>CM053769.1:656511976-656539783 GCA_028658325.1 Potorous gilbertii | reverse complement strand
TCTTTCCCTGATGGTAAGCATTGTTCTTCCTCATCTGAAAGGATGGGAGGAGATATCTGTTCCCCAAGAAAGTAACCTTCTATGGTCTTATTTTTTTTCCCTTTTCTGGGCATTTTCCCAGCCAGTTACTTGACTTTGAGTTTCCTCTCCACACCCATCTCACCTCCAGATCTGCCCAGCTAGTGCTTGGGGGCTGAGATTCAAATTCTGCTTCCCAGCCTTGGTGCTTTTAGTAGGGTTGGGTAAGTTCAGTTTCTCAGGTGGGGTCAGGGCCACCACATGAGGCTCCGTTCTCTCAGGGGGTTTATGGGGAGACCTTCAACAATGGATCTCAACTCCTGCCTGGTTTGGGAGCCCCTGTCTGCTGCTGCCTCTACTACTGCCTCCCAAGGGTGCCTGAGTTATGGATACACCCTGCTCCCCTCTTGGCAAGCTCAAAAGACCCTCTCACTGACCTTTGGCATGTGTGGGTGGAGGGACCTGTGAAGCTGCTGGAAATTTTTCCCCTGAAGCCTGCTCAGATCTGCTCCCCTTGGTGCTGTGTGGCCAAGACAGGGCTGGGCTCTGCTCCGGGTCCAGTGCATGATGGAACCTTGGTGTCAGTTTTTCAGGTCTCTCTGGAACAGAAATCTCCTCCACTCTGTTGTGGTGTGGCTTCTGCTGCTCCACAATTTGTTGCGAGTCCTTCTTTACAGGTATTTTATGGGCTGTGGGTTAGGAGCTAGCATATGTGTATCTTTCTACACTGCCCTCTTGGCTCCTCCCCTCCCCTAATTCTTATTATTAAACAAGAATATTTAATGGCCACCAGTGTCTCCATTGGATTAAGTAATATTTAAATGCTCACTGATTTCAAAGACAGGAGTGGGACAGAGGACAAGGGTGAAAATACAACATAGGTCAAGAAATGGAAGAGGTAAAAGGTTCATCAATTACACTAAAGTCTCCTACCTTCATATTATGGATACTTTGATCAAAAAGATACCCTCAATATATCACGTACGAAAGAATATCATAATCTGTGCAAGTTGACTCTATCTTAAAAGAGAGGAAATGAGTTATTGATGGAGCAGTCATTTCCAAATCAACTGTTTGTAGATAGTAATTATGCTAATAAAAAAATAAAAATGAGCAATATGGCTTGAAATTTAAATAGTTCCAACATGACCTATTCAATTAAACTATTGATGAAAAAAGGGGTGAGGAGGTAGGAAAAAAGAACTGGAATTGAAACAGACTTTCACCATTTCCTAAGGCAGAAGTTTAACTGATCAATCAATTGTGAATCACGATGAGGCTGAGAGAGTCAAGAAATTCCCTTCAGTCATCAGTTGTACATTTTGTAAAACAGAATTATGGGAGCCAAGTGTAGCAGTAAATACCCTGGCACACAGGAAAAGGCTGCTGTACAGGTTCTTAGACCTTTTCTAAAAGGAAAGCAACTTTGGAGGGGGCAACAATCACTTTAATCAAACACATATGCCAATAGAGAAAATACAGATAGGAATAACAGATAGTGCTTCCTACTCTCAGACAATAGGCAATATATACACCATTACCAAAGAGAGAAACTCCAACATCTGGGGGGCTTCTTAAAATGGCCTAAAGGAAAACCTCACCTCAGAGGATATGTCTGTGTGTGTGTATATATACATATACACACACACACATACATACATACATACATACATCAAGGACAACACTTAGAATATAATCTTGTTTTCAAAATCTTAACAAGATTGATCATGGTAAACCTTGAGCAGTATCACCTCCTTAAGGCGTGAGAAGGAGTGAATGCAAAAATAAGTTTCAAAATGCTTAGTGGAATTAAGCAAGAGCATCTCAATAACATTTAAGGATGAAATTGGAAAAACAACAAATGGATGAAAAATTTTAAAAAGAGAAAGCACTCATGGCTTTTATAAAGAACTGTTTCCTCTATCAGTGACTGTGGAGATATCATATATGGACCCTAACATCATAGCTTCATCTGCTGTTTTAAGAAGAAATGAAATACACACACATACAATAAAGGCAGAAAAAGAAGTTGGGCTAAGTTAAATATGCAAATTGGAGATCTATTTAGAAGATGACACAATTCTAGATTCATTGAGGGCTAAATTCTAAGACTATCTGATTGAGGGAAGGATATTCAGGTTTGATAATTACCAAAAATGGTAAACAAAAGTGTCTATAATTACCAATTCATATTCTTATTTTCTTATCTTTTCAAAAATTCTATGAAGATAAAATATACATATATATAAGACATTCTTGATAAAGGAGTGAGAAGGAAGAAGGTGGGTTTTTCAGAAACAACTATCTTAACAATCAAAGAAGTAACTGAAAACATACTGAAAAGTAGATAAAAGATTTCACTAGTCTTATTCTTGTTTATGATAAAAGAAATATTGATTTGTGAGAGCAAAATGGCACCATGTAGTAGGAATTCTTGCTCTTCATTGTGTCATGGACCTCTATTACAGTCTAATAAGATCAATGGACACCTCAGAATGAATTTTCTTAAATGAATGAAATAAAATACATAGGGTTACAAAGGAAACCAATTATATTAAAAACAATTATTAAACTATCTCAAAGAGTAAGTTCATATGCCCCTTGTTAATAACCCCTACCTTAATGGTTCTTCAAAAATTTACTTATATATGTTTACATATGGGATATATTTATATATGCTTATATATTATACCTTTATATGTGAAAATCATACACAATTCCTTTTAAGATGCAAAAATGGAGATGAACTTACTATTTTTGACATCTTATTTTTTAATTACTTAATTTTTAGTTTTTAACATTCACTTTTATAAGATACTGAGTTCTAAAATTTCCCCTTTTCCTCTCCTCCCTCCTCCCCAAGACAGTATGCAATTTGATAGAGACTATACATGTATAATCATAATAAACCTATTTCCACATTAGTCATGTTGTAAAGAAGAATTAGAATCAAAAGGAATAATCATGAGAAAGAACAAACAAACAAGAACCTCCACAAAAAATGAAACAAAAAATAGAAAATGGTACGCTTCAATTTGCATTCAGACTCTACAGTTCTTTCTCTGGTTGTGGATAGCATTTTCCATCTTTAGTCTTTTGGAATTGTCTTAGATCATTGCATTGCTGAGAGGAGCTAAGTCTATCAAAGGTAATCATGGCATGATGTTGCTGCTACTGTGTACAATGCTCTCCTGGTTCTGCTCACTTTATGCAGCATCAGTTCATGTAAGTCTTTCCAGGTTTTTCTAAAGGCTACTTGTTCATCACTTCTTATAGCATAATAGTATTCCATTTCATTATATACCATCACTTGTTCAGTCATTCCTTAAAAGATAGGCATCCTCTCCCTTTCCAATAGATGAACTTATTCTATAGCCCTCTGGTTAATCAAAACAAATGAGACACAAAATGATTTCACAAAATTGTCGAAGCTTTTTGCCACAATCACGGAGAGTCTAAATGAAAGAGGAACTTACTTCAGACAATGGAGTCCTTCAGATTCCCCATTTGCGTTTGACACTGTGCTAATTGTATCAAGACCTCTTAAATGAGGAAATCATTCAAAAGAATATTATTCATGCAGAATCACAGATGTAGAGCCGCAAGGGAACTGAGAGGCCATGGAGTTCAGTCCCTCATTCTACAGATGAAGCTGGGTCACACAGTGAGTATCAGAAGCAAGATTTGAGCCGAGGTGCAGGTCTGCTCACTGTAGAAAGAGCCTACCAGTCAATCAACTATTGTCCAAACTAAGTTGATGAGGAGTTCTTAGAGTTCATATATTTTTGAACTAACACTACAGAAAAACAATGAACTGGGCCCTGAATTGAATAGGATGGATTTCCTTTGGAAAATGATGCAATTCTTTTAACTTCTCTATACTTCTCCAAAAAACAAATTAATCAGTTTCTTTGTATTTTGGCTTTCCTTGCTGTGAAATAGGATAATTCTAAACACAGACACATGCCTATTTGACCCTAGTTGATGTTATGGAAATTGTGATGATACAGGAAAGAGATGTAAGAAAAAACATTTCAGAGCACTCCAAACATTTGAAGGCAGTATATGATTAAGGCTGCCAACTTCAACCTTAGGAGAGAAAAAAACATTAATTTTAAATGGACAAGGTGGTACATTTCTGAGAACTGAGAAGCATCCTTCATAATTTGGGATAGAGTGTCCAAGTCAAAGGTGTTATTTAGTGAAAACCTTCTAGCACTCTATGATACAGGTGAAACCCAGATGACTTGCAACCTGGCATAGGTTTATTTTTGTGTTTTGTTCTGATATAAAATGATTCCTCTGCATGCTTCCAGAAATTCTGGAAGAGTTAATAAGCACTGTCCTTTTTCCTTTCTCACTTCTATTGCTTGGAAGCCCTAGGAAAAGGAGTTCTCTGAGGGTTTTGGGAGTACCTAATCCAAAGTGAAAGCTTCCATCAGGAGTCTCCATAGGCCAGTTGTTGTTCAGGATTCAGCCAAAACGTTCCATTCTTTTTCTGAGACTGTTTATTTTCCAGCCTTAAAAAAATTAAAAAGCCAGATCCTGGGAATTAAGTAGCTATTTGGGTTTCCTGGTAGCTTGGCAGCATTATTTTCAATGTTTTATTGGGCTTACTATTTTGCTGAGGGCCTAACAGACTGTTTTTCAGATGCTTAATCAAGACAAAGTTTAATGATTAAAGGTAATTATCTCCAGATTAGAAGAACCTAAAAAAATTTAATCGTTGTTCCTAAACTTAACAAATAGGTCTCTGACAATCTAATTAAAACCTGTATCTTGTTCCAGGAATTTTCAACCAGTCAGTGGTTCAACTTTGTAGATAGCACAACATTATCCTTTTAAGTTGCTTTGTGACAGTTCAGACAGAATGAATGAATGAATAAGTCAAATGGTAAGCATTTATTAAGCACATTCCCTACTATGTGCAGGCACTGGGGATAAAACTACAAAGAAAGAAACAAAAAAAATCCCTCCTTACAAGGATTTTACATTCTTTTCAGGAGTTGATATGTACACTTAGCTTTAACTGAGAGAAGGAAGCCCTGGAGTAGCCTTATGTACCCACTTATTTTTTTTTTAAAAGAAAGAAGAAATTCTATTTCTTAAGGGAGTCTTTCTGCCTTCCTGATAGGGATATAAGGGCTGACTGCACTGTTATTATACCTTTATGAAGAGTGGAGACCCCAAATGGGTTTATAGCAGTAAATCAAAATCAGCTGCATTAAACCATAATGAAAAGTCCTTCACTTTCCATTAGATTTGCACCTTTAATGGTAATTAAATTTGGGGACCATATTGTAAAGGAATTTATTCTACTTTAGAACTATGGAATTTTGATGGATAATTAAACACATACAGAACACTCCACACTGTTCATGGGAGCTGTTTATATAAGCTGGGGGGCAAAATGTTTTTTACAGTTTTGAAAATAACTTGGCGTTCTGGAATAGCCCTCAAATGCTTGTTTATCCAGGAAGGTACCATGACTCTCTGATCACTGGTGGTAGCAGCACTAGGATGGACTTCTAAGTTGGACTGGAATAACTCAAGTTCTAGAAAATAAGTAATCCTGAGCTGAGTAGGGGATGGTATGGTATGGTACTTCTTAAAGGGGTATAGGCAACTCCAGCTTGTTCCTCAGGAAAATAGGTCTTCAACAGGAAAGACTCCACTGGCACCCTGTAGTCGTGGTTTTAATCTGAGAGGCTTCACAGAAGGTTTTTGTTAATCTTTCCTTGCCCTACGAACTGTTCCAGGGGTTTTTGTGGCAGAATTGAAAGTGGATGAGGCTGGGAGACAGGCAGTGCAAGGCGTGGCTGCTGCGGCAGTCCTCCCTGTATGAGCATAGATTGATGTGCTTCTAATTATCAATGTGTGGGAGTTTTGTCAAAAAAGCTGGGCCTATGTTTCCTTTTGTTTTTCCTTGTCTATTGTGGTTTGTGTTTTAAATGGGACACAAATGTGATTTATAGGGCATGGCCATCAGGCAGTTAGAGAAAATGGCACTTTCAGAGGCAATACAAACATGGTCAAGGAAGGGCAGCACGTGAACAGTATGTCCCTATGGGTACAAGAGGCACAACACAGCGGGGCTCAGGAGGCCCGGAAGAGTAAACAACAAATGAAAGGTTACTTGATGCACAATAAAATGGCTGCTTTCCACATGGGCTAAAAATACCCTCAGAAGACAAGAGAGGGTTGTGGTGGATCCAAGACAATTCTCCAAGAGTTGTAGAGGAGGCCACCACGTAGCAATCTGGGCTTTTGGCAAAACACACACAAAGGCAACTTGGATGCTGGATGTGGAGGGCCCTGAAGAATTCTGAAAGGGTTGGTGCTGTTATTTATGTAACAGAGTAGGGCAATGTGGAGCAAAGGACAATAAGCTGGAATCATGTCAGGAAAACCTGTGTTCAGATTCTACCTGGAACTCATACTGCCAATGTGACCAATCACATTAGTGGCCCAGGTAACAATTCTCTAAGACTATAAATTACAATTGTTCTTCAGTTGCAGGGGCACGTTTCTTTATTGGAAGTTCCCTTCATCAGTGCTATCACAGGTCTGGCCATTTGTGTGTGTGTGTGTGTGTGTGTGTGTGTGTATGTGTGTATACGCACACTTATATATGGACAGCTAGATGACTTAATAGATAAAATGCTAGGCCTGGAGTCAGGAAAATTTTAGTTCAAATTTGACCTCAGACACTAACTAGCTGTGTAGCCTTGGGCAAGTCACTTAACTTTTCTTTGCCTTAATACACTGCAGAAAGAAATGGCAAACCACTTTAGTATATTTGTCAAGAAAACTTCACGGACAGTATAGTGTCATAAATAGTTAGATACGACTGAACAACAAATGTGTGCGTACATATATACGTACATACACATGTATGTACGTATATATGTGTTACATACATACATATACGTAATTACATGTGTATGTATGTATAGAGATATAGAGAAAAACTATTAGGGCAGTGAGGTGGCACAATGGATAGGACACTAGGTCTGGAATCAGAAAGACCTGAGTTCAAATCTGGCCTCTGACACTTACTAGTTGTGTGATTCTGAGCAAATCACTTAACTTTGTTTGTCTCAGTTACCTCATATGCAAAATGAGGATGAGAAAGAAAGGGCAAACCACAAAAACCCCAAATGGGGTCACAAAGAGTTGGACATGACTTGAAACATCAACAGAGAGAATAGATATCTCTAGCATCTTCTCCCCCTGCCCCTTCTCCATAGAAGACTTTAATTCCTGGCAAGAGGGGAAACAGGAAGCTTGGACCAGAGCTTGGTCACTCTGCTTTACTTAGAGAGAGGGGGCTCCTTTCATGGGAGTATAATTTCTGTTCACTTATTTTTACAAGAAATTATGGTTGTTTTTTTTTCAGCTTCTTCTCAGTTTTACTTTATTTTTGGCAACTTGAAGTGGGATTAACATCTTCTCTCTCAGCTGGAAACTAGAAGCCCCAAAGTAACTGCAGCTCCTGAAAGGACTCTAGAGACTGGAGCTCTCTTATCTCTCCCTCTCAACAGCTCCATCATCCCTTGCTGAGGTGTGAGGCATTGGTCTCCACTAATGAGGAGAGAGTTCTATACCAATTAGCTTTGGGATTCAGAATTATATTTGAAAGAACAATTTGCAGAAAGGCCCACTTGCTTTCCAAACTAAGCATTTCTGGGCTTCCTTGGGGAAGGGAGATGATATTACTTGGGGCTTTAGGGGAGATGAAATAGAAAAGAGACAGAGGAGAAAACCATTTGATTCCTCCTAAAGGGAAGAGGCAGTCATCATTTTGTTTCCATCTTTCTCCTCTATAATCAAATCAGAACCAGGACTTCGGCATCCAATCTACTTTGCTTCCTAGCACAGGGGCATGGGCAAACATGTCAGCCAAGGACTTGTGTAACACTAAAACTGGGATGTCCTCTATTTAGTGAAGTGAGAGATAGTACTTCCTGATAATAAGGTAAGTCTCAGAAAAAACAAAACAAAACTGACAGCAGGATCTATTGAATACCCAGAAAGGACTGATATGCAGCATGTCTTAAGATCATAAAATTGTGTGGCTTCTGTGTGTGTGTGTGTGTGTGTGTGTGTGTGTGTGTGTGTACATAGCAGAGACGGGATTTGAACACAGGTCCCCTGATTCCTTTTGCCATAGCACCATACTGGAGACAAGAGGAAAGCTCAAAACAAAAGATAGATTTTCAGTGCAATCTTAGTGTAATGGATAGTTTAATAAAATTGCTTTCATTACATTTTATTTCCTTACATGTTATTTAATCTCATTTGCTAACACATCACAAAAAGAAATGGAAGTTGTGATCCACAACATACTGTCTCCTAGTTCTCTACTTACTTGTCTTACCTCTTTTCAGTTTCCTTTGCTGGTTTAGCTTCCAGATGTGGGGGTTCCCTGGACACCCTATTCCTCTCTGTATTCTCCCTTTTGGAGACATCATAAGTTCTCATGCATTTAATTATCATCTCTATGCTGATGAGTCATAGTTCTATATATTTGGCCCCAGTTTGTCTCCTGAGCTCCAATCTCTTATCATCAATTGCCTATTAGACATCTCAAACACAGTGTATCCTAAACAGAACTGGAAGGAATGTTTCCTCCTCCAAACTCTCTTATTAAGGGTACTACCACTCTCATTCCTCATATTTTTCACTCACTCATCTCCTCATTCTACCTCTCTCCACAGATCAGTGACCAAATCTTTCAGTTTAAACCTGCTCAAAGTCTCGCATCCAAATCCTCTCGTCTCATGACTGAGCATCTTAGTGTAGGTCCTATTCACCCCTTGCCTAGATTATTGCAATAGCCTGGAAAATGGTTTCCCTAGAAGGATCTTAAAGGTCATGTAGACCAGACTCCTCAAAGGAAACTGAAGCCCAGAGAAAATAAATGACTTGCCCAGTGTCAGATTGGTTGTAAATAATGGTATCTATGATTTGAACTGATAATTTGACTTCAAATCCCATTCCCTTCTAGTATACTATAAAACAGAAGCTGCTGAGGAGTAATAGGGAGAATTTTATATGCATCATGGAAGAATACTAGTCCAACTAATTGAAGTATTTTCATATAAACTGAATTAGAATTAGGAGTTAGAAGTTAAGACTTTTTGCTATTGCTCATCTGTTGCAGTTATGTCCAACTCTTTGTGACTCAATTTGGGGTTTTCTAAATGGGCACATGCAGTGCAGATTACATAACGTACCCTCCCTTGGGCCTCTGTGCCTAGGACAACTGGTTTCACTACTTCATTTTGGAAATCATTCAGGGAGCACCACCAGAGTAATGTGTATAAACAAGACCAGCTGCTGTACTGGAATATGGGAGATAGACAAGAAAATATGAAGGCAGGGGATGCCATTATAGAATCCAAGACTCAGAGCAAGATGCTGATATGAGTGGTTGGCATACTGTCCTGGGACTGGGTGATGTTGGAGACAGAAATGGAGACTCATTTGAATGCTCCAAGAAGGAAGTACTCTTACAAATCTGAAACAGATTTGGAAAAACGGCAGGACAGTGGGTTCTGGATGTACAACACACAAAATGGAGGTATTTTGTTTGGGAGGTGTGATTTTGAGTTGTTCACAGGTTTTAGTGGAAGTAGAGGTCCCAGAGAACTCTCTCTAGGTGGGTCAAGAAAGAGGAGTAAATCTTGGTATGTTTCTTAAATTCTCTCTATTTTTTACAAGTTAATTGTTTTTGAAGCCCTCTACACTCTATTTCTAATCTTTTTTTACTTTATTCTAATATTTCTTATTTTACTAGAACCACTGAAACCTGTTTGCATCTTTCTGTTTTTCAGGGAGGCCCAATGTGGGTACTTTTTTTGATTTTATTCTGATTTTATTTTATTTAACTTCTATTTTCTTCAATCTTGCTTCTAATTTCTTTTTCTTTTTTTTAAACTTCTTTATTAATTTCTTAACTCAATATTGGAGTCCTTATGACCCAAGTTTTTTCTTTTCACTGAGATTCTATTATATTTATTGTGAAATTATCCTCTTCTCCTGAGTTCAGCTCTCTGGCTTCTCCTGTCCTCTTTCTCCATCTCCTGGTGATTCAACCCTGGCACTTGGCCTTGGTCTCTTCTTTGTATCCTTCTCCTTGAATAATCCCCAAGTAGGAGTAAATTTTGTCGTCTGCTCTGGTGCTAACAGGTCCCAATTAAGTAAGTGCTGCAGACTGTGCTAGTCTCTGGCTTTCAAGAAGTCTCCCCAGGATAGCTGGCCTGGATATTCTGGTGGTTCTCTCTTCTGCTGTGACAATGAGAGGAATGGGAGCCTCAGAATTCTGGGAATATATCAGGTAGTGCTTGTTGACATCTCAAGGGTTGACTCTTCTTGATTCTTTCTGATAGTCCAGTGTGAGATCCTACTAGCTTGGGGTCCTCTTTAGCAGAGTTCATGCAGGCTGATTCCTCCTATGGTATATCTCTCTGAGAACCTGCTGAGGATATTGACCGTCTTCTTGTTCAGTCTCAAGCTGAATGGACGGGTTTACTATTGGTTCTTTATGGTTCACTTGACTTACTTTATCATTGTTATCTCTGCTGCCCTTTCAGATTTTTACTAGGGCATTTGTGGAAGAGCTGGGCTCCTTTCAAGCCATTCATATCACCATCTAAATCAAAAGCAGTTTTAAAAAATGAGGAAATTAATTTATCTTGTGAGAAAAAAAAACATTTCTTATACATTCATTTATTCACTTTCAATGAGTTTATTTCATGACTCAGGCTTCCATGCTCTGGACTTATAAAAATGAGTTTTACTTGGGGATCAGAACCACTCCCAATTATGCTCTCTTGAATTCTTTTTGCTTCTATCAGAAGCTACCATTGTAAGGGCTTAGAAAATATCTCAAATATGACTTGTATCTACATCTTTTCATTTAAGGGTAAAAAATTCCTAGATCTTGGACATATAAAAAAGTTAACAGTTCACATTGGGTGACTATTGAAGATAAGTTCATCAATTGGATCCAGGAACACTTCTTTATATAAAGATTTATTAAATGCAATTCATATTCAAGGCGCTGTGATAGGCACTGGGGACCAAAAGGCCAAAGGAAAATAATCATTTTATAATGTTGCAGTAGCGAAATATAAATATTAGAGCTTAGAGAAAGACATTTTTAAGAATTGACAGCCAGGATATTTTTGGAAAATTTAGATGTTGAAACTTTGCATTAAAAGCAAAATGTCAATTTTTAAGAATAAAAATTCTTTCAGAGAAAACATTCTACATGGGTGTGGTTGCTCATGATACTTTCACTTAATTAAATGCAAACCTAATCTCAGCATTGGTGTGGCACTTGAAGAATTCTCATCTTCTTTTATACATTTTTATGCTAAGAAAAAATAGCTAGAAAGTTGACTTCAATAAACTACTCTTATCATAGAATTTAGCATTTCTTGATGTTTTCAATTTTAGCATCTAAGTAGCATAAAATCTAGATTCTTATAAAAATCTTCAGTCTCCTCCACTGAATATAGATAATATTTATTATCATAACATCAATGGCAAAAACTAAAGATACATACACAATCTTTAAATTTATATCAATCTTTAAATTTAAAATAATTTATATACATATACATACATATATACATACATACACACACATATATACATATATATACACACAATCTTTATAATGTAGAGAGTTTTAAGTGTTTGGGAAATCTTGACTTTTGCCTTATTTATGATTTTGAAAAAGCTTTTAAAGTAGAATTTAGTATTAATTGAGAATATTCAATTACTCAGCTATAGATTAAGCAACCAATAACTGAAAGGCATAAGTACTGCTTCACAGGGTTGTAGTGAAGTTCAAATGAGATGATATTAAGTAAAATACTTTGCAAGCCTCAAGGTACTATATAAATGCAAGCTCTCTCCCCTGTTAGATTGTGAGCTTCTTGAAGACAAGGGCTGTTTTTACCTTTTTTTTCATCATCCCCGATGTTTATCATTGTGCTTGGCACATAGTAAGTGATCCATAAATGTTTGTTGAAATGAAAATCATTTGTTGACTTTATTTGGAGTACAAATACAGAGGACCCTCAACTTCCCTCAAAGGACCAACATTCTACTAGGAATGATATGATACAAATAGACAACGTAGGAGAAAAACTGCAGATCTGAGAAAAGATAGGAAGGCATATACAAGACTGTCTTGCTTTGGGGATGAAGTTAAAGTTGAGTACATGGGTAAACAATTTTAAGTCAGGGATCTTTGACTAGGAGTTAAGGATTTTAGACTTGAGAAGTCAGATGAGATATTTCAGCAGAAACATCCATATGTGATCTTATAGAGGTTGGCTCTGGAATAGAGAAGCAAGGGGAGATTTGGACTCTGCTGCAGGGGAAAAGGTAATTTTTTCAAGATGTTGAAACACACTGATTTTGTCTCTTGTGGTGAGAAGAGGATGTACATTAGAAAAAAAAAGAACTGCCTATGAAAATAAAAAAGAAGAACTGAGCAACAATAACAAGAAAGCTTTCTCCAACAGCAAGCATTGCTGCTCTGGTACAACAAGGAAAACTCCAAGTACTTCAGCCGTAAGATATGCATATTTTTACAGTACTGTATTATATTGTTTCATTCCCCCAATCTCTTCCATTCACTTAAATCTACTCACAAACATTTAATTCATGTACTTTAATTCAAAACATATGGCCCTTGGAAATCACACGCAGTTTTACTCTCTCATTGTTTCAGGTGTTCACTGTTCATGGACATGGCAGTTCCACATGTCACTTTTGACTCTCAGGACCAAAGCATGTTGTGCTTCTGAAGTGATGACATTGAGATACTCTGTTTCTTAGTCACCAGGGGAGTCATTTCATTCATAAAAAACACCGGGCTCCTTCAGCCTTGGAATCCTTAGTGCTTAAAGTAATGAACCCTGGATACAGAATTCTTCCATGGTAGTGTCCTAGTTTTCTTTCACTGAGGTTGGTTGGTCGACAAAATTTTACTGAAACAAATATCTTCTAAATAAGAAAGTTCACCTATGAAAAGTATTCTTTCCTGGATTCCATGTTTATATGTGACTAATGGTGGTGAAAACTGCCTACTCACTCAAACTTGGTACCACTAGAGTTATACGTATTCCACCTTTATTACCAGATCAGCAATATTAAAGAGTAAGCATCAGCGTTTGGGGGATGTTGCCAATGTGACTGCTTACAGAATGATAGACACCTGGAGTCTGAGGGGACCTAGCTCAACCACTTCTGGAGCATGAATCTCTTTACTGCAATCCTGCCAGATTATTTTAATTTTGATAGATGATCTCTGATGACAGGGAGCCTACCCCAGTGTGAGGTAGCCCATTCTGCTTCTTGATTAGTTTTTTCTTGGTATTGAGCTATCATCTGCCTGCTTATCACTTCTATTTCTAGTTCTGCCATATTGGAACCAAGCAGAACAAATAGCCATGTTTTTCTTTGCTTTTCTGTGCTTAGCATCCCTAGTTCCTTCATGGCAAAGCTTTGAGTTCCCTTATAATGCTGGTGGCCTATCAAGGGATGGTTAGTTAAGTTGCGAACAGTTAGATTTATAGAATTAACAGAATGCTGTTAGGTTAGTCTTGGTTTTTGAAAAGTTTGACTGTCTCTCCTACAGCTAATTCCTATAGCTGACTATATAGCGCCACTCTTCATTGGTTATTTCCAATTAGATATTTCACATTATCTTCCATTTTTTCATTCCTTTAGTTTTGTTTTGTGATTTCTTGGTTTCCCATAAAGTCATTAACCTTCATCTGTTCCATTCTAATTTTGAGAGAACTATTTTCTTCAGTGAGCTTTTGAACCTCTTTCTCCATTTTGCTAATTCTGTTTTTGAAAGCATTCTTCTCCTCATTGGCTTTTTGAACCTCTTTTGCCAATTGAGTTAGCCTATTTTTCAAGGTGTTATTTTCTTCAGCATTTTTTTGGGTCTCCTTTCTTAAGGTATTGACCCGTTTTTCATGCTTTTCTTGCATCTCTCTCATTTCTGTTCCCAGTTTTTTCTCCACCTGTCTAACTTGATTTTCAAAATCCTTTTTGAGCTCTTCCGTGGCCTGAGCCCACTGAATATCTATTTCGGATGTTTGAGATACAGAAGCCTTGACTTCCATGTCTTTTCCTGATGGTAAGCATTGTTCTTTCTTATCTGAAAGGAAAGGAGGAAATATCTGTTCACCAAGAAAGTAACCTTCTATGGTCTTATTTTTTTTTTCCTTTTCTGGGCATTTTCCCAGCCAGTTACTTGACTTCTGAGATTCCTCTCCATCCCCACCTCACCTCCAGATCCGCCCAGCTAGTGCTTGGGGTCTGAGACTCAAATGCAGCTTCCCAGCCTCAGGGCTTTCAGTGGCGGGCCCGGCTGCTATTCAATGTAAGCTTAAATTCTGGTGCTCAGGTGGGGGCAGGGCCACCTCACAGGGCTCCGTTCCCTCAGGGGGTTTATGTGGAAACCTTCAACAATGGATCCAAGCTTCTGCCTGGTTTGGGAGCCCCTGTCTGCTGCTGCCTCCACTACTGCCTCCCGAGGGGGCCTGAGTTATGGAGACACCCTGCTCCCCTCTCAGCCAGCCCAGAAGTCTCTCTCACTGACCTTTGGCACCTGTGGGTTGAGGGACCTTCATGGCCACCGAAGATACCATCCCTGAAGCTTGCTCAGATCTGCTCCTCTTAGTGCTGCGCAGCCAAAGCATGACTGGGCTCTGCTCTGGGTCCGGTGCATGATGGACCTTTAGTGTCAGTTTTTCAAGACTCCCTGGAACAGAAATCTCCTCCACTCCATTGTTGTGTGGATTCCACTGCTCCAGAATTTGCTGGGAGTTCCTCTTTACAGGTAATTTATGGGCTGTGGGTTCGGAGCTAGCGTATGTGAATCTTTCTACTCTGCCATCTTGGCTCCTCCCCACCCTTCATTGGTTATTGACTCATAATATTCCCAACATACAAATCTAACCTTATGACTCCCACACTACATAGACTGCGGTAGCTCCCCTTTGTTTTAGGATCAATGTTTGATCTTATGTTTAGCTATAAACCCTTAACAAGTTGTCTTCAAACTTCTTTCCAGCATTATTATACATTAGGCTTCTTCTAATATATAGCAGTCCAATCAAGCAATTTGCCAGCAATGCATTCTCATGTCACTTCTATCCTTAGTACTTCTTGTTTCCATCACCACTTTTATTAAAAGTAAAATGTCAGTTTTTAAGGATAAAAAGTTCTTTCATGCTCAGTAGCCACACTCTGATAAACCATTTTGGCAGATGGGCTAAAACAGGTTGAGGATGACTGAAGGATCTCAAACCCAATGAAGAGCAAGTGAAGATATCTTCCAGTGGAACGGTTAGATGAGAACAATTTCTCCCAAAGATCATGAAGGCAGTTGAAGCAGAAGTTGTGGAGAACTTAGAACTTAGTCAGACATCAAAAACATGAAAATTATCTACTACATCCTGAGTCATCACCAATTGTCTTGACTTTTGTCTTTTGATGACTCCATGAGAGAGTGAAACCTATGATTCTGCTCAGATTTTGCCTCACTGAAATCCAATTTATGTGCAAATCAAAAGACATCAACCATACCATCTTACCATTTTTTACCTACCTCAAAGTCCTATGATGATAGGCAAGTGATGAAGCAGCCATTGTGTATGCACTGGCTGCTGTAGTTACAACCTTGAACATTGGTGGCCCAGGTCATTGGATGATTTTCTCATTGGACTAAAGCAGCAGTGGTATTTGGGCATCTAAGCAGCCTTTTAAGGACCACACTACTCACCTCCTAGCATGAGGAAGGGGCTAGATAAAGTGCCCCAAAGTTGTCTGCTTCACCCAATCCTGGCCTACATAACATGGTAGGCAGGGATCCACTTCTGTGGCTGAAACACACATACACACACACATATGCACATGCACACACAAACTTTTGCAAAGATGATTCCATTCATGATTGGTACATGGAATGTGCACTCATTTGTAAATAATACAAAATCCAGTAGACCTGAAAGATGAATAGCTTTTGTTGTGGGAGAACTCAGCAGGTGTCACATTCAAATAGCAACCCTGAGTAAAATAAAAAAGGGCTGACAAATGAAGGCCAACTTACCAAAGTCCAAACTGGATACACATTTTTCTGGAGTAGCCTTAGAGATGGGGAGAACTGTGACACTTTTGAAATCAATGCTAATCAAGTCAACAAACTTGTGTGCCTAGAAAAAGAGTGAAGGACGGGCTCATGACAATGGGATTGTCACTTAAAGCACCATGCTACCATCATCAGTACATGTGCTCCCACCATGACAAACCCTGATGTGGTCAAAGGAAAGTTTTATGAAGATCTGGAGACCCACATAATTAAAGTGCTGAAAGGACATATTTATAATTTTGGGTGACTTTAATGCAAGATTGAAGGCACAGACCACCAGGAATGGAGTTGGAAGCAACAACAGCAATGGTCATTTACTACTGGAGATTCGTACATCCCATGACCTTTTCATTAGCACCATCTTCTACTTACCTATATGCAATACAATCTCATGGATATAGACTCACAGCAAACAGTGGCATTTAGTAGACTATTTTACTGTAAGGAGAAGAGACAGGGATATGAGAGCAATGAAGGCAACGTATTACTGCACAATACTGGATTGAAATCGATCATGGACTTATTTTCTCCAAGCTAAATATGGACTAGAACAGAAATGGGGAAGACATTTGTGAAGCTTGGTAATTAATGAAGGGGCACCAAGACCTTCCTGAGAAAAGCTGGGTGAACTTCACTTTTCCTGTGTTTTTGCAGTATTCTATATATAATTTCCTTGCTGTATAAATCCAGTGAGTACATTAGCTAATTATCATTTGACAGGTAATTCAGATAATACAGAGTTCTAAATGTTCCTCCCTGGCCTATCTTTATTTTCCAACTGCATGTAAGAACTAGGGGGATTCACTGATCACTATAAAGACCTGACACAGTTGTCTACGTCAGTGACTGTGATTCCAAGGAGTGAAATAAAACTGTCACAGAATTGAGGGCAGGGGACCATAATCCTTAAAATACTCAGAAGAGACAAGGCCTTCTAGTTAACAAGTACTGACCCCTTATCCATAGTCCATACAGGGCTAGTGGCATTGCAAGAGACAGGAGAAACTAGATTGAAAGAGATGGGTCTACTTTTTTTTTTTAAATCTAGAACTATTCCTTTTGAAACAAGGTGATTAATGAGGCTCTTCAACTTACCCAAAGCATTCTGTTTTCTCCACCTTCTAGTCTTTGCTAGAATTCAACAAAAGTGGTGGCCCTAAGACAAGAATATCAGAAGACTTAATATCAACAGACTAGAGCATTCTTCAAAAAAGAACAGCTCTTTGCTAACTTAAAGGGAACATTGAGCCAACATACTCTTGACAACACTGGAGCAGAAAAGAAGTGGGCAGTTTTCAGAGATTT
This sequence comes from Potorous gilbertii, assembly GCA_028658325.1. Lineage (NCBI taxonomy): Eukaryota > Metazoa > Chordata > Mammalia > Diprotodontia > Potoroidae > Potorous > Potorous gilbertii. Next base: position 656,522,271 of record CM053769.1, on the reverse strand, counting down.
GGTGTAAAGCACTGCATTTATTCATCTGGGCCAGAACACTCACAAACATTAAAACTGATTTGAAGAAAATTATGGGGAAATTCAGAAGCTGCTCAGTAGGATCGGTCATCCTTCTGTAAGAAGGAAGCTTTTAACTCCAACAAAAGTAAAGTACATGCAAAACTTAGAGAGATTCAGGGTCTTGGCTCAATAAGAAGGTAGATGAAATTCAGTTTTATGTTGATGATAACAACTTGAAACCCTTTTATGATGCCCTGAAGTTGTTTCTGAGCCAAAGTCCTATGGTGTATCTCCACTATTCAGCGCTATTGGAATCACAATAGTGATAAAGACATGATCCTGGAGAGATGACCTGAACAATACCACAATTCTAAGCCACTTGACTATATCTTTCCCATTGAAGTCACTCCCTCTCTAGTCAAACTTTCAACTGAAGAAGGGGTTTTGAAAGCCATTGGGCTCCTCTCATGTGCAAAGCACCTGGTACTGATTCTATTCCAGCTGAGAGTTACAAGGTAGGAAGTCTACTGTTCAAACCAAAGCTGGCTGAAAATTTGGGGTTATAAGGCAAAAGAATCCCGCAGAAGTTCAAGGATGACTCCATAATCCCTTTCTACAAAGGCAAAGGAAATAGATTATCCTGTAACAACCACAGGGGTCTCTCTCTCTTAGAAATTACTGGCAAGATTCTTGCCAGAATCCTTCTTAATAGGCTTATCCTTCACCTGGAAGATCATCATCTACCTGAGAGTCAGTGTGACTTCAAAAAGGGCCTAGGAACAGTCATGATTTTTGTTCCCCAAGAATTCCAGGAAAAATGCCAGGAGCAGAACAACAGTCTCTATACAGCATGTGATGATATGATCATTTTTATGGAGCACTCATACAAGGTAAGTGCTTACATGGGGGGTCAGAAGACACAATAGTTATCAACTTTCCATCTTCCCCAGCAATTCATTTTTGAAGTCCTTCAACAATTATTTTAACCACCATTTGACTGGCTGGAAGGATCAGTTTTGAATTGGATTGCTCTGTTATACATAGACCCAGAAGTAAGGCTGATACTTTCAGCCAATCACAAGGTATTTCCTATAGTCACAATTTGCTTGTATCCAATGACCCAAAGTCCCTATTATCCTGTCAAATAGAACACAGCTTTATTCACATTTGATTAATTTTTGATTGATTGACTTTAGATATCTCTATGTTTACATTAACCAATACACATACACACATATGGCAATATGGAATAACAAATTATTTAGCATGGAGGTGATATAGCTTTCAAGGAAAACAGCTACTATGCTGTCAATTTTCTTTTCCAGCCAATCATTTTATTTTTTTAAATATTAATTTTAAGTTCTTTTTAAAGATTTGATTCCAAATTCCCTCTCTTTCTCCTGCCCCTTTTGCATCCATTGAGAAGGCAAGCAATATGATATTACTTATACATCTGAAATCATGCAAAATATATTTTCATATTAATCATGTTACAGAAAAATGCAACAAAAATAAAGTGAGAAAATTATATTTCTATTTGTACTCAGAGTTAATCTTTCTCTGGAGGTGGGTAGAATTTTTCATAATGAATTCCATTGAATTGTCTTGGATCATTGTATTTCTGAGAAGAACTAAGTTATTCATAGTTGATCATCACACAATGCTATTGTTACTATGTAATATGTTCTCATTCTGTTCACCTCACTTTGCATGAGTTCATGTAAACATTTCCAGGTTTTTTTGAAATCTTCCTGTTTATCATTTCTTGTAGCACAATAGTACTCTATCACAATCATATGCCACAATTTATACCATTATTTATTTTTACTTACTCTAAAGACATAATTGATTTTGTTCCATTTCCTCATTTAACTCTGTTTCAAGTGTGTCTCTTATAAACAACATATTGTTGGATTCTGGTTTCTAATCTAGTTTTCTATCCTCTTTAGTTTATGGGTGAATTTGTCCCATTCACATTCACTGTTTTGTTCACTTGTATTTTTTTCCATTCTGTTTTCTTCTGTTTATCCTTTTCTCTGTCTTTTAATTCTGTCTTTCTTCAAGAGTCTATTTTTATTCTGACTACTGCCTCCTTTAATCTGGCCTCCCTTTTATCCTCCCTTCTTTCTTTCTCTTATCCCTTCCCCTTATTTTTCCCCATTTAATTAGATAGAGTTCTATATGCAACTAAGTGTGTATGCACACACACATATACGTATAGAAACATAGGAATATGTGTGTATATATGTGCATATGTGTGTATATACACATATATAATACACACACATAAACACACATACACATTCTTCCCTTTTTGAACCAGTTCTGAAGATAGTAAAGTTCAAACACTTGATTGAATATATTACCCCTTGTGTGCTACAATGACCCCTCTTATGAACTAAAAAAGTATACCTGGTGATAGAACACCTGGGAGGGAGTGGCTTACCTTCCTCAGTCACCCAGAATCAAGAAACGTGTTTAGCTCTGTATTACTGTTTCCACTTCTTCACCACAAGCTTATACACAGTGAATGGTTGGTTCAAAATAATAGCATTAAAAGATACAATTACGTGAGTTTCTAAACGATCCTAAATGACACCCACTTACTAAAGTTTCATTTTTCCACTTTGGGTGGAAGAGGACTTAGTTTCTCAAATGTCAGTGCTTCAGTTTCACAGTATGCTGTCAGTGGGGCTCATCTCAAGGAACCTCATAGACAAGGCTCTCCTATATTTTTCTCCCAACAGTAAGTAATTTACTTTTATTATTATTTTCTAGTTTTTTACATAAAATATACTCTAATAATCATATAACAGATATATGATGTAACAATATTCCTATTGAAAAAAGGAAGAAACTTCCTTTCATAGTTTCTCTTAGACTTCTTGTATTTAAAACATTGCCTGTCGAGGGATAACAATTTAAATACTTTTCAAACTCATTAATTCCTAGAAGGTTATTTATCTTATGATCGCTGACATTTCCATGCTAATCATAGTGGTTTATGTAGTGCTTACCATGTGCAGACTTTTTCTATGTCTTGAAAGTTGCTTAAGCCTGTTTTTAGTATACTTTAAAATTTTTAGTTTATAATTTCTCAGTTTTGTTAACATTCCACACCATTAGGAAAAATATCTATAAATGGGACAGAATTTTGTTCAATTGTATCCCTACAAGGTCTGAACAATATAGTGCTCAGCCTTTACACAAGCTAGGCACTATCCTGAGGTCTTTACAAGTATGTGTTTCTCTCCAACAACCTTGGGAAATAGGTGTAAATATTTATTATTCCCTTTTTACATACAAGGATTATTTAGATTCTCTAACTTTCTACCATTGCAGTGTTTTCAACTTAATCAATTTGGATTTATGACTAGTGGAAATAAACAAACTACATTTTACACAAGGTTGCATTATTTTTAGTTAGCTTATTAAAAAAAATTCATGATGATATTCCCAATTTCCTATTACTGATGTTTATTTCTTTGAATTACCCAAAGACCCAAATCAATCCCTTTAAATTTTCCAAGGTACTAATCCTTTAGTATAACTATTGAAAGCAGAGCAAGCATCCTTCCCAATCAATTGGTTCATATTTGTTAATTTCTATTTGTTTTTTGATGTTATATTGATTGGGGAAAGGAGACATGGAGCAACTGTCAAAGAGGCATTGCTTTAAAAAAAAACCCTAAATCTTTTCTATTTCTGTGGGATAAAGACCCTCTCTGAAATCTCCTTTTCAAAACTCTGACAAAACTCTTTACCTTCAAACCTTGAATTTATTCTGTCAATGGCAAATGAACTCCAAGTTTCTTTATCTTTCTGCTGATCCTTAACTTTTCTTAATTCCTTATGCAACACAACTCTTTCTCTCTTCTACTTACTTAAGTTCTCTAGTAAATCCCTTTTGGTTCTTCATGGTTATAAATGCACATTTCACATCAATTTCTTTAAGGGCTTTTGGGCAATTAAAATTAGTTACAATTACATAGGTTTGTCTTTGTAAGTGATAGGCAAATAGAATCATAAACAACTCAGCACAAGTTCATTACTGTAGTGTCACAGATTTTATTAAGAAATATGACTTTCGAGAAGAAAGCACCTAACTCCTCAAAGTTAACCATTTTATGCTAGAAAAGTATTCATCCAGCTATTTTGGCAATGCCAAAGTGGGTTATTAAAGCCCAATTAAGGCACAGGAATGATACAGATGTTGGTACCTTAAAGAGTCTCTACTACTTCTCTCACTACAATAAGTTATTACTTTCTTGTCTCTTATTCAGTCAATGAAACACTCAAAAGTTTTCTCAAAGCCAATTTTCATTTTGGTGCTTATTGACCCTGAATGATCCTGATTTCTAATTTCTTCCTTCTTTTATAAAGTTTTGATAGTTTCTAAAACTGTAGATTTCTGTTAGGAGTTTTATGCTTGCCTCTTATCAAAAGAGGAGCTGATTTATAAATGGCTATAAATTAACAGAACTCCTTATTGCACTCATTTAATTTTGAATTTACCTAAGTGAATTATAGTTAAATAATTTAAGAATTTCAACTTCCATTAAGGCTATTAACTGCTAAGATTTAAAATTTCAGGGCCCAATATCATCAATCTGCTCATCCATTAATACATGTTTAATGATTTGAATTAGGAAAATTCTGTTATTTGAAGCATAATAATTTTTTCATTTAAGGTTTCTATTTTTATTATGTTTTGATTACATATACAGTTAACATGAATTGTTCTACTTAAACCTATCTGATGGAGAGGATACTTTTTCTGAAGGACTCAGGGTATAACTTTTCCCCTATTTCCTTTCAAATCACTCAAAAATTAAGTCCATTTATTCTATTTTCCCCTTAACCTAACATACTATAAGATATCGTTTAGTAGAGATTCCAAATCACTGTTTGTTTTATGACTTTGTAAGCTTTCAACTGATCAGAATTTATTTATACTGTCACTTTCCTAATTTATCATATAAAATATTATTTGTTCTAAAATAATTTAAAACTTCTGCATTTCCCTCTCTGAATTTCTATATTTTACAAACCATATGCCCATTTTAATTTGATATTTTGTAATCTCATCATTCTCTATCAGATGTGCATGCATTTAATTTATCCTGTACCTATTTTTTTATATTCTGATTTAATTTATCTTCAGTAATTCTTTTTCTAACTTACTATAACTGAATTTATACAATTTGAACTTATTTTCACTAAGCAATGGATTTCAACACAAGTTTAAATGTATTTTAATTTACCTAAACAATGGTAAACTACAGTGGCATCATATTTCATTTACCTTCAGTTGCTTTCTGATTACAAAACAAGCTTTTTTTTCCTGGGAGTACTTTGGGATTCATATTTAATTGGGAGTCCAAGTTGGATCTTTAAATATAATCTATAGAAGGGTAAATGAACTCCAATTCTACCTACTTTTATTCTTTTCTGAAGATGATCTAGCATTTCCTTGTCCTGGATTCTAATAATATTTTTTTTTTCCTGCAATAAACTTATCTAACTTTAAGTACAGTTTAAATATACCTTTATTCTACACTAAAATTTGAACTAATTTCATAGGTTGATGTTCCAAAACTTCAGACAGAGATTGATTAGCTGAAACTTCTTTAGGCTTAGCAAATGTCTTTCCTTTTTAAATTCTGAATTGTGAAATTATTTAAACTCACAAGAATTTTAATCTAATTTCTTCCATACTATTTCCCAAGTTTTTCTTATTTCAATTTTCCCTAAATTCCTATTTCACTAAATCTCTTCTGAACATATTTCATCACTAAGACAATATTTAAAATTGAGACTACAACTTTAAATCAATCCCCTCGTCATTTCAAAGGTCCTGTTAAAGAATAACTGATATGTGATTTTTTTGGTCTGTTTTCATTAAACTCTACAGAGTTTATTGGTATTCCATAAGTTCATCAAAATACTTTGGAAAACATCCAAATTATAATTGAGAAATGAAAGAAATTTGAATATTCTATTTATTTTACAAATTTGATTTTCATTTTTTTTCTGAATCTTCGTTTTGAATTAATTTCTGTATCTATCTTTCATCTCAGCAATCTCTAAAATGGTTAGTATTGGAAACAGAAAAAAGAGAGATGCATCCTCTTTTAAGGTTTTTTTTTTTTGGAAAATTTACTTTATTTACGGTCTATTTCTTTTGGTTTACCATTCCTGAAGAAAAGGCATAGGCAAAACACCTATTAACAAGGAGTACAAAGCACAAATAGCAAAACATAAACACTTATTTCCCATTCTCTTAAAGATTTTCCTTATTGTATAAGGTCTCTTTCATATCTGAAGTAAAGAACCCAGTATTCTTAAATTTAGTTTCATCATTTACAAAACAGATACACATAGAAGACATAATAGGGCATAGCATTAAATCATGCCCGAAGTTCTCCTAAGTTTTCCTCTAGGAGATTTTGAAATCAAGATCTTTCCTATCTTCTCTATTAAGTATAGAACTTATGACCATCTTGGGGGTGGTATCTTACTGTCAGTCTAAGATAATTCTTTTGTTTCCTAATTAGGTTAATGCTTTTAGAATCTTATTAATAAAAATATAATTTAGTAACATGAAATTGCTTTAGTTTAATTTGCCAATTAGATTCACTCATTTAGAGTCCACTTTGTATTTAGAGCGAAACCCTAATAGTAGAAGAACTGGTTAAAATTCCATTCCTCTAGACTTTTTTGCCAAAGTATAATCACAGGAAGAAAAACTGAGAATGATGAAAAATTTAGTAGTATCAATAGTTCATTTGTACTAAACCAATTTTGGAAGGTTTTTCCATACAATTCCTTAACTTTCTAAATAATCGAAATGCTTTGGCCAAAAAATCCTCTAAACTGTATAATCGAACCTAACTTTACACCGCTTACTAGCTCTTTCTTTAGTCATCCCCAGACAGGGAATTCACTCTTGTCCCAATGGGGATCCTTTAGGGTACATTTATGCTCTTATGCCTGATGTATCTGTCCTGAGGATGTTCCCAACTAGAAGTGACACTCCTTGGAGGAACATCTCCAGAAAGAATTGGACTAGATTCCAGAGGTATGCACCTTTTGGCTAATTCCATCTAAGAAGTTCCGCATTGCAGATACTAGAGATGGCATCCCTTTAATTATGGATTGTGGCAGGAAATTTTCTATCTGCCTTCAGTTTCCCCTACATGGAACTTCTTTTTCTACAGCTAACACTGTAATATTCAGGGATTTGTTTTGGCAAATTCTAATACTTCCACTTCTTAATTTCTGGGCTTACCATTTGGGGTCCTCATACTAAAAGTCCTTTATAAGTGAATATTTAACATAATTGATACTTACTTTCCTTTTAAACTTCCTAAAAACTTAGATATGATTGTCAATAACTGACTTAATCCGAAGCAAATATAAGTGAAAATAACCTTTTTCCCTTTCTTCATCTCTGTAAAACTAAAATGAACCAACTGAAGATGAGATTGCTCCCAGGATGGTCACATGCCTTGACAGCTTACTGTTGAGGCAGGGAATTTCTCTCTAAGGCTATCAGATCTGGTTAGAATTATTGCTCCATCAAGGTGTTGTCAGAGGACTCCTCCAAAGCAGAGAGTCACTCCTCCAAATCCTATCTATCCAGGGACTGGTCCTAGGGACCTATAGGTGGGTTCTTTTCCCCACTATAAGCCACTGAAGTCAGTTTCCCATAAATTAATTTAAGAGGTTTTTATCATGATGACAAAATGATTTAATTACACCTTGATAAAATAATTTAAAGAGAAAAAAATCTATTTTGACTCCAACAACAGAACATTTTTAAATTAGCTAGGTGGCCAGCTGACTGAAAATGAGGAACCAGCAATTCCATTGCTGAATCTCCCTGTTCTTAACAAGATGAAAGTAAAGAAAATGGAGGAAAAGAAAAAACCCAGTAGCCTGCGTATAAAAACTTAAAATTATGGCCTTATAATTTTTATAAACATAGAATTTGAGTACTCCAGAGCTTATAAATTTAGATGGATTACTCACAATTTCAAACAGTCCCTCTTAACCCAATTGGGGACCCTTATTAAAAATGAATTTAGGGTAAATCAAGGTAGACTCACCAATCCAGCTTAGTAAGACTATTTGTCTCGGCTCAGACAATTTGGGGACACAGAGAGAGGAAAGCCCAGTCTCTTAGGGCCAGTGTCCATGGGAGAGCCATTGGTGAAAACTCAACCCTGTGTGTGCTTCCTTTTTGAGTCCTTTGCAGGGGCTGGTCTAAAGAGGTTGAGGTCCATGAATCACAGTCCTATCTCAGGGTGCCAATGGGATTAAAATTGTCCAATTTACAAAAAAAGAAACTGAGGCGGACCCCTGAGCTCATGGTATTTTATCAAAGGGTTCATAGTCCCTTCTAATGAAATGAATCTCAGTTCTTTCTCACAGTCTAAGATAGTCTCTTCTTCCAGTACCTTGTTTTTGATATCCAAATATGCAAAAGAAGCATGGTGAAGTACAGACTCTCATTGGTTGATAGATCTTGCACTTGACAGCTCAAAATGACATATCAGCAGGGAGATCACAGGTTGGGTGAATCAGAGGAAATCTTCACTGGCAAATGGTCATAAGATGGTCACTTGCTCATATTGGACGAGAGACATTTGGAAACTACAAAAATAAATTGGGGGACTTTCCAAAGCATCAAGGCATCCAACCCACACTGGGCTTGGACATGGAATTTGAGCTAAAAGGTTGGAGATATCTTTGTCAGCATACTTATGGTTGTACAAATCAATCTCATAACTTGGTAAAAAAGTAGTGAACATTACATTAAAATTTGACGCCCCCTATTAAGAATCTATTTGTCCCTATATGATTTATGGAGAACACTGAACTGATTAATATTGATTAGAATAGAGTAGGAGTCCAAATAAAATATTTTTCACATAGTGATGTCTGACTTATTGTCACCCCATATCAGGTTTTCTTGGCAAAGATACTAGAGTGGTTTGCATTTCCTTCTCCAACTCATTTTATAGATGAGGAAACTGAGGCAAACAGGGTTAAGTGACTATTCCAGGATCACAAAGCTAGTGTCTAAGGTTGGATTTGTACCAAGGCCTTCCTGACTCCAGATCTAGCACTATATCCACTGTGCCACTTAGCTACCATGAGCAACATTAGCTGTTCCCATCAATGTCCATAGATTTATTAGACTCACTGCCCTACAAAGGGAGTCCCCACATGGCTCTACATGTAAGTGGAGGAATTAAGATTATTTTGCATATACTTGCATCCAGGTTGTTTCCCTTGATGAACTTAAGTTCCTTGAGGACAGGGACTATTTCACATTTGTCATTGAAAGCACACATTCCTAGCCCAGAACCTGGCCTATAGTAAGTACTCAATCAATATTTATTAATAGGTTGATGTCAGGAGCAACTAAAAGAGGTTTTCTCAAAGTTTCCAGAATGATAAAATCTCAGAATTGGCAGCAATCTCCAAAGTGACCTGGTATCATGCTTGGCCAGGAATGCTGCCCACTGCAAATCTTAGAAAATGACATGCTATTAAGCAGACCTTTTTAGCCATAGCAGTTCATGGAAGCTCTGTGCTGAGGCCAAGGCTAGCTGTAAACTTCTTCATTAATGAGGGCACTGCTCAAAATGAGGATATCAGAAATCCTGGATACATTAAAGTGAACATCTTCACAGGAGTTGTCTTCAGTCAGTTTGGTCCCATTCAGCAATGTATTCATTAAGCACCTAATGCCTGCATGGATACTATACAAAATGTCGCATTATTTAATGAAGGCACAGGCCCTGATCTTATGCAGTTTGTGGTCCAATAGGAAATGTGGCATATGTAATAGTAATTCTAATGCAAAAAAGATCACAGGTGATGATGAGTGGTTTTTTAAAAGTGCTATGTCAAATGTCATTACTGCTCAGATGGATTGGAGGAGGTTTCCTGAAGGGCATGGCATTTGAATTGGGCTATAAAAATGAGCAAGAATTTAACAAGTGGAGGGAATATCGACATGAAAAAGGTACAGTGATGGAAAAGTCTAAGGTGTCTATAGGGTATGGGGAGTGTCTGACTTGGCCAGACTATAAATAATAAGGACGGCATGTGAGGGCAGGATTTAAAAGCAAGATGGATGAGGAGTTGGAACTTATTATTTGTGATTAGAGTCATTTAGAAGATAATGAAATCTTTTTTTTAATTTTTATAAATTTATTTATTTAACTTTTTTTACATTCATTTTCACAAGATTTTGGGTTCCAAAATTTTCTCCCCATTTG
>CM053769.1:656495757-656511476 GCA_028658325.1 Potorous gilbertii | reverse complement strand
CATCTCTCTCATTTCTCTTCCCAGGTTTTCCTCCACCTGTCTAACTTGATTTTCAAAATCCTTTTTGAGCTCTTCCATGGCCTGAGCCCATGGGATACCTATTTCAGATGTTTGGGATACAAAGGCCTTGACTCCTATGTCTTTACCTGATGGTAAGCAGTTTTTTTCTTTGTCAGAGAGGAATGGCGCAATCATCTGATCAGGAAAATAACCTTCTCTGGTCGTATTTTTTTCCCTTTTCTGGGCATTTTCCAAGCCAGTTACTTGACTTCTGAGAGTCCTCTCCACCCCTGCCTAGGTCCATCCAGTTAGTGCTTGGGGTCTGAGATTCAGATGCTGCTCCCCAGCCTCATGGCTTTTGGCAGTAGGCCTGGCTGCTATTCAATGGGAGCTTATCTGCTGGTGCTCAGGTGGGGTCAGGGCCACCTCCCAGGCTCAGTTTCCTCAGGGGCTTTATGCAGAGACCTTCTGTAATGGAGCTGCTGCTGAGCTCCTGCCTGCTCTGGGAGCCTCTGGCCACCTGCTGCCTCTCCCACTGCCTCTGCTGCTGCCTCCCAAGGGGGCCTGAGTCCTGGAGACACCCTGCTCCCCTCTCAGCCTGTCTCTCTCACTGAACTGTGTGTCTGTGGGTGGAGGGAACCTTTGTGGCCGCTGGAGATTCTGTCCCTGAAGCCTGCTTGGATCTACTCTCTCCTCTCAGTGCTGCGCAGCTAGGGCAGGGGAGGGCTCTGCTCCCATCTGGTGTGCTATGGACCTTTGGGATTGGTTTTTCAGGGCTCTCTGGAACGGAAATCTCCTTCACTGTGTTGCTGCACAGCTTCCACTGTTCCAGAATTTGTTGGGAGTTCTTTTTAGAGGAAATCCATGGGCTGTGGGTTCGGAGCTAGCATATGTGAGTCTTTCTACTCCACCATCTTGGCTCTGCCCTGCCAAGATAATGAAATCTACTTGAAGATGTAATATTTTACCTAAGGTTGCATATTTATTTAGTGACTGAGCTTGGATTCTGTCAAATAACTTTGGAGTCTGGACAGTTCTTTTAGTACTTCTATCCCTATTTCTATATGATTCCTAAAACAGAACCATGTTTATTCAGTTAGGTACCCAAAAAGGAGCTACATACTTTTTGGTAGGCAAGATGGTTAGTTAAAATAGATTTGGATATTAGGAAATTTCTACTTAGGAAATATTTATTGATGGCCTGTCATCATTCAATCAGTCACCCAGAATTTATTAAATGCCTGGTATGTATAAAGCCTATGTAAGGCTTTGGGAGGTACAAAAGCAAAGATAAAAAAGGTTTTAAGAATTTTAGCTTTGGGTTCTATGCTATGGGAATTTGGAGTAGTAATTATAAATAATACTAACTGGCATTTGTATAGTGCCTATTATGCATAAAGCAGTTTAAAATACTATTTCATTTACCCCTCACAACAACCCTAGGAAGTAGGTGGAATTATTTTCTCTCATCTATAAAACTATATTCCCTTACCTATACTATTCCTCACCTTTAAAGTCATTATTTTACAAATTAAGAAAATTAGGGAAACTGATGTTAAGTGACTTGTCCAAGGTAACAAAGCTAGTGCTTTTGCTGTTCACTTGTTTTAGCTCTATACAAATTTTTGTTATGGCATTTAGGGTTTCTTGGCAAAGAAACTGGAGTGGTTTCTCATTTACTTCTCCACCTTATTTTACTGATGAAGTAACTAAGGCAAACAGAGTTAAGTGACTTGCCCAGGTTCACACAGCAAGTAAGTATCTGAGGCAGGATTTACATTCAGGTCTTCCTGTCTCCAGATCCAGCATTCAATCTATTATACCATCTAGCTGCCTATACAGAATGGTGCTTGGAAATGATAAATTAACTTTTGAGTCAGAGTCTGGTTTCAAATTCCACCTAGGCAGGGAGGGGAACTCTCAAAGAACCGACAAGTTTTTTTGGAAAGATAAAACATAATAATTAGAAAACACACCTAAATTTCATCACATAAAATTGAAGTTTCAGCCAAGTTCAGGAATTTTTAACCTAGAGTCTATAACTCCCCTTTTTGAAACAAATAAACAAACCTATTTTGATAATTATAGTTAAATAAATTGTTTTCCTTTGTAATACTATTTATTTCATCTTATGATTAAAGGTCAGGTGGAATGACCCCATTTGGGGCTGGTATCTTAACTAGGTACGAATACTTTTGGATTGTTACAGGGTGTTACACATGCATTTAAAAGTTTTATCCTAAGCAGACATTCATACGTTTAGCCAGGTGCCAGGGGTCCATAACACATAAAAAGTTAAGAACTTCTGACCAAATGATCACTAAGACTTTATGTTTACTTGTATGTTGCCTGTACTTTTCTCCGTAGACATTTTCCTCCCCAACTTCCTCAGCCCACTTCCTCAGTAGAGTGTAAGTTCCTTGAGAGAAGAGAATGTTTCTGTATGCCCAGTACCTAGCACAGTGTCTGGTACATAGCAGGTGTTTAATCAATGATTATTGAATGAAGGAGACTTCTTGTAGCTCCTAAATTCTTAATCTGGAACTGTGTAAATGGTTGTGTTTCTAAACTCTCTGGATCATTGTTCAAGAAGGTATTGTGAAAGCAGCACTCTCGAAGCTAGTAAGTAGATCCTAATCACATAGCTTTCTCTACTTTATAACATTAACCAGTTTTCAAAAGTATGGCTAATATGAATGACTTGAAAACGTACATACACTGAATGTTTGTGTGGCCTAAATCAGAGAATTAGAAGCAGGAACACAAGGCTCTGTCTTGGCATTTTAGACACCTGTTCTGCATTTGATTTAGGCGTGACCTTTCCTCCCCATCTGGAAAATGGAAGTTTAATACTGGATGATCTTTTCTACCTACATAAAGAATGTTAGCAAGCTTATTAGTAAGGGGATGATTGCAAGAAGCGTTTAACAATAAAAATTGGTATGTCAAAATATATTTTAAAAAAATAGAACATATGTAAACCATATTGAGGTAGTATCAGCTTTCAAGTTATTCACAGTGGAGCTCCATAGTATTTTGTAAGCATTATTTTGTAAGAAACAATCATCGCTTTACTTTATTAGTACTAAGTTCTGCTACCATATCCCTGAACAATTAGACAAATTTCATTCCATGTCTGATCAACTTATACTCTCTCTGTTTGTGAAAGCTTTACTATATTTCTTAACTCTTAGGTACCCCAAAAAACTCTCCCTGTTGAATTCTCCATTCTGAAACATCTAATTTCTCATACACCCCTTTTCTCAAAAACCCACAATGTTCCCCATCATATCAGGTCAAAATGAATCAATATGATATTCTGAACCTTCCCTAATCTATATATTTCCTCATCACTCTTCAAACACAAAAATACAATTCCATTCAGGCTGATTTTCTTGTGTACACAGTCTCCACCTCCCTTACCCCAATCTCATTTTTACCATCATACATTTAATAGTCCTTCCCACAAACAACTAAATCCTATCACAAACAAGATCATAGAGTACTGAAGCCTTTCCTGGATGCTCTAACTCAAAGTGATCTCTCCCTACTTTTCTACCATTACACCTTTACAATAAAATTTAGCATATTTTCTAGTATGATTATTGTTCATGGGAAAATCTTCTATCCTGTTCAGTTACAAGGATCTTGATGACAGGTATCAAATGCTAAATTTTCAAATTAAATAATTTGTCACCAAGAGGCACAAGAAATAGAGCACTAGGCTGAGGTCAGGAACACTCATGTTCCTGAGTTCAAATCTGGCACCAGATACTTACTAGTTATGTCACCCTAAGTAAGTCACTTAACGCTGTTTGCCTTAGTTTCTTCATCAGTAAAATGAACTGGAGAAGGAAATGGCAAATCACTCCAGTATCATTTTCAAGATAACCCCAAATGGGATCCTGAAGAGTCAGATATGACCGAAATGAACAATAACAATTTTCCACTGAATGAATGAGTTGAAAGCCTTCAGAGCTGTGTGAGGCAGTGGTTTTGAAGGTAGAGGACCTGATTTTAAATCTCACCTATGGCACTTATTACCTATTGTAAAAGCATCTACCCTGACATACAGAGGAAGGCCTGCTGTGCAGGTTCTTAGATCTACTTTTTTGAAAGGAAAGCAGCTTCTGAAGAATCAAAAATCACTTCAACTAAGCACATATTCACTTAGTTCAGAGGAAGAAGTCAGCACCTTGAACTTCAGAGAAGATACAAGCAGAGAAACAAAGATCAACTAACAGGGCTTTCAAATGTCTGACAGATCATCAGACATATGAGAGTCTGACCATTACATACATAGTTACCAGAAAGAAGCACCAACATCTGGGTTTTCAAAAGGGGGCAGTTAGGAAGGGGCCTTCTTAGCAGCTCCCCAGAGTCTCCTCTGATCAAACACTTCCAATCAATAAGCCCCCAAGTAAAACCTGACCTCAGAGTATTTATACACTCTTCAGAGCCAGAGGACATCACAACACTTGAGAACCAGTGCCTCATAGGAAAAAGTGTAGGCCTTCCTATGAATCTCCTCTATTCATACTCCCCTTAATAAGCAGACCCATTAATGGGTGGGGAAGATCTTTAATCTCACTGACATTACACCTATGTGACAAGAAACTCAATTTCTGCGCTTATAAAACAAAGGAGCTTAATTGAAGGCTTCTAGGCTCTAACTCTAAATCTACAGGTGGTATAGCCAAGTTGAACAACCTACATTTTTTTTGTGGGGGGGAAGACTTTTTATTGTAGGTGCAGTGAGACATCTGGACACAATTTCGATGATTCCAATTTTGTTGGCAACATCCAAAGCATCATAATCTGGAGCAAGATGAACATAAGCTTTCCTCTCTCCATCAGGCCGGATCAGTGTGTTGACCTTGGCCACATCGATGTCATACAGCTTTCTTTAGTGCCTGCCTGCTTGATCAGATGCCTGTTGGCCTTCACATCCACAATGAAAACTAGGGTGTTGTTGTCATCAGTCTTCTTCATAGAAGACTCAGTGGTCAAGGGAAACTTAATGATGGCATAGTGATCAAGCTTGTTTATCCGAGGGGTACTTTTCTGAGGTTATTTGGGTTTCCTTCTTAGTCTTAGTGTCTTGGGTAGCCAGAAGGTGGGGGATGTTTGGACCTTCTTCTTTTTGTGGCTATGGACACTCTTCAACACCACTTTCTTGGACTTCAAGACCTTGGACTTGGCTTCTGTCTTGTGGGGGACAACGGCTTCCTTCTTCATCTTTGGTGCCATCTTGGGGAAAAGGCTCAACCTACATTTTCAACCTCATTATACATTATTCTCCCTCTGATTTTCTGTAATGAGTCAGCCAAATTGACCACCCTACTCCTCACACACAATGCTTTACCTTCCATCTTCTTGTCTTCGTACTAGCCATCCACCATACCTGAAATTCATGCCCTTCTTACCTCTGCCTGATAGAATTCCCCTTTGCCTGGAAAATGCATCTCAAGGTTCACTTGGTACCTTAGGAGCCCTTATGATACTTCGTCAGAAATCACCGTGACTGTCCAGTAACCATGTAAAAGGGACTCTGTTGGCACGGACCATGGCATCACTTTGTAAGAGAGTTTTCCAATATGGGATTTGGAGATCAATCCTAATGACCAATGAAATAAGACATTGCCCTTCACTGATATAGAAAACTTAATCACTAATGCTACAAAAATCAAGTTGCAATAACTCTCACTGACACTGTTTATGATACCAAATGTCTTTTTTTAATTAAATTTATTTATTTTCAGTGGTCTACAATCACTATCATATAACTTAGATTTCCCCCCTCCCCCTCCCTTCCCCCTCCTGCCCTGAGATGGCATACAATTTTATATAGGTTCTACACATACATTCCCATTAAATACATTTTCACTATAGTCATGCTGTGTAGAAGAATTAAAATCCCCTTGATTTCCAGTTTTTGGCCATCACAAAGAGAGCTGCTATAAATATTGGTGTACATGTGGGACCCTTTCCCATTTTCATGATGTCTTGGGGATACAATCCTGGAAGCAGTATGAAAGAATATAAATTTTTTGTAGCCCTTTGGGCGTAGCTCCAAATTACTCTCCAGAATGGTGGGATCAGCTCAAAGCTCCACCAGCAATGAATTAATGTTCCAACTCTCCCACATCCTTTCCAACATCTATCATTTTCCTGTTCTGTCATGTTTGCCAATCTGATAGGTGTGATGTGGTACCTCAGAATTGTTTTGATTTGCATCTTTCTAATCAAAAATGATTTAGAGGATTTTTTCTTATGACTATAGATATCTTTAATTTCTTCCTCTGAAAACCACCTGTTCATATCCTTTGACCATTTATCAATTGGGGAATGACTTGTATTTTTGTACATTTGACTCAGTTCTCTATATATTTTAGAAATGAGGCCTTTGTCACAGACATTAGCTGCGAAAATTCTTTCCCGGTTTTCTGCATCTCTCCAAATCTTGGTTGCATTAGGTTTGGTTGTGCAAAAACTTTTCAGTTTAATGTAATCAAAATTATCCATCTTGCATTTCATAATGCTTTCTATCTCTTCTTTAGTAAAAAATTCTTCCCTTTTCCATAAATCTGGTAAATACACTATTCCTTACTCCACCATTTGTCTATAGTATCAATATTTATACCTAGATCATGTACCCATTTGGAATTTATTCTTATGTATGGTTTCAGGCATTGATCTATGCCTAGTTTCTGCCATGCTGTTATCCAGTTTTCCCAGCAAGTCTTGTCAAACAGTCAGTTCTTATAGCAGAAGCTGGGGTCCTTGGGTTTGTGAAACAGTAGATTTCTATAATCATTGCCTACTGTATCTACTGTGTGGTTTTCATATTTCCTTTTTTAATCAAATTGATCAAAGGTTTATCAATTTTATTAGTTTTTTTCATAAAACCAACTATTAGTTTTATGTATTAGTTCAAAAGTTTTCTTAATTTCAATTTTATTAATATCTCTTTTGGTTTTCAGTATTGCTAATTTGGTGTTTACTTGAGGATCTTCAATTTGTTCTTTTTCTAGCTTTTTTAGCTGCATGCTCAAGTCATTGATCTCCTCTTTCTCTATTTTATTCATGTAGGCATTCAAAGATATAAAACTTTCCCTAAGAACTGCTTTTGCAATATCCCATAAGATTTGGTAGGTGGTGTCATTATTTTCATTCTCTTGAATGAAATTGTCGATTGTTTCAATGATTTGTTGTTTAACCCACTCTTTCTTTAGGATTAGATTATTTAATTTCCAATTAACATTTGGTTTATCTTTCCATCGCCTTTCATTACATATAATTTTTATTGCATTATGATCTGAGAAGGATGCATTGACTATCCCTGCCTTTCTGCACTGGATTGTGAAGTTTTTATGCCCTAGAACATGGTCAGTTTTTGTATATGTGCCATGTACTGCGAAGAAAAAGGTATGTTCCTTTCTATCCTCATTCAGTTTTCTCCAGAGATCTATCATACCTACTTTATCCAGAGTTTTATTCACCTCCTTAACTTCTTTCTTGTTTATTTTAAGGTTAGATTTATCAAGTTCAGAGAGGGGGAGGTTGAGGTCCCCCACTAGTATAGTTTTGCTGTCTATTTCTTCCTGCAACTCTCCAAACCTCTCCTCTAAGAATCTGGATGCTGTACCACTTGGAGCATACATGTTTAGCAATGATATTGCTTCATTATCTATGGTGCCTTTTAGCAGGACATGGTTTCTTCCTTATCTCTTTTGGTTAGATATATTTCTGCTTTTCCATTGTCTGAGATGAGGATTGCTACCCCTGCTTTTCTTACATCAGCTGAGGCACCATATATTCTGCTCCAACCTTTTACTTTACCCTGTGTGTATCCCCCCATTTCAAATGTGTTTCTTGTAAACAACATATTGTTGGATTATGGCTTTTAATCCATTCTGTTATCAGTCTCCATTTTATGGGAGAATTCATTCCATTCACATTCACAGTTATGATTACAATCTGTGTCCTTCCCTTCATCCTCTTTCCCACCATTTGTGCTTTTATTTCTCCTATCTTTTTTCCCCTCCTCAACAGAGTTTTCACTTTTGACCCCCACCTCCCACAGTCTTCCCTTCCTTCTTTCAGCCCCCTCCCTTTTGCTCTCCTTTACCCTTACTACTTCTTCCCTTCCTTTTAGCTTCCCATCCCTTTTCTTCCCTCTTCCTCTCCTACTGCCTATAGAGCTATTTAGATTTATATACTCAATTAAGTTCATTGTTCCCTCCCTGAACCAAATCAAATGAGAGTACCTCTCAAACATGCTCATCTCCCTCCCCTCTTTTCCTTTACTATAATATAATTTTGTACTTCTTCCTGTGATGTAATTTACCATTTTCCACTTCCTCCTTTTCATATCTCCTACTACAATCCCTTCACGTGCTTGAATCACATTTTTATCACCATGTAATTTACTTTATGCCCGTTCCCTCTGTCTATGTATATCCCTTTTATATTTCATAATAGATGTACAAGTCTCAAGATTAACAAGTATCATCTTCCCTTATAGGGAGGTAAACAGTTTTCCCAAACTGAGTAACAAATTTTTCTTTTCCCCTGTTTATCTTTATATGCCTCTCTTGAGACCTGTGTTTGAAGATTGAATTTTCTATTGAGTTCTGGCCTTCTTGTCAGGAAGATCTGGAAATCTCTTATTTCTTTGAATGTCCATCTCCTTGCCTGAAATATTATGCTGAACTTTGCTGGGTAATTGATCCTTAGTTGTAGTCCCAGCTCCTTTGCTTTATGGAATATTCCAATTCCTTTGATCTTTTAATGTAGAAGCTGCAAAGTCCTGTGTGATCCTGACCTTAGCTCCTTCATATTTGAATGGTTTCTTTCTGGTGCTTGTAGTATTTTCTCCTTCACTTGATAGTTTTGGAATTTGGCAACAATATTTCTCAGTGTTTTTAGTTTGGGATCCCTTTCTGGAGGTGAACAGTGGATTCTTTTGATGACTATTTTACCCTCTGGATCTAGCACTTCTGGACAGGTTTCCTTGATGATTTCTTGGAACATATTGTCCAGACTATTTTTTTTCATTGGGGTTTTCTAGTAGGCCAATAACTCTTAAATTTTCCCTCCTGGATCTGTTTTCCAGGCCACTTGTTTTTCCAATGAGATAATTTACATTTTCTTCTATCTTTTCATTCTTTAGATTTTGTTTGACTTATTCTTGATGTCTCATAGAGTCATTAGTTCTACTTGCCCAATTCTAATTTCTATCAAATTGTTTTCTTCAGTTAACCTTTTCCTCACCTTTTCCATCTGTCTAATTATTCCTTTTAAGGGATTATTTTTCCAGTTAGTTTTTGTACTTCCTTTTTCATTTGTCCAATTTTCCCAGTTAGGTTTTGTGTTTCCTTTTCCATTTGTTCTTTTATCTAAATAAATAAATAAATAAATTGAATGTTCTTTTCTCATACTTTTAAAATCATTGGCCAGTTTCTCTTCTATTTTCTTTTTCAGCTGTTCCAGGAGAGCTCTTTGTGCCTGCAAGCAATTCACAAACTGAAACTTCACATCTGAAGTTTCAGATGGGAGTACAGTCTCAATACTAACCTCTTTGGTATTAATTTTTTGTCCTTGTCTGCATAGAAAGATTCTATGGTCTTTTCATTCTTGCTTTACTTCTTCTTACTTATGACGATGATGCTTTGTGTATTGTGGCCTCTGGTTCTTTCAGCTAGAAGCTGGAGAACCTGGTGTTGAACTGGATTGTGTAAGAAAGCAAAGAGCAGATGTCTTTTTTCTTTTTGTTTTGTGTTTCCCTAGATTAGCCTTGTGGCTAGCTTGTGAAGTGTGGGGGAAGGGTGGTATGGTCATGGGAGATCTCCTCAGCTGAGCTAGAGCAAAGGTAAACTCAACACATCATGATTCTGGTTGCCTTCCCATTTCCCTTGGAGTGCTGAGGCATGCCTGGTTCCTAGTGCAAGGATCCACTCCTCTGGGCTCCAGATCTGCTCTTGGTTGGTTTGCTGAGATGGGGCTGTTGCTACAGTATGAAGAATATTTCTAGCCTCAGATGCTGTAAGACTTTGACCCTTCTGCTGTCCCACTGATCCAGGATTTTTCTGGGGAAATATTTTATGCTTCTTTCAAGATAACAAAGGGAGGGGGAGAGAGCGTTTACCAATCACTCTGTCATTTTGGCTTCCAGAAGTTCAAGTAGGTGATTTATGGATGTTTAATCTGCAGGCTGATAATCTCAAGAATGGTTATGACTGATACCTGAGGCTCAGCAACTGTCACTCACTTGGCTCTGCTGCTCCCACACTGGACTGCCACTTCACCTTTCTGCAGTGCTGCCCTGTGGCTGCCTTAGGGGCTTTCCTGCTCGGCCAAGCTGCAGCAGGATATACTGTGCTGTATGTTCTTCCACACCCATGGAGCAGATTCTTCCCATCAACCTTCCAGTCTGTCCTGGTCTGTGAATCTGTCACAGTTTGTCTCCTATTATATTCTGTACCTCCAAAATTTGGTCAGATTCTCTTTTTAGAGGTATCTGAAAGAGTGTGTCTAAGAGCTTAGCTGAGTAGTTGCTCTCACTCCTACATCGTGGCTCCACCCCTGATACCAAATATTTTATTGATCACAGATTTGGTGATATGATTGTGTAGTCAGATACGAAGAACTAACCCTTCATGATGGTGAATGATAGGTCTAAGGTTTAAACAAAGTCACATGGGAAGACCAAAAACTTCTCTCTAGAAGTATCTTCTGTGGTTTTGACTAAGATGAAAGAAATGCAAAGCTTACCTTGGCAAGATTGTCTGTTATAAATGCTCTGTCACAGGACCAGCCTAATTCAATGATTCACAACTTTAGGCCACCAAAACGATGGAAAAAATAATTGATCTCAATGTGCTCTGTTAATGAACCAACTGCTGCTCTTATTCAAAAAATGGCTTGGATAAAAAAAAGAAGGTGCTGAGAAACATGCACTGATCTTTGACTTCTTAGCCATCTTTTTCCGTTGTCTTCATTCTCCCTATGGAGGATCACATGTTTGATGTATAGGCCAAATTTAGGGATACTTCTTTGGCAAGGGGACTCAAAATTTCATGATCAGCTACTGTGAGTTTTTTTTTTCAAAATTCATTCAGAAGATTTTGAGTTTCAATTTTTTTTGGTCCCTTCCTCCCTTCTCTCCATCCTGTCAAAGATGGCAAGCCATATGATATAGGTTATACATACATATTCAATTATATTAAACATTTCTATATTAGTCATGTGAAAGAAGAATCAGAATAAAATGGAAAAACCACAAGATGAAAAAAAACAGAGAAAATTGTATACTTCTATCTGCATTAAGATTCCATGCTTCTTTGTCTGGAAGTGGATAGCATTTCTTTTTTTTTTAATTAGAGTTTTTTATTTAAATATATTTATTTAAGTTTTCAACATTCATTTCCACAAAATTTTGGGTTCCAAATTTTCTCCCCATCTCTCCCCTCCCCCACCCCAAAACGCTGAGCATTCTAATTACTAGGCCATATCTGTGTAGTTTTGTGAATGACTTCCATAATAGTCTTGTTGTGTAAGACTAACTATATTTCCCTCCATCCTATCCTGCCCCCCATTGCTTCTGTTCACATTTTGACCCTGTCCTTCCCCAAGAGTGTTGACTTCTAATTGCTCCCTCCTTCCATTGCCCTCCCTTCCATCATCTCCCCCACCCTATTTATCTCCTTCTCCCCTACTTTCCTGTATTGAAAGATAGGTTTTCATACCAAAATAAATGTGCATTTTATTCCTTCCTTTAGTTGAATGTGATGAGAGTAAGCTTCATGTTTTTTCTCTCACCTCCCCTCTTTTTCCCTCCACTGAAAAGTCTTTTACTTGGCCTCTTTTATGAGAGATGATTTGCCCCATTCCATTTCTCCCTTTCTTCTCCCAATATATTTCTCTCTCATCCCTTAATTTCATTTTTTAAGATATGATCCCATCTTATTCAATTCACCCTGTACTCTGTGTGTGTGTATGTGTGTGTGTGCGTGTGTGTGTGTGTCTTCACCAAGAAAGTAACATTCAATAATCTTATTTTTTTTCCCTTTTGGGGGCATTTTCCCAACCAGTTACTTGACTTTTGGGTCCTTTGTCAAGAGTAAGGTATACTCTGGGAATCTGTAAGATCTTAGTTCCTCCAAAGTGAAACAATCAAGCATGTACACTGGTCTAGGAGCAGAAGAGATTTTTGTGCCCAGAATATTAGCAGTTTCCTCTCCACAGCCACAGGGCCTCCAGTTTTGCCAAGCCAGTGCTGGGGGGCTGAGGTTCAATCAAGCTGTGGGGGCAGGGCTGCCATTCAGTATGAGACAAAGACCAACTCCCTCAGGGCCTCTACACAGGGTCCAGGTAATAATTAGCTCCTCAGTGCCCCTAGGGGTGCTGTGGGGGCTACCGTGGGAACTGCTGCCACCTGCCTGATTTGGCCTCGAAGGCTGCTGCCTGTGGCTGGAGCTATGAGAAGGTCCTTCTCCCTTCCTGGTCAGCTGAAAAAAACCCATCACTGACCTTTGACGCCTGTGGGGTGAGGGATCTGAGAACCTGCTGCTGCTGGGACTGGGGATTCTTCAACTGGAGATTCCACCCCAAGGGCTGTTTGAGAGCTGCAAGCCACAAACACAGCATGGCCAAGGTACAACAGACAGTTTCCGTGGGTCTTTCAGGTCACCCTGGGCTGGAAATCTCCTCCACTCTCCACTTTTGCTGCTCCAAATTTTGTTCGATAGCATTTCTTTTTATCATGAGTTTGTTGGGATTGTCTTAAATCGTTGTATTTCTGAGAATAGCCAAGTCTATCAAAGTTGATTATTGCACAATATTGCTGTTATGACACATAATGTTCTCCTGTTTCTCCTTACTTCATTCAGCATCAGTTCGTGTAAGTCTTTCCACTGGCTCTTCATTTCTTTAGCACAATGGTATTTCATAATATTCATATACCACAACTTTTTCAGCTATTCCCCAATTGATGGGCATCCTCTCAATTTCCCATTCTTTGCTATATGGTCAGATTCTCTTTTTGTTGTTTTCTGCTCATCATTTTTTTGTGGGAGAGGAGTGGGACTTTTTCTTTTCTTTTAAATTTGAACTCTGCTCCAAGGAAGGCAAGGGCCCTATCTCTGGTTTCTTGTACTAGTGGTTAGGCCCTATCTGTTTACCTACTACTGCACTTATGTTGCCCTGTGGCCCACGGTGACTGGTGTCCTACTATGGGTGGGGGATGGGGCTTGGCGAGGCTGCTGGCAGCTTACTTGGTGTTGAGCTGGGGTCCTAGTGGTGGTGTCTGACATGTGTTACAGTCCAGGTATGGTGTTTCTATGTTTCCTCATGGCTACACTGAAACACATGACAGTCAGACCTCTGGAGGCTGCCTGTTTGCTTGGGGATATGCTGAAACATGGTGTGCTGGTGCTGACTGACTGCTTGTTTGCTTAGGCACCCATGGGGTAGGTGTCTACCTCTTTGCCTAGGGCTGCACTGAAGCATGTGGTGATTCTTAGGGCTGGAATCTGCCAGTTCCCATGGTTCTGCTAAGGTGCTTGGGGGTTGGGGGAGGGTCCTAGTGTTAGCATTTGCCTGTTTCACCACACTGGGGCTCAGGATCCCCTGCTGGTTTGCCAAGGTGGGGCTTGCTGCTGGGTTATTGGGATGCTTCCTAACCTGAGCTGTTCTCTCCTTTAACCCAAATAAAATGGACCTTTCTTGCTGATTCTCCAAGTTTCTTGGGCTAAAAGAGTATCTCACCCCATATTTTTGCTTTTCTTTTCTGTCCTAGGATTTCTTTTGGGGCTCTATTTTGTGATTGTTTGGAGGTAAGTCTGAGAGAGTCGCCAAGGTTTACTACTTACTTTGCCATCTTGACAACACCTATGTTCCACTTTTAAATATGGTTCTGTCTTGGGACCCCTTCTCGTCTTCTCTATTCTTTTATTGCTTGAGTACACTTGTCATCTTATGCAAATGACTCCAGAATCTATATACACACCTTCTCTATCTTCAGAGTGGCAGTCCCACATCACCAGCTGCCTGTTTGACTTTTCTAAATAGATACCCTGTTGGTATCCTGCATTCAAAATGTCCAAAAGAAAACCCATTCTCTGTCTTCAAATTCACCCCTCCTCTATATTTCCCTATTTCTGTCAAGGAAAATGTAATTCTAGTCATCTTAATTTGTAGCGTCAGAATCTTTCTTAAATCTTTCTCCTTCTTTGTCATGCATTTTCACCCAGTTACTAAGTGTTGTCAATTATATCTTCATAACATCCCTTGCATCTATACCTTTTTGATCACTCACATAGCATTCATTCTAGGTTAGAGTCTTCCTAACTCTTACCCTCCATATAGCTGCCAAATTGATATTCCTAAACAAGTCTGACCATGCAGTTCCCCTTTATAAGAGATTCCAGTGACTTATTGGGATTTCCAGGGAAATTCTCCATCTAATGTTGAATAAAATCTGACATAGGTACCATTATTTGCAGGTTAGGAAAGATGAAATGAAAAACATGATAGGAAGTATGCTTGGAATTCTGAAATTATTAGAAAGTCATTGAAGGCAAAGGTCAAATAGATCTGTGCTTGTAAAAGTAGATTGGTAATAGTCTGGCTCCATATTTAAGTTCATTCTTAAAAAAATGAAATGCATCTAGTCACATTCCCTTGAAAAATTAACTATTTTAATAACATCTGTTCAAACCCACATAAATAAATAAGAACTCCAGGAGACCATATGGCATGAGAGGATTCTTGTCAAGTCCTCAACTTTCTATAAGTAAACTGCAAGGCAACATATTCAAAAAGAAAAAAGTGATTGTACTGTTCTCTCAGGTGTTAAGGCTATAGATGGAGTGTTCTGTTCTGAGAGCCCCATGTCTGGAAGGACACTGACAGGCTGCAATAATTCTGAGAGAGGGTAGTCAGGATGAGAAAAGAGAAGCAAGCTTAAGCAAATATTGATTTGAGGGATTTAAGGAAATTGATTTAAGGCTGGAGAAGAAGAAAAAATGTTGGTGAAGTGATAGAAATCTTTCAGTGAATGACTATCATGTAGAAGAGGAATTGGCTTCCTTTTGCTTGGTCCCACAAAAGAGAGAGAGGAATGATGGGATGGACAGACAGGTTGATTTACTTGATATAAGGAAAAGCTCCTAAAACATTAGAACTATGTAAATAAAGGGATTATATTAGATGATCTCTGAGGTTCCAAAGTTATGTTCACCTTCATTGACTTGATGCTTTTGTAATTATGCCTTCAGGATTTAATGATGACATGGAAGGAAAATTATTTTCCCTCAGTTGATTTCCTAATCTTTCTCCTACCTTAATTTATTCTGAAGGCCCTGTGAGGCCTATTGTCTGTGAGATAATATGCATTTAAATTTGGGTGCTCCTCAGGACGACATCTGGCTCATGTATGACTTTAATGGAATATTAGGACAGTTTCACAGGTGAATTTCTAAAACTTTCTCAGTGGGTGGAATTAAAAGCAGTAGGTAGAAAGTGATCGATGTAAAGGCTTGATATAAAGTTAAACCTTATAACAAGAAGAACATAAAAATTGATACCATGAATAAACTGGAGAAGCAAGGAATAGTGTATTTATCAGATTTATGGAGAGGAGAAGAATTTTTTTCTAAAGAAATGATAGAATGCATTTTGAAATGCAAGATGGATAATTTTGACTACATTAAACT
>CM053769.1:656454382-656495257 GCA_028658325.1 Potorous gilbertii | reverse complement strand
AATATCACTACTAGGACTGTATCCCCAAGAGATTATAAAAATGGGAAAGGGACCCACATGTACAAAAATATTTATAGCGGCACTCTTTGTGGTAGCCAAGAACTGGAAATCGAGGAGATGCCCATCAATTGGGGAATGGTTTAAGAAGAACTATTCTCTAGAAAGAGAATAGGCTGCCCAAGAAGACAGGACTTTCATACTCAGTAGAACTTTTCAAGTCAAGGCTATAAACCTCTTGAAGGATGTGCCGGAGAAATGCCTCTTGTTCAGGTGTAGGTTGAACCAGATAACCTTAGAGATCCCTTCTTACTTTTGAGATTCTGTGATTCTGGAAGTGAGATAGATTGCTTTGAGAGATAGTGTGGCCAAGAGGAGGATGTAAGTCCATTTGCTGGAGATGTTTTAGAAGGCAGTTCTCTTGGACTGGATGAACTATAGTGTCCCTTCCAAATTCAAATGTTTGATTTTCTGGGGAAAAAAATCTGTCTCTGATAACTAAAATCAATTTGTCCTTAAGAGTTTGAGGTTCTCTCTGAAAACTACTTAATGCCTAGAGCACTCTGAGCAGCTTCAAACACAGACTCAACGTCCTCAATTATGTCTTGATAAGTTTTTCTTATGTTGACATTCCAGAGTTCATTTCACTTTCTTATTTCACAGTCCTAGCCCAGGACCTCTTGTACCCTGTCTACCATATAAATCCTTCTTGCCCTTTCTACCTGAATGAAAGGATATTCAAATGCTGGCATTGGGAACATAGCAAGTGATCTCTCAGGTCACACATTTTTCAGTTTGTGGTTACTTTTGCATGCTCTACTCAGGTTTATTATTGGAAAAACAGACAGAGACTTTTTTATTTTATTTCCATACTGGTGTACTCCAAAATTTCTTGCTGTTGCTTACCATCATTACAATGGAGAAAAGAGAAGGATGACCTTAGGCAATCTCCTTTAAAGGCATCCTATTATGGGAAGCATTTTTAGACATGCTGTATGAATAAAGCAACATGCTTTGAAAATGCATCTGTAAGGAATTGTATAAGCATAGCTCTATGAATGTGATGAAAAGCAGTTTATCTTTAGAAGGGGAGAGTATCTCTTGCAAATTCCACACCATGACATATGCTACATTTTGTGGAATGCCAGTTTCTGGTTCCTTTCTTGAGTTATACTGTTGAAGTCCCCCAATCCACCAAATATCTCATTTAAATTAATAGTATCTATTGTCTTAACTGAACAATACTGCAAATAGCTTTGAGACACACCCTATTCTTTAGGAACCAACAGATATTCAATAAAGCCTTGGCAGGATTTCAGGTAACTTTGTGTCTCTCCATCACTTCCTGTTCCACAAGATTGAAATGTGGTCAAATGTTTATTTCCATAATTTCCAGCCTCCAATTTTTTCTCATACATTTGGAGTCATTTTTATTAGTGGGAAGTTAGGCTAGGTTCCAGAAAATGATAACTATTCTGCCCACAAGAAGATTTCAAAAGATGACATACTTATTTTACCCACTTTGGAAGCCTCAAGGATGGAATATATGAGTTAACTCTGGGAAGTGAACTCTGTTTCTTTGCCCTTTAGAAAAACCACATAAGGATTTGTTCTTAAAATGTTCTTGGAGTTTCATGTCATGATGAATACTTTAGTTGTGAACTGGAGATCACTTAGGAAGACTGCTGTTCTAGATGCCTTTGTTTGCCAATTTGGAAGTTATTTATTTTTTGTGCTAAAATAGCTGCTGTAAGGGGACAGTAACTCACCTGGGTCATGAAGAGACAGCATATTGCAACTTGAGTGAAATCAAATGGTTACCAGATAGTCTGCGTCTTTCCAAAGATCTGAATGTATTTTTGAAAAGTAAATTATTAATGAGAAGGCTTACGTGAGCTTGAAAGTGATTTGGTAAGATGGGAATGATGACTGGAATACAACAACAGAAGGGTGTGTCTTTGGGTAATGCAGAGACCAGGTTGACTTTGGTTACCCATAGTTATCTATTTTATCTTTTGTAATTGTCTCTATCCCTTTGTCTGATGAAGAATTCATCTTTTACCCAGCGTTATAGTATAATTTCTGCTTCTTTTCTAAATTTTTTATGGCATGATCTTTAATATTCAGGTCCTATATTAATTTAGAGTTTCTTTTAGAACATAATATAAGATGTTGGTTTAGGTCCACTTTCTGCCATCCTACTTTCTAGTTTTCCTAGCAGTTCTTATCAAGTAGGGAGGTCTTTCAGAACTAATGAATGTTTTCTGTTTATTAAACATTAAGTTGTCGAAGTTCAATTATTTCCAGTTCTTCCTTTTTCACTCTATTCTGTTGGCCTGCTTTTCAATATTTAATGAATACTTAATGTTATTTACAATTGATTGCTGCTTTATAATATGAAAATTCTGTCCTCTACCCCTCTTCCACTCTCATTATTTTCCTTGATATTAGGAACTTTTTAATTCTTCCTGATAATTCTGTTAATATTTTTTTCTAGCTCTCCCGAGCATCCCCGAGTTGGTTTGCTAGATATGGCACTGAATCTATATTATTGATTATATTGGCATGACTCAGTCATGATCAGAGACTATTACTCCAGCTATTTAAGTTGTTCTTTATTTCTCTAAGGAACACCTTGTAATTGAACCTATGTCATTATTCATTATGCTTTGGTAGATTGACGTCTAAAAATCTTTCACCTTTTGCAATTATTTTAAATGGGGGTTCCTTTTACAATATTGCCTCCTAGATTTTGGTATCTTGCAAATAAATTCAGGTCATTTTGTGGATTTCCTTTGTAGCATGTAACTTCACTAAAATTATGAATTCTTTCAATTAATTTCTTTGCTAATTCCATAGGATTTTCTATATAAATCTGTTACAAGAAACAGGGATGAATCACATCATCTTAGAATTAGAAAGAGCCTCTAAAAACATTTGTGTTATTCATGTGCATTCATTAATGTACCACATATTTTAAGAAACCAGGTTTAAAGAAATTTGGCAAAATGATAGGAAGAGTTGACAAGAAAACAATATTAAAGTACAATATATTTTGAGCTTGAAGGGATCCTAAAGATTATTTAGTTTAGAGCTTCTTTTTTCCCTATAAATTTGTTTAATTTAAATTTTCAATATTTACTTTCACAAAATTTTGAATTTCAAATTTTTTCCCCATCTTCCTCCTACCCACATCCCAGGACAGTATGTATTTAGATTGCCCTTCCCTCCAATCTGCTCTCCTTTCTCTCACCCCCTCACCCCTTATCTACTTCCCTTCTACTTTCCTGTAGGGTAAGATAGGTTTCTTTATCCCATTGTTTATATATTTTTTTTCCTAGTTGCATGTAAAAAGAACCTCTAACATTCATTTTTAAAGCTTTGAGTTCCACATTTTCTCCCATCCCCCTTCCCCACCCACCTTCATTGAGAAGGCAAACAATTCAGTAAAGGTTATATATGTGTGGTCATGCAAAACACCTTCATAATAGTGATGTTGTGAAAGACTAACTATATTTCCCCCTATTCTATCTCACCCTCCATTTATTCAGTTCTCTCCTTTGACCTGTCCCTCCACAAAAGTGTTTGCTTCCAATTACCCCTTTCCCCAATTGGCCATCCCTTCCATTATCCCCATTCTCTTATCCCCTTTCCCCCCTGCTTTCCTGTAGGGTAAGATAAGCTTCCATACCCAATTGAGTGTATATATTATTCCCTCCTGAAGCCAAATCTGATGAAAGGAAGGCTCATTTATTCTCCCTCATCTTCCCCTTCTTCCCCTCCATTGTAAAAGGTTTCTCTTGCCCCTTTTATGGTTTACTCCATTCTATCTCTTCCTATCTTTCTCCTAGTACATTCCTCTCAACTCTTAATTTTATTTTTTTAGATATCATCCCTTCATATTCTGCTTATCCTGTGCATTCTCTCTCTCTCTCTATCTCTTTTTCTCTCTCCTTCTACACACACATATTTACATATGTATTCCCTCTAGGTATCCTAATACTGAGAAAGATCTCATGAATTACAAATATCATCTTTCCATGTCAGAATGTAAATAGTTCATCTTTAGTAAGTTCCTTATGGTTTCTCTTTCCTGTTTACCTTTTCGTGCTTCTCTTGATTCTTATATTTGAAAGTCAAATTTTCTATTCACCTCTGATCTTTTCAACAAGAATGCTTGGAAGTCCTTTATTACCTTGAGGTTCCATTTTTTTTCCTCCTGAAATATTATACTCAGTTTTGCTGGGTAGGTGATTCTTAGTTTTAACCCTATATTCTTTGATCTCTGGAAGATCACATTCCAAGCCCTCTGATCCCTTAGTGTAGAAGCTACTAAGTCCTGTGTTATCTTGATTGTCTTTCCACAATACTTGAATTGTTTCTTTCTGGCAAATCCTTGAACTGAGAACTCTGGAATTTGGCTACAATATTCCTAGGAGTTTTCCTTTTGGGATCTCTTTCAGGAAGTGATCAGTGGATTCTTTCCATTTCTATTTTATGCTCAAGATTATTGGGGAAGTTTTCCTTGATAATTTCTTAAAAGACAATATTTAGGCTCTTTTTTTGATCATGTCTTTTACGTAATCCAATAGTTTTTAAATTATCTCTCCTGGGTCCATTTTCCAGATTAGTTGTTTTTCCAATGAGATATTTCATGTTGTCTTCTATTTTTTCATTCTTTTTGTTTTGTTTGATAATTTCTTGATTTCTCATAAAGTGATTAGCTTCCATTTGTTCCATTCCAATTTTTAAAGAATTATTTTCTTCAGTGAACTTTTGGACCACTTTTTCCATTTGGCTCATCCTGCTTTCTAAGATCTTTCTCCTCATTTGGCTTTTTGGACCTTTTTTTTTCCATTTTGTGTTAGTCTAATTTTTAAAGGTGTTGGTTTATTTAGCATTTTTTGGGGGAGGGGGGTTTCCTTTAGCAAGCTATTGACTCATTTTTCATGGTTTTCTTGCATCACTCTCATATCTCTTCCCAATTTTTCCCCTTCTTCTCTTACTTGATTGTCAAAATCCTTTTTGAACTCTTCCATGGCCTGAGACGCATTCATATTTTTCTTGGATGCTTTAGATGCAGGTGCTTTGACTTTGTTGTCTTCTTCTGGCTTTATGTTTTGATCTTCTTCGTTATTAACAATGTAAGAAAATACCTCTTCACCAAGAAAGTATGAATCTATAGTCTGTTTCTGTTTCCTCATTTGCTCATTTTCCTAGCCAATTACTTGACTTTCAAGCTTTGTTAAGGGGAGAGCTCCAGAAGCAGCCTCTCCTTCAGCAGTGTTTGCTGCCACTCTAGGGTTGGGGCAGGAGCTGGGGCTGGGGATGCACTAAGATCCCCTCTCAGTCAGGTGACAGACCCTTCCCACTGACCTTTGAAGCTGTCTTTAGCATTAGTGGGTTGAGGCATCTAGAATCCACAACAGCTAACTGAGAATACATCCCCTAAGACCTATGCTTGCTCTGTCCATGCTGACATGTCTCACACTGACCTGTGCTCTGCTCCCAGCCTTGTGTAATAGACCCTTCATGTTGACTTTCTAGATTGTGTTGGGCTGAAAATTTGCTTCAGTCTCTTAATTTTTGGCTTCTGCTGCTCTAGAATTTTTTTAGATTAATTTTTACAGGTTTTTTGAGGGATTTGAGGTGAGAGCTCTAGGAGATCCCTGCTTTTCCTCCTTCATCTTGACTTCACTTCCCCTAGTTTAGTGCTTCTTAAAGTAAGGTTGTGACCCACAATTTAAGAAGCACTGAAGGGATCATGAGTGGAAAAAGTTTAAGAAGCTGTGATTCTAGTTCAATTCTCTCATTTTATGAAAAAGGTGAAGAAATTGAATCCCAAAAGGGTTCAATAACTGCTCAAAGCCATATATGTAATAAATGACTAAATTGGGATGATTTTGTGGTGTGATACTTTAAAAGGAATGAGATACTCAAAAACACAGTTCTAACCCTATAATTATAAATAATTCTATTGAGCAAGAAAGAATGAGGTATCTCAAAAAATAAAATAGGGTGACAAGGAGAGTTGCCACCTCAAGAAGCACTTATTAATCACCTGTTATTGTCATAGTCTCTGCTAAGCTCTGGGGATACAATGAAAGGAAAAACAGTTCCTGTCTTTGACGTGATTACAGTTTAAAGGAGGAGAAAACATAAGATCTATGCAGGATCAACTGGAGATAGTCACAGAGTCATGGCACTAAGATCTTCATATAAAAAATGAATGTAGGAACACATAGAGAAAAACAAATTCAAAAGTGATACAGACATGAAGGAATAGAGTAAAAAATAAATACAATATGAGATTTAAGAAAAATGCCAATGACAATAAAATGGTCGTTTTCATATCTCTGATACAAAGACAATGGAGAAAGAACTTGGAGCAGACTGTTGAAAATAAGCTGATGTAAAAAGACTAAGCAAAGCTATTCAATTTCTATTTTTTTCTTTACCAATGAGAATATTCTTCAAACTATATGAGGTAGAATAAACATTATTATTATGATGTGGCATTGTTATCTTGTAATGTTATTTAGATCTTCCTTGCCCATTAATAAGCCTCAAGTACTATGTTTATTTCTATTCAGGCACCTGGTCGGAGGGTCCTCCCATCCAGTTCTGGAAAGTATACAAATATTCTCAGATGAGATTTTACTTTGGGGCTTATTTTTGGAAGAAGATTTGCACACCAGAAGAGACTCTGGGCATCTGCTAAGGAGCCCCCTGACTTTGAAAACCCAGATGTTGGTGCTTCTCTCTCTGATAACTATGTATGTATTGCTTATGGTCAAACAATAAGAAGCCCTGTCTATTGATCTTTATTTCTCTGTTTGTATTTTCTTTGAAGTTCAGGGTGCTAACTTTTTCCCCACCTGAACAAAATGGATGATCTATGTGTTTGATTAAATGATTGTTGATCTCTCAAAAGTTGCCTTTCCTTGTAGTAAAGCAGATCAAAGAACCTGTGATAGCAGGCCTGGATGTGTCAGGTTGCTTGCTTTTACATATCTAGGTTTGATTTTGCCTCTGAGACACTGGCTTTATGATGCTAAGCAAGTCACTTATTAGTTCTCTGCATA
Source organism: Potorous gilbertii (assembly GCA_028658325.1). Taxonomy (NCBI): domain Eukaryota; kingdom Metazoa; phylum Chordata; class Mammalia; order Diprotodontia; family Potoroidae; genus Potorous; species Potorous gilbertii. Next base: position 656,488,175 of record CM053769.1, on the reverse strand, counting down.
ATTCTTTAGGATTGTAAATTGCATATAAGGTGCCAAATGGATAATTATTTATTATTAATAGTTATTATTAGGAAGGCGTTCTCTATATCAAAGAAACCATTGTTCTAATCCCTATACCTTTTGGGAATCAAACATGATTAACATACAGGGTGATGTTGGAGAGGCCAGGTAAGGAGCAAGTAGTTTTAAGTGGTTTCAAGTTTTCATAATATGGAAAGAAAATGTATATTATCCTAGATGCAGTTGTCATTACTCTATGAAGAACTCTTAGGAATAAAAGAGGAGCTGGAAAAAATAAACTGATGTTTTTAAAAAAGAGGAAAGGTATATTCAAGAAATTATAAACTGGTAAACTTGGCATATATCTTCCCCCCTCCAAAAAAAATCTTGAATGGGTTATTTAGCTGATGGTTTGTGAATACTAGGGAAGTGGTAACAATAAGCACCATGTTACAATATCTCCAAGAAGAAGCCAGGACAAACTAATCTCATTTTTTTTGGTAGGGCTCTTGGTAGATCAGGGAACTGTTATAGGTACAGTGCACCTGGAATTCAACAAAACATTTGGTAATGTCTCTTATGACAAATTTGTGGAAAAGATGGAAAAATATGAGCTAGAATATGCTACTCAGTGCATCCTCGGAGATTTTTAATAGTTGAATTAATGTACCAAAGTGTTAGTTCCTGGAATAAAAAATGTCAAACTGGAAAGAGCCCTATAGTGTTATGTCATAGGATTCTATCCACAGTCTTGTTGGGCTCAATATTTTTATCAAAGAGTTATATGAAGATAAAAGTGGCGTGCTTGAGAAAACTACAGGTGTTCCAAATCTAAACATCATAGTTAATACATGAGGTGACATAAGAAGTACCATAAAAAATTTTAGCAGGTCAAAATGATGAGCCAAAAGCAATAAGATCATATTTAGTAGTATTATGTATTCTTTTGCTCTTGGGTGTTTAAAAGTCAGCTATAAGTTCTTTCGTAACATTTATTCATAAGAAAAAGACTTAAAAGTTTTATTAGAGTGTAAACAATATGTCCCAACTGAGAGATCTTACTGCCAAAAACAACTAGTGAAATCTTAGGCTGCATCAATTTAAGATTGAGGAAGGTAATAGCCTTCTGTATTCCACATTCATTGGAACAAATCTGTAATATCATATCCATTCAGGGCAGTATATTTCAAAAGTTACATTAATGAATTAAAGAGAGATTAGTGGAAAGAGAAGAGGATAGTGAGTGGATTGAAAATACTGTATGAGCAATGACTGAAATAACTAGGATATTTGACCCAGAGATTAAAAAAATCAGTGGAGATATGATAGTTGCATTTAGGTCTGTAAGGTGGAAAAAAGATTAGAGTTAATCTGCATAGTATCTGAAGGTAAAATTAGAATTATTGAGTATGTTACAGGTAGGCAGATTTTTAACTTGACATATTAGGAAACACTCTCCAAAAGGGACCTTGTTAGTTATATTAAGATCAACAACAAAAATGTCAAAAACATAGAGTACTGGCCCTGGAGTCAGGAGGACTTGAGTTCAAATGTGACCTCAGACACTTGAATAATTGGACATGGTGTACAATAGAGAAGCAAGAATTGAGGATGACTAAACTGATGAACTAGGTAACTTGTAGAATAACAATGCCATAAAAAGAATTTGGATTTGAGGATGAATAGTTTTGAGGTAAAATAAATGATTTCCATTTGAACATGTTCAGATTGATGTTCCTCTAGTACCTGTAGGAGGAAATGTCTAACAAGCAATTGGTAATTTGGAACTGGAATTCCACAGAATGATTAGAATCTTATATAGAAATTTTACAGCAATCTGAATAGAGATGAGAACTGAGCCAACAAAAGCTTATGGGAGGGTAGGGATGGAAGAAAAGATTTTGTTTCAACAAAGCATTGAGCAAAACTTAAACACTTGGTGAAGGATGAAAATGATTCAGAAGAGGGAACTGAAAAGGAGTAGTCAGATCAGTAGAAAGATAATCTAGAGAGAGCAAGATCATAGAAACTTGGTAGTGGAGAGCTATCCAGATAGAAGGCAGGGTTGATCCTGTCAAATTCTTCAGAGAGGTCAAGGAAAATTCAAATTAAGAAATGATCTATGGGCTTAGGTATAATTTATTCAAGAGTTCATTGAAAAGAGCAATTTTACTTGTAATCTGGGGGAAAAATTCATATTATAAGGGGCTGAAAATGAATGAAAAGTGAAGAAGGTGAGAAATGAGTATGGACAACCTTTTCTAGGAATCTGTTCAGTAAATGGAGAAGAGATATAGGATGATAACTTAATGGGTTGGCAGGGTCAAAGTGAATTTTTTAGAAAGAAGGAATATCTGAACATTTTTGCATGTATTAGAGGAAGGAGCTAGTGGATAAGAAGAGAGTTAAGAAGAGGGAGAGAGAGAAAGATTAATGGAGAAACATCTGTAGAAAATGGGATGAGATGAGAGCAAGAACATAAGTGGAAAGGTTAGCCTTAGCAAGAATACCCATTTCATCATTAAGTTTAGCAGTATACAATTTTAAGCATTTGCTTTGTACTAGTGATGGAGCTACAAAACAAAAACAGTTCTTGACGTAGGAAATTACATTATATTAGGAGGAGAAAGCTTTTTAGTATAAATAGGCAAAAAAATATGCACTAAAGAGAAAATAAATATCTTGGGGCTTTAGGGAAGCAATAATACCTGGGAAGAACAGGAAAGCTATCTTATGGGAAAGATCATATAATCTGGGTTTAGAAGAGAGTTAAGGATTCTTAGAGGTGAAGCAGCTGAGACAAGAGTAAAGGAGGAGGAGTGGGGAATATACACAGAAGGGAAGAATATAAAATATTTGTAGGGTGTGTGTGTGTGTGTGTGTGTGTGTGTGTGTGTGTGTTTGTTCTTTGATGCTGAAGAAGACCATGCCATCAGAGAAATGATGGATGACATGACTTGCATTTGACTTTGTTTTGAGTGAGGAAGGGTTGTGAAGGTGACCAATCTCACTTCTCCTCCAGAACCATCTGAGTCCAGTGGCCAGATATTCATCAGGATGATTGGAGATGACCCAGGATGAGGAAATTGGGGTTAAGTGACTTGCCGAAGGTCACACAGCTAGCGAGTGTTAAGCATCTGAGGTGAGATTCGAACTGAGGTCCTCCTGACTCCTGCACTGGTGCTCTATCAACTGCACCACCTAGCTGCCCCATTTGAAGGGTATTATTTTTTAAAAAATTTATTTGTTTGTTTTAAGTTTTCAACATTCATTTCCACAAAATTTTGAGTTCCAAGTTTTCTCTCCATCTCTCTCCTCCCCCCACCCCAAAATGCTGAGCATTTTAATTACCCCTATCATCAATCTGCTCTCCCTTCTAACATTCCTCCCTTCCCTTATCCCCATCTTCTCTTTTGTCCTGTAGGGCAAGATAAATTTCTATACCCCATTACCTCTATTTCTTATTTCCTAGTTGTATGCAAGAACAATACTCAACAGTTGTTCCTAAAACTTTGAGTTTCAACCCCTCTTCCTTCCTCCCTGCCCACCCATCCCCACTGGGAAGGCAAACAATTCAATATAGGCCATATATGTGTAGTTTTGCAAATGATTTCCATAGTAGTTGTGTTATATAAGACTAACTATATTTCCCTCCATCCTATCCTTCCCCCCATTACTTCTATTCTCTCTTTTGACCTTGTCCCTCCTCAAGAGTGTTGACTTCTACTTGCTCCCTCCTCCCATTGTCCTCCCTTCCATCATCTCCCCACCCTGCTTATCCCTTTCTCCCTCATTTTCATATCAAAATGAGTGTGCATTTTATTCCTTCCTTGAGTCAAATGTGATGAGTAAGCCTCATGTTTCCTCTCTCACCTCTCCCCTTTTCCCCCCACTGAAAAGTCTTTTTCTTATCTCTTTTATGAGAGATAATTTTCCCCATTCCATTTCTCCCTTTCTCCTCCCAACATATTTTTCTCTCAACCCTTAATTTCATTTTTTAGATATGATCCCATCTTATTCAACTCACCCTTTGCGCTCTCTCTCTCTCTCTCACTCTCTCTCTCTCTCTCTCTCAATCTCTCTGTGTATGTATATATGTAATCCCACCAATACCCAGATACTGAAAAAAATTTCAAGAGTTACAAATATTGTCTTTCCACATAGGAATGTAAACAGTTCATCTTTAGTAAGTCCCTTATGATTTCTCTTTCATGTTTACCTTTTCATGCTTCTCTTGATTCTTGTGTTTGAACGTTAAATTTTCTATTCAACTCTGGTGTTTTCATCAAGAATTCTTGAAAATCCTCTATTTCATTGAATGACCATTTGTTCCCCTGAAATATTATATTCAGTTTTGCTGGGTAGGTGATTCTTTGCTTTAGTCCTAGTTCCTTTGACTTCTGGAATAGCATATTCCACAACCTTTGATCCCTTAATGTAGAAGCTGCTAGATCTTGTGTTATGCTGATTGTATTTTTACAATACTCAAATTGTTTCTTTCTAGATGGTTGATTTTTCTCCTTGACCCAGGAACTCTGGAATTTGGCTACAATGTTCCTAGAAGTTTCTCTTTTTGGATCTCTTTCAGGAGGTGATTGGTGGATTCTTTTATTTTGGCCCCTGGTTCTAGAATATCAGGACAGTTTTCCCTGATTATTCCATGAAAGATGATGTCTACACTCTTTTTTTGGTCATGGCTTTCAGGTAGTCCCATGATTTTTAAATTTTGTCTCCTGGATCTATTTTCCAGGTCAGTGGTTTTTCCAATGAGATATTTCACATTATCTTCCATTTTTCATTCTTTTGGTTTTGTTTTGTGATTTTTTTTTTTGGTTTCTCATAAAGTCATTAGCCTCCACCTGTTCCATTCTAATTTTTAAAGAACTATTTTCTTCAGTGAGTTTTTGAACCTCATTTTCTATTTGGCTAATTCTGCTTTTGAAAGCATTCTTCTCCTCATTGGCTTTTTGAACCTCTTTTGGCAATTGAGTTAGCCTATTTTTAAAGGTGTTACTTTCTTCAGCATTTTTTTGGTCTGCTTTAGCAAATTGTTGACTTGCTTTTCATGATTTTCTTGAATTTCTCTCATTTCTCTTCCCAATTTTTCCTCAACTTCTCTTACTTGATTTTGAAAATCCTTTTTGAGCTCTTCCATAGCCTGAGACCATTGAATATCTATTTTGGATGTTGCAGATACAGAAGCCTTGACTTTTATGTCTTTCCCTGATGGTAAGCATTGTTCTTCCTCAGCTGAAGGATGGAAGAAATCTGTTCAGCAAGAAAGTACCCTTCTATAGTCTTATTTTTTCCATTTTTTGGGCATTTTCCCAACAAGTTACTTGACTTTTGGGTCCTTTGTCAAGAGTAGGGTATACTCTGAGTGTCTGTAAGATCTCAGTTCCTCCAAGGTGGCATGATCAGCATGTATACTGGTTTGGGAGCAACCAGAAATTTTTGTGCCCAGAATCTGAGTAGTAGAGCTTCCTTTCCACTGCCACTTGGCTTCCCATTCACTCAAGCCAGCCCTGTGGGCTGAGATTCAGATAAGCTGCTTGGGGCAGGGCTGCCATTTAGTGTGAGATAAAGATCAGTTGCTCAAATCCCCCAGGAATATTAGGTGGGGGTAGGGCTGATACACAGGGCTGAGGTAAGAATCAGCTGCTCAGTTCCCCCAGGGGTTTTGCAATCCAACAATGGATGGGGGCTGCTGTATGGGTTTCGATGGGAGCTGCTGCTGCCTCCCCAATGTGGCCTCTGCTGCTGTCTGAGGCCAGAGCTATGGGAAGGCCCTTCTCCCTTCTCAGCCAGCTGAAAAATCCTCTCACCAAACTTTGGCACCTGTGGGGTGAGGGATCTGGGAACAACTGCTAATGCGGCTGGGGATTCTGCCCATGAGGCCTGCTCACATCTTCCTCCTGGCGCCTTGCTGTGTGGACAAGGCTATGCTGGGCTCTGTTCTGAGTCTGGTGTGACAGACATTTCCTGTTGTCCTTTAAGGTCACCCTAGGCTGGAAATCTCCTCCATTCTGTTGTTCTGTGGCTTCTGCTGCTCTAGAATTTGTTGAGAGTCTTTCTTTACAGGTATTTTATGGGCCATGGGGGAAGAGCTAGTGTATGTGTATCTTTCTACTCTACTATCTTGGCTCCACACCCCCAGATATCACTTTTTCAGGGAAGATGGGAAGGCATGGTTTTTACTGAGAGAGAGGGGATTGGAGGTGATTAAGTGAATCTGAGGAGAGAGAAAGTTTAGCATATTTGCTACAGTGCCATAGAGATTAATCACGGAGGAACAAAAAAATTTGCTGAGTAAGAGTGAGGACCAAGTTGACAGTAGGTAAGAAAAAAAAATGTGATAAACCAACGGCCATCATTGCATGACTTTCTCCAAGAGTATTCAGCAGCTTAAAGTTAGGGATAAAAAAGTTAGATGTTGAAGACAGTCCACAGTTGGAGTACAACAAAGCATGACTGGTGGAAGGACAAATAGACAAGGAATTCAAGGCTAGCTGATAGTATATATTTGAACTGAGATTCCATAAATTCAAGATTATGAAGGAGATAAAGGAAGACAAGAGCAGAACTGATGGTTTGGGAGCATGCAGGAGGAATGGAATAACTAGAAACCATGGTAAGAAGGAAAATTAGGTTGGAAGGAGAGGTAGAGAAACAGAAATTGAAGGACAGCATTTGGTAGTTGGAGAGAATTTCGGATGCTAGATCAAGAAGTGGAATAGTTATTAACAATGGATAGATGAAGGGATGGAAAATCCTGTGTGTGCCTGAGATGGAGTGAAGATGGGAAAATATGAGGGCTTTGTAGTTTCATAAACTGGGGAGCCACTTTCCAAAGTAACATCAGTTTTTAATTGTAGTGTCTAAACATGAGGTCAAGAGTTGGAATAGAGAAGAATATTCCAAAGCAGGTTGTGAACTTCTTGAAAAAAGGAGGGAGAATGACCTAGATGTGAATAGATGACTGCTAAGGTGTTGGCCTTATAAGGGTGGATGGAGTGAAACTTAAAAGGCAAGTCATTGAGGGACAGTGCAAAGTGAGGAGTGGGAATGAGGAATGATGAGAGTACCTATTGATCCTCCTTCTAGCATTTTTGAGGGCATATGAGAAAGAGCACTCAGTACTTGTGAAATTGACTTCAGATAAAGTGACTTCTTGGAAGATCTAGGTTTTGATGAGGAAGTTTTTTTTTCCCCAAAGGATTGGGAACATATTTAAATGCCAATTGCTAATTTTTTTCTTGAATTCATTAGTAGAATTGTGTTCAATGAATCATATATCCTTGGATTTAATAGTTAATCTCACCATATCATGAGTAATAGAGGAAAGATCTCATGAGATGTCATCAGCACTCTCATGACCATTAAGATATAGTCTCAAAACTTTAGTAAGTTTTCTTGATGGCCATCCAGATTATCCATACAATGCAAAATCTTCCAGAATTGAGGACTTTTGACTGGGACAAATGCTTTGTTTAGATCTCTGTACAGTCCTTGGTGCTATTCTCTATTGTGTGTTTTAAAACTTGGGCTTAGATGCCTTCTTTCACAATGCATTTTTAATTGACTATATAATAATGAACTTAAATTTAGGCCAAAATAAACTAATTCAGCCTGCAATTACAACTATTTACACTTTCCAAAATGAATTTCAACATATGAACATATACATAAAGATTACCACAAAAATATTTAAGAATATTTATAATAACATTTTTGGTGATTTTGCAAAACCAAATAAAACCTAGATTCTCAACAGTTTGAGGATGTTTGAATAAACTATGATGTATCTATATCATGAAACTATATGTTTTTAAAATCTAGCATATTTAAAAAATGAAATGTGTTCAAGCTCCTTGATTATTCAGTTTTCCTCAACTGTTTGTAGTGATTTTATTGTATGGGAAATTTGGTTACTAGTTGATAATTATCTGTTATGCACAAACAAATGTAGCATTATAAAACTAAATAAAAAACCAAATAATAAAACTCATTTTTCTTTATTCCACAGAATAAAGGTGCTTGCAGAATTCTTCCGAGCTAAGACAAGAACAGTAGTTTGAACTGGAAACCTTTGGCGCTCAGCAGGACCAAGTTATACATACGAGAGCCATTGGCAAACCTTAAAGTAATCTCGTGAGAAGGAAGAAAAGAAGTTTATTGGGAGGTGAAGAAATACAAAAATGGGAAAATATAGAGAAAAAAGGCAAATCTAATTAGGAATAGCAAAAGTCCACTGATATGAACACCATACTTTGGCCACTGAAAGTGTTGTTGTTGTTGAATTGTTTCTCATATGTTCGACGCTTTGTATTCTCATTTGGGGTTTTCTTGGCAGAAGTACTAGAGTGGTTTGCCATTTCCTTCTCTAGCTCATTTTACAGATGAGGAAACTGAGACAAATAGGGTCAAGTGACATGCCCAAGGAACTAGTAAGTTTCTCAGGCCAGATTTGAACCTAGGAAGATGAACCTTCCTGATTCTAAGCCAAGCACTCTATCCATTGTGTCACCTATCTGCCTACTGAAAGTGTAATTAACAATAGTGCCATAGTGTGACTAATGAAATAATTTGTCTCTTAAAATAGGTGAAGTTTCAAAGACTGGAAATATTAGTGTGTCTTCCTTTGGCAATGAGGTTCAATAGTGCTAAATCTGGATATCGAAAGAACTGATTTCAAATTCTGCTTCAGACTCTTAGGTTCATGATGCTGAACAAGTTAATGAACATCTTTCAATCTCAGTTTTTCACTTGCAAAATGGGGATGTTAATAGCGCTTACCTTAAAAGGTTATTGTGAGAATCAATAAAATATTACATGTAAAGCATTGCAGAATTATATGGGCTATTATAGTTATCAATTTATTATATTATTACAAATCTAACTGTCAATGTAACTAATTTAGTGCTGGGAAGTGATTAATTTATAAAATTTAGAAAGTTTTGAGGAGCAGTATTGTAGTGGAAAGAACCATGAAATTGCAGTCTGAAAACCTATGTTCACAGAATAACCATTTGTATAAAATGACTAAAATAATCTAAATTGAAAAAAAATTACTGACTCCCAGGGACAAATCCAAGATGGCAGTTGAGCAAAAGCACTCAACTAAGCTGTCCTAGTATTCTTCTTCAAACAACTTTCAAATAATGCCTCAAATGGATTTGTAGAGTGGCAATGCCAGCAAAAGGTTAAAGGGAGACATTCTACCATCCTGAGAGAGCTTTGGATATAGGAAAAAGAATTCTGTGATAGGAAAATGGAGGCAAACCAGAAGCATCTGTGGATGAAAAATGAGTGGTGGGACCAGGAGATGGCAACAGTTGCAAGAGCAGCTTTGGGAGCTCTCCACTCCAGAGATAGTCAGTGGTCCTGGCAATTGGTCAGAAAGAGATTACAGTGTGCTATCACTGGCAGTAGATTCAGACAGTCTGGCAAATGCACTTTCTATACCCACTTCTAGGTCTTATGTCAAATGGCACAGAGGAGCACGTTTGATCAAGAGCTAGTAGAAGTCCTGAGGGGCAGTATTAATGTTAGTCACAAGGGATCAAGGACTCTCAGATAGTATCACTTCTGGTCCCAAGGGAGTAGGGACCCTGAGGAGCAGTATCACTTGCAGTCTCAAAAGATCAGGAACTTATCATAGGTAAGGAACAGAGTGTAGAACAGGAGAGTAGTGACCACACCTTTCCCCAGATCACACCAACGTGGAAACACTAAAAACATCCACACTCCTAGAACTAGTTCTGAAAACAGTATTGTAAAAAAATTGAAGATTGACACAGTACTCCTTTCCCCCAAGCCAGGAACAGAGAACAACTTTAACATAAAGTTCAAAATTGAGAAATAGGGTGGAAAAATGAGGAAACAAAAAAAAGAACCCGATCATATCAACTACTGTGTGGAGACACAAATTGGACAATGAAATCAAAACAATTATAAGCAAAGCCTCAAAGGGAAAAAAACAAAATGTGAATTGGATGCTTGCCCAAAAAGAATTTCTTGAAGAGCAAAAAATGATTTTCAAAATCAAATAAGAGTATTAGAGCAAAAATTGGGTAAAAATGAAAGCAAATTATGAAAAGACAATTAACAGCTTGGTAAAAAATGGCACAAAATTGAATAAAATTCCCTTAAAAACCACACCAGAATTGGCCAAATGGAACAGGCTCACTGAAGAAAATAATTCCTTAAAATTAAAATTGGGCAAGTAAAATCTAATGATTTCATGAGACATCAAGAAACAATAAAACTAAGACAAAAGAATGGAAAAAATAGAATAAAATATGAAATATCTCATCTAAAAACTAATTGACCTAACACACACACACACAAGAGATAATTTAAGAATTATTGGATTACCTGAGGGAAGTGGTACTATTATGCCTATTTTACAAATGAAGAAACTGAGGAAGACAGAAGTTAAATGAATTCCTCAGGGTCACAGCCCTTAATTGTCTGAGACCAAGTTAGAACTCAGGCCCAAGCTGCTCAAGAATGACTTCTTATCACCACAGAATTCATCCATTCATTTATCTTTTCATTCATCTTAGCCATTGCTCCGGGATTCACTGAATACAAAAATTACTTAGACATAAGTCAATTAGGGGAACATAGAAAATTGTTCCTGTCAGATATATGGATAAAGGAAGAGTTTATGAACAAAGAAGAGATAGAAAGGATTGTGGGAAGAAAAATTGATAATTTTGATTATATGAAATTTAAAAAGCTTTTATATAAACTAAATGCATAGACAAAATTAGAAGGAAAATAGGAAATTGAGAAAACAATTTTTTTACAGCAAGTGCAAATTTCTTTGATAAAGGCTTCATTTCTCAAATATTTGGGGAACTGAGCCAAATTTATAAAAAAAATAAAAGCCATTGTCCATTTGATAAATGGTCAAAGGATATGAACAAGAAGTTTTTGGAAAAAAGAATCAAAGCTATTGATAGTCACATAAAATACTCTAAATCACTACTGATTAGAAAAGTATCGAAGAAAACAACTCACAAACATCAAACTGGTTAATGTGACAAAGAGGGGAAATGACAAATATTGGAGGGAATATGGAAAAAAATGAGACATTAACATACTTTTGGTGGAGTTGTGAACAAGTCCAACCATTCTGCAGACCAATTTGGATCTATGCCTAAAGACATATAAATCTGTACATACACTTTGACTCAGCAATACCACTGCTAATGTCTGTATCCCATAGAGGTCAAAGAAAAGAAAAAGAAGGCACTTGAACACAAATATTTATAGCAGCTCCTTTTGTGGTGGCAAAATATTGGAAATCAAGGTGATGCCCATCAATTGGGGAAAGTTAAGCAAGTTCTAGTATATTTTATGTAATACTATTGCGCTGTGGGTAATGACTATGGTGATGATTTCAGAAAAATCAATCCTTAACCAACACCTATATGATCTGATGCAAAGTGAAGGGAGAAGACCCAGGAGAACACAGTATGTACTAACAACAATATTGTACAGATGACCAACTATGAAAAACTTAGCCAGCTTGGTCAAGACAATGATCTAAGTTCTAACGGATCCATAATGAAAAATGCATCTACTTGGAGAGAGAGAACAAACAAACTTTGAAAGGAGCATGAAGCAAACATTTTTATTTTCTTTCTTTTTCTTTTGTTTTGATCTGTTTTCTTTTTGCTACATGGCTAATATGGAAATATGTTTTGCCTGACTTCACATGTATTATTGATATTAAATTGCTTGCATTCTCAAGGAGGTCGAAGTCAGAGACAGGGAGAGAATCTGGAACACCATGCTGAAGAAATTATCATTAAACTTTTTCTACATGTAATTGGGAAATATTTAATGAAATAAATGAGCTTTTTAAAATAAAAATGACTACAAGTTGTTCATTAATGTACAGTGCTGTGGGGTATTGGTTGCCATCCTAATTATCCATCACAATTTAACTCAGCATTTCACTAGTATTGGAATCTTGCTTTTGAGACTTCTCTGTCATTTCCACAATCATTTCTTCCCTCTTCTTTGTGATATATTATATGATGACATTTTTATCATAATCTGGATAAAGACTTGGAATTGTTTCTTTTGAGAAAAATAACATACAAAAGCCCAAATAACTTTTCCTTTGAGAGTTCATTCAAGACTCATATCTAATTTGTGACTTCTCATTAAACCATTATTTTGCTCATTAATTGCCTCATAATAAAATATGGGGCCAGATGAAATTAATCTTCAGGATTAGAAATTTATTTTGTGATCGCATGACAAATATAAGAAAGGCAGGGGTACTCTTTGTACTGGAGACTGTCACATTTACATCTGGACAGTTCAGGTAGCAGGATGACAAATAATAGATGTACTTTGTGATTTATAGGTTGCATCCCAACGACTTCCAAATAGCCAAACATGACAGAAATGTAATGAGATGAGCTTGTGATATTATCTTGGCAGAAATAGAAATAGAAAATACAGTACTGTCAATTTTTGTAATTAGTGAATCCTCATTCTTACTGAGTAGAGCAATGACTAACCTGAATGACATGATACATGAAGGGATAACTTCTGTGTTGTTAAGAAGTCATTTGTGAGCAGCTAGGACCTGAGTTCTAATTTAGCCTCAGAAGATTACTGACTGTCAGACCCTGAAAAAGTTATTTAATTTCTATCTGCCTCAGTTTCTTCATTTGTAAAATGGGTATAATATTAATACCTACCTCTAGGTGTTGTGAAGATAAAATGAGGTAACCTTTTAAAAGTACTTAGTAAACCTTAAAGTTCTATGTAAATGCTATTATTACTTTAGCTATTATTTTTAAAACTACTTTATATAATACTAAATTGAGTTCATTGCTTGAAAGGCAATTACATGGAAGAAAATTGAACTTCTTTAGTGTAAGATTTGGACTCCTTAAAAGCAGGGACTGATTTTGCTTTTATGTTCTCAGTGATTATCAGTGTCTGGCACATAGTAAGTGCTTAATAGACACTAACTGTTATCTTATTATTTAACTTCTGTAATTAGAATTAGCACCAAGAGTAGAGTTACAGGGAAGCAGATTTCAAAATTATAGGAAATTTGTTGGGGTGGACTCCTTCTACTCTATCTCTCTCCTCCTTTAATCAGTAGCCTTTCTTTTAATCTACTTGTAGAATCAACCCAAATTGCTAGGAAGCTCATTGAAATGCTTGCTAGATGAAGGATTTTGAATAGGAAAAGCAAAAATCCTCCCAGGGGGTGCTCCATGAATTATCTTTTAAGAAATCGTGAAAATTTAGCCAGAAGAGTCCAAAGAGTAAGAGATTTAGAACTGGAATTGAATCTTTAAAATAAAACTATAGAACGACTGTGGTCAAAACATTGAAGCTCTGTAAGTTTGTTTCCTCATCAGTAAAATGAGAATACCAACATTTAACGTGCCTAGCTCAAGAATTACCTGCCACAGTGGATATACAGCTTTGGAGTCAGAAAGAACTGGTTTCCCGTACCTTTGAGATGCTGGATGTGCCTTCCTGGGCAAGTCATTTAACCTTCCAATGCCCAAACAATTTTCTAAAACTACAAAGGAATCCGTAGATTGATTTTACATACTGGAAATTCCTCACACCTCTAAGATCAAAAGAATTAAGTGCCTTTTCATCTCTTGCCTAGATTTTTGAAATAACCTCCTAACTAGACTCAACTTTAAATCTGCTCTTACTCCAGTTTCTCCTTCATGCCACAGACAGTCACCTTCCTAAAGCCCTGACAATAACACCAACTGGCTCCCTATTGTCTTGAGAATAAAATACATGTTTCTCAGTTCTCCTATCCTCAACATTTTGACTGGCTATTAACAGACTTTTTCTTAAGCCCTCATACTTAGGGTATTTAAACATATCTATTGATACCTCTTTAAATGCTTTGTCAATTCCTCAATCTACCCAAGTCCGAGGACTACTTCTCTACTCCAGTTACATGCAAACATGTTCGTATCCTTGATCTTACGATCTATCACCAGTAAGCATTTCACTTTCATATTCAGCAATACTAAAATTTCTTTATCTGATCCTAACCTTTCATTATTCCATACTCTCCTCTGTCTTATGATCTGTAAGTCTACTCTTTGTCTTCATCTTGGCCTCTGGCCCTTCTACCCTCATTTCTTCCCTGGGTTAACAACTTCGTTCTCTTCTCTCTTGATGTCTTGATGAATTAGTTCAACTTTATAATATATGCTTTTCATTGAAATCCCTGGCTCCATTGTTCCATTACCAATTGTGCCTAACCAAACCCTAGCCTACTTCTACTTCCTATTCCTACTATTCTCTCCTATTCATACATTGCTGAATAAAATTAGAGAAAATCATGAAATTACGTTGACTCAGTTTACGAAAATTTGTTATAAATTTATGTTACTAAGTTCTCCTTTCATCAGCTTTTATACTTCCAGAATCAATTTTCTGTCCCACTTATCATGGTGTCTATTCTAAATCTTTTCTTCTCTCTTTAAACCTACAATGGCTCTCCCTTCCTCCATATCCTCAGCTGAAGACCTTAAATACTTCATTTAAAAAAAATTGAAAGTATTTATTAGGAACTCCCTCTTCTCTCTTCCTCCTCATCTTACATCACGTTGACAGCTTCCTCCAACTACTTCCTGATTTATTCCTGACTGTTATGAAAAGATGACCCTTCTCCTTGCAAAGGCAAACCTGTTGAAATGGATCCCTGATCTCATTCTATCTCATTTTCTGCAGCAGCTTGTTTCATCCATACTCTCTCTTTAATCTTCAGTGTCTCCCTGTCTGTTGGCTTCTTCCCTGATGCTTACAAATATCCATGTCTACCCTATCCTCTCATTTGATCCTACCATCCCTACTACCCACAGTCCTCTATTACCTCAATTTCAGCTTAACTCTTTGAGGAAGTTACCTCCATTAGGTACCTCTACTTCCTCTCCTTTTATTTTCTTCTCAGTCCTTTGCAGTCTGGTTTCTGACATCATTATTCAACAGAAACTACTCTCCAGAGAAATCAATCATCTCTGCAATAACAGATCTGCAACATCATCTAGCTTTTCTAAATCCTCATCCTTGATATCTCTGTAGTCTCTTAGACTTTCAATCATACTTTCCTCTTGGATCTTCTCTCCTATCTAGGTTTTCAGTATGCTTCTCTCTACCAGTTCTACCTTTCTGAGTGATCCTTATCTAAAATCTCCTTTTCTGGGTCTTCTTTCAGATTACACCTGCTAACTAACTATAGGTTCTCAAGGTTCTGTCCTGTACCTTCTCTTCTTTTTTCTTGATACTTTCCTACTTGGAGACTTCATCAGCTCCCATAGTTTCAATGACTATCTCTATACAAATTTATAGATTCAGCATGAATCTCTTTTGAAATTTAATCTCATATATATTATCAACTACCTTTTGGATATACCAAACTAGAATCTCACAAGCACTTAGAACTCAACATTTACAAAAAAAATTCACCCCATTATCTTCCTCCTAAACTGCCTATTTTTCTTAAACATCAATTTTTTTGGTGATCATATTTATTTTATTTTATGCATTTACAAGCATTTTTCTGAAAAGTTTCAATATACTAGCTTGCTCTTCACTCAAATTCTCTGAAAGCAACCTTAAAAGTTTTCAATGAAAAGAACCTTTGATATTATTGACAAACGGATCTAAGTTCAAATATCTCTAGTTAGTGAAACATCTAAATTGACACGGTCTTGCAATTTCAACATTCACCATACCTCTTTGACATATTCCCATCTCTACTTTGATTCAGGGGCTCATCGCTTACCAAGACTATAGTATCTAGTCTCCTTGTCTCAAGTCTCTCACTATTCTAATCTGTTCTTCTTTCAGATTTCAAGGTGAATTTCTCAAAGTGCAAATTTAACCCTGTAATCTCCTCCCACCCTATTCACCAAATTTCAGTGTCTCCTTATTACCTCCATGCTGTATTTGCGCCTTCCTATCTTTCCAGTGCTCTTATACTTATTCCCCCCTACATGCTTCCTATCCACTGATATTTGCCTTCTTGTTCCTTGCAATACCCCAACTCCTGATTCCATGCCTTTTTACTGACTGTTTCCACAGCTTCCTTAAAGTCTTGACTCAAATCCCATGTTGCACAGGAGAGTGTTCCTGCAAGTGCTAGTGCCTGCTCTCTGAGGTTACCTTCCTTTTACTTATCATATGCCTTGGATCTTACACAGTTGATTGCATGTTTTCCTCTATTAAAATTTAAACTTATTGAGGAAAATGGCAATTTTCTTTTGCTTTTCTTTAGCTTTAAATATACCTAACACTTAGTCATATACACGACACATGGTCAACTCTAAATAAATCCTTGGTAACTGACTATCAGTTTCACTTTAGCTTGTTTTCTGTGTGCTAATGTGTTACTGTATTGCCACCAAAGTGATGTACTTATTTTTTAACTTGAAATTCATTGTATCTCTCAATTTCACACATTTGCTCAGGATGAGCCTCACATCAGGAATAGACCTTCATTTCATCTTTTTTTTTTGGAATGCTTAGGTTTCTTCAAGGCTCGACTTATTGGTCACTTCCTACTAGAAACCTTTCTTGACATTTCCTTCATTCTCAGTGGTTAGTGTTCTGTCCTTTGTGAAACTATTATTTATATACTTTTCCACATACATGTTTCATCATGAGGGAATCATAAGCCCTTCTAACACAAAGACTAGATGATGTTTTAAAAAAATTGAATCCTTCTTGTCCAGTATCATGTCTGGGCATGTGGTAGACATAATAAATATTTGTTGGATTGGATTGAGTCATAATAAACAAAGAACCTAGTTCACAGGGTTATTGTGAAGTAAACAACTATAAAATTCCAGTGTTGGGCAAGGCTTTACATTTTTAAAATTAATTTGATATATTATGAATTATATTTTAGAATTAATTCATAGTGAACAGTATTGGATGATTATTACTCAGCTATCATTATTTAGTCTGACTTGCTCATTTTAAAGATGAGAAAACTAAAATTAAGAGGGGTTAAGTAACTTGTTGAAGGTCATACAGATAGAAAATGGGAGAGTCATGGTTCAAATCCTAGTTCAGTTCTATTTTCTCCCTATTGGACTGACTAACTTCACTTGTAGCTATTTGTCCAAGTATATCTTCTGCTTCAGAGCTTCACCTACTCCTTAGAATTTACAAGATCTGCTAGAGAGAGTTGTTATTCTTTTCAGTTTCCTCCCTTACTCTGTCCATTTTAAAAGGAATCGAAGCCAAGGAAGTTTCCTCTTCTTTAGGCCAAGAAGTTATTGACTGCATTTTACTCATTTTCTTTCCCAGGGTTACTGATTTTTTACCCTAATCTCATACTCTGGCTTTGGAAAACCATTTCCCTGCCAATAGCACAAGAAATAAACTACCTTTTTTTTTTTTATCATTTACAAGTTGTTCAAGTTAAAACGATTACTTAGTGAAGTATTTGGTTGTTTTCCCCTCATTGGTGTATTATGTTTAAGGCAATTCTAAATTGCAATATAGTATTTCTTATTTATGTATCTTTTCTTATGCTTTGGTTATGATTCCAATAAAATTACTAGTTGTAAAAGTTTGTTCTTGGGACAGTTTGATTTTAGTCAAATGAGAAAAGACAAAATAAGAAGACATAGATAATTAGGTTTCAAGTGTAACCTGCCATATATCTAAGAATCTCAGAAAGTCAGAGCTGGAATACATTCAATTCAGTTCAGCAAATGCTTTCTAAGTATCTACCCTGTTCCAGATACTATAATAAGCACTGGAGACACAGTTTAAAAATTAAAATAGTCCCTACTCTTAAGGAGTTTACATTCTCCATCCTTCCTAGCCCCAGTTAAGTTCAATTAGGATTTATTAAACATCTACTGTGTACCGTACAGTACCATATTGGGGGGAGCAATAATGGAAATTTCCCTCACTAAATGGAGCTTATGTTCTAAGAAAAATAGCATTTACACACAACTCCAGTAACCCTTGCCTTGACTATCAGGTAAGATCAGGGGGATGCCATTTGCCCCAAAACAATGCATGCTGTCATCCTTTTCTCTCTACTTTTTGAAGGAGGGTCTACTGAAATGTAATATTCCACCTGGTTCAACACATATCTTTATAGGAATCATCTTTGCCACAACCCTATCAAGTGGCCATTCAGATTTTGGGGTTTGTGAGGCTCTCTTTTTACTGAGGTCAACTCAAGCTCTAAACAACTGTGTTCATTGTTAGGCACTAGTAACTAGTGCCTTTGTTCCATTTAATCACTTAACTTTGGGTATATTTTACAGAAGAGTATTTACTTCAAAGAAATACCACATACATGCATACAAAAATCTTCCCCACTACCTTGTTTTGTATAGTATCCCCTATACCACTTTAGTTTTTAGAGGGCAGAGAGGTAATAGACTCAACTTAGTTCATACAAAGTGTGGATTCCACTAAGTTTTTGTTTAGGTAAGTTTTTGTTTATGGCTGTCAAATGAATCCTCATTTACCTCATCTACTAGCCTGAATTCTGAAGGTGAGTCTTTGATCCTTTGCTCCTCAGGGCATCAATGCTCGGCTAGTTGCAAAATTTAGCTTGGAATTATGGGACACCAATATATATTCTGGACTATAAAATGCTGAAGAAGTGTTCTAGAACTTTCAAAAACCCACAGAACAGAAATGACGAAATGAGGAAGCAGAGGACAAAGACCCTTTCATAGGGTCACATGCCTTTAGAAGGAAGAAGACTCCATGGGGTCTGTCTTTACAACGTGATCTGCCACTGACACCCTGACTGAAGGAGCCATTGAATAAAGTGAGTAGGGCTAAGGTAAAGAGTAACTGACTGAAGCTGAAAGCATGTCGGAGGGTGCCCCCATAGCCAATCAAAGAGCCTCCTCTTTATCATGTGTTTAGTTTACCAAGATTCATTATTAAATATCCACATATACTTTACAGTCTCTTTAAGACATTTCCCATCTGTGTTATCATAATTCTTCTTGAAAAAAAGAAAACTCCATATTTTCCACAGGGAGACATCATTTGACACACTCTCCATACACTGTAGATGCCCATTATAATTCTATCATTCCTCAATCCAAAAATGAATGCTCCTTTATATAGAAACAAGTAAAATCAGAGCTAATTTTGACTTCACTGCATTCATTATCATTGCCCCCACCCACCCATGCAACAGTTATATCCCTTCTTTCATCCTCTTACCCCAAAATAGTTTTTTTAAAACAACTCCTTATTTTTGTTGCATTTACCATTTCCTTTAGCTGATTTTGTGTTTTAACGCTTCTGACCCCATTTATTGAAAGGTTTCACTCTTTCTCTTTATTATCAGTTGTCTATCCTTGCTTTCTTAGAATGAGTAGACTGTCTCACCAGCTCCCTTGGCTGCCCTGAGCTGGTAAAATTACTAAGTGTGCCTCATTCTTGGCTTTTCTCATTGAAATTCAGTCTGATTCATTATCTGACTCTTTTTTGATGAAGCAGAAAGTGAGGGAGCTTGACTAGAATTCTTAGTCTCCCTCTGCTCTGTTTTCCTATAGCATTTGGGTCAATGTTTTGTAGAGAAAGTATTCAATAAAGTTAACTAACAAAGCACTTAATGGTAACCTAGAAAATCTGGTTTGTACCTGAGTAGTAGTTTAGTAATTAAAAAGCAAGCCCCAAAGAAGAATGTGTTATAGGAACTCAGTTCCTTTTCCTTGGAGTAAAGCTTTATTGATTTGCCTTTAAATAAGCTCTTACTTTGGTTTCCTTCCAAACATAAGTTCCAAAAATTATTGTCAGGATCAGCATTTTTACATAGGCTAAATAAGACTGAGTTCATTGTGAATTCAAGAAAAAAGGCATTCTCCAGGATTGCGCTAAAATGGTAGTTGCAACAATAACTGTATTACTGATAAATAATTATTTTGTGTTATATTACCAACTTTTTATTTTAGGTCAATTCTTCATTCAGATATTGATGCAAGATGACAGTAAACATCTGTAACTATGACCACAATTGGCTCATTATATATTCTAGAAAGTTGTATTCTCACATCAACTTCTCTTAATATTTTCATTTTTTGAGCCATAGAGATTTTAAACTAGGATGTGTCTGCTTTGCAGATGGCATTGCTATTGTGTTAGTTGTAATTTAGAGTCTGTTAGAGATTTTTCTGAATCTCTCCTCTTTTTCTTAAAAAGAATAACTATAAGTTACCATGTTAAACATGTCACAAGTTTAACACTGAGGAAGAATGTGAGAATTAACTTTGTTGTATATTTATAATAGTTTTCAGACCTTCTCTGTGTTATTCCTGTTTATAAAACAGTCTGTTATTTATTTATTTTAATTATTTAATTATTTTTAAAGACTAATGTTGGGTTAGCTATTACACATCAAAATTTCCTAAGATCCATACTTAAAATAGAGTGATGCTTTTACCAAGAGTGGATACTTTATACAAACATAACAAACATTACTTTATAGAATAGCCCACAGAATATCCAAATGGTCCAAGTTTAAAGCTTACATGTCTCTTGATTTCTTTTTAGTCTCAGTTCTTATCGTTTGTAAAGCTGTTCTAATACAATTTCCCATAAAATAGTTCATTTTGATCATTGTGTAAAATTTCAGAGATGTTTATCCAGATTTGCTCAAGTTAATGAGACTTGTGGAGGGTTTTTACTACTTCATTACATCATTGAAATATGTTTTGTGAATTCTCCCAGATCTCATTTTATTTTCTTTGTAGTGCTAAAAGCATCCAGCTAGTGACTTAGAGAATAAGACAAAATGCAAGGGATGGGATGGAAATTGGCAAAGTCCACTCTTGAATGCCATTTTTCTTATTATAAACATAGTATTATATACTATATTATAAACGATCAACAAAAGCTTTCCAATAAACAAAAATATAAAAATTAGATCACATATAATATCATAAACTATAAAACATTTACAATTTGCTTTTCAAATGTGTATATTAGTGTTAAAAAGATAATTACAAGATCTTGTTTGATTCTGTGTCTGTTTGTAATTGTTCTGTATTTTAATTTTTTTGTTCTGGCATTATTTTTTATATAGTCATAGTAACATACATAAACAGAAAGAGAGAAGAGGCTGTCTTTGTCATTTTAATATAAGTGGGTGCATCAGATCGGTCTAAAGTCTTATTTTTCTGATAATTAGCATTTGAATATTTTCATATTTAATGAATGACAAGAACTGTTTTCAATCAAGATCTAAGTGTAATATGTTTTTACTGTGTCTATTGTAGTAGAGTCCTTACCTATATAAATTTGAATCATTCCTTACAGGTTGCATATGCCAGATTTTTATTAGATATACTTACTGCAAAGAACTCCCCCTAATCTGTTTCTTTCCCTTTTGTTTTGCAAGTATTACTTTATGTTATCAAAAATTCTTTATTCTCATATTTTCAGTCTATGTATTTGCCTTCTTTAATTTCTTCCATTTGTTCACTAGATAAGAGTTTTCCTCCTTTCCACCAATATAATTTAGCTTCCAAAAACTGTCTCTGGTACTGAGAAGCAGTGAAACTTTCTCTAAGTATTTTCTCTAGGGAAACTGAACTACACTTAAGATTTGTTGAACATCCTAAATTGTATTTTTAATTATTTGGGTTTCAATAACTTCCAATGTCTTTCTCCCATGGTTTGCTCTTCATTATTAATTATACATATACTTAGTGTAAAATTTCATCCATATGCTTCTGAATTCATTTACACTTGATTCCTCAAAAAGAGGTTTGAGAGGTTTTGATCTCTAAGTTGAAAATGGAAAATTTAAAAAGTCTTCACTTGGATGCAGTCAAAATACTTTTCTCTTCTTTGTATCATTAATATGTATAAGGCACTTAAGAAATTATTGATTTGAATTACTTTCATTCAAAATGTGTTTGAACATGCTTTGATGACAACCTACAGGAAATGCACAATTAAAAACTTATGCTAGTGGAGAGCACAGGAAGGATATTGCTCATAAACAAATGAGTGGCCATGTCTGCCTTTCCCTAATTTCCATTTGCCAGCCAAATGTATCTTGACTCAAAATTTGCACTAATGAATGAAAACATTTCCAAGTGAAGTGAACCACGCTAGAAAGAAACACATCCCAGTGTTAAAGTCAGGACACTATTACTTGGTCATCATTTCTTGGAACAGAGAATTCACTCAGTATATGTGTTATGTCTGTGCATCAAAGTGAATCTTACTTAAAATTAATGGGTGGATTTTTCCATTTTAATGAGCCTCAAGGTATGACTACAAAAACAGTGAGGAAGATTTTTTTTCACCTGTGTCATACAGTTGATTACTTGAAAGCAAAACTCATTCATTCGTTTGGAACATAGAAAGTGGTAGCTATACTGCTAGGCTTGCATGTGTAATGCTTTTCCATCTGATTTACCCACTATTTGAGAAAGTAGTCTGCAAAACTGGCTCATACTTTTGACTTTTACTCTACAATAAACAAAAATTCAAATAAAGAGGTATGAAAGGCAAAACTCCTTTCCAATGTCCCTCCATTTCCCACATTTTTCTATATCTTGAAGAAATGAATTGTTTATGAAGAGAAAATCACTTATATTCCCAAAAGACATCTTTTTGATGGATGATTATTAACTTAGGGCTTTGAGATCTTTTTCAAATAGTGGTCCAAGTGCATTTCTTGTAGTGACCATTTTTTCTTACCATACATTCTAACATCAAAAAACCAAATTTTGTTACTGATTTAAAAGATGTTGTGGAAATAGAATTAGCAAGATTTGGCAGTTCATTGCATATGTGAGATAAGGAAAAGTAAGGAGTTGAGAATGACTCTAAAGTTGAAAACCTGGGAAACTGGAAGGGAAACCTGAAAAATTGGCAAACTAGAAGTAGAAAGTTTGAGCTTTGAGAAAAGCTAATTATGTTTGTTTTAGACTGAATATTTTCAAGATGCCTCTGGGACATCCTGTTCAAAATGCCCAATGAGCAGTTAGTAAGAGCAAATTGAGTTCAGGAGAGACACTAGGGTCAGATACTCAAATCTGGGGATTATGTAGCCATCTGAAGATTTCAGTAGGTCAGATTTCCAATAATCAAGATTTTACTCATATCAAACCTTAGAGATATGGCCAGCTGGATAGATAAAGCCCAGGGCTTAAACTCAGAAAGTAGCTGCATGACTCTGAGCAACTCACTTAATCTTGCTTGCCTTAGTTTCCTCATCAGTAAAAATGAGCTAGAGAAGGAAATGGGAAACTACCTTAGTATCTTTGCCAAGAAAACTCCAATTAGGGTCACCAAGATTTGAGTTTGACTAAAAATGACTGAAAAAGAGTGACAAAATCTTAGCAATGGGAGGAAGAAGATGATTTAGATAACTTCTCTGGGCTTAAAAAATGAGTTTTCAGTCATACATGGTATCTGACATGTATAGCATCTCCATGCACAAGTCAATACTGCTGTTTTCATTCTTTTCTTTGTACAGGGATCAATTTATATTCATATATTTGAGGTACAATGCCAGGTTCAGTGCTGAGTTCTAACTAATGACCTCTCAAAATAAGGGAACTCCAAAAAGTGAAGCTATCAAACAAATACTTTATAAATCTCAAATTGGCTACTCTAAGTCCTGTCACATAATTTTCTTGGATTTGGCTTTATTGGGGTGGGGATTTAGAATCATTAGAAATTCTGACAAGCACTTAGAAAGTTTTTTTTCTCTAAAATATCTGTAGTGACATCAAATAATTTATCATTGTTTAATAAATAATTTTGATTTGATTCTTTTAAACTTCAAAATATTTTTGTGAATGCTTTGCTTTGCTTCTTTGGTAAACTAGGCCAAGTCAATAATATGAAATTAATATGTTTGTTTTACTTGTGTCTTATAACGATTTAGTAATATAATACAATGACAAAAACAACAAAATTTCATTTTCATAATTTTAGGAATTTTTGTCCAGGACTTCTGGATTAAAGTTATGGTTTCCTTTTATTAAAAGTAGAGGTCCAAGGGTCTCCACAAACTGTCAATAAATTAGCATACATTTCTTAGCAGTTGCTATGTATGGGCCAAGGGAGTGTGCTAGGTGTTGAAGATACAAAGAAAAATTAAATGGTCCCTGACCTCCAAAAGATCATATCTATAGGGAGGAAAAGTACATATATTTTACATATTTTACAAAAGGACATAAATTTATACAAAATGCAAGTGGGGAGGAGGAAAACTGGAGGTGAGCACAAGCCATGGAACATGCCTACAGCTGGTCCTGTTCCGGAGTCACATCTCCTGGTTCCATATACTTTCTCATTAGGAGCACTTCTCAAAGAGTGGATTATCTGCCCTCTTTGACAGAGGGGTATGGTGGGGGGATTCTGCCTCTTGCTAAATGAATTTATGGTTTTTGAAGGATCAGAGGAACTAGAGATCAAATTGCTTGCATTTACTGAATTATAGAGAAATCAAGGTAATTCCAGCAAAAAAACCCAAAACATTATTGACTACAATAAAGCCTACGAGTTTGTGGATTACAAGAAAATGTGGCAATTCATAGAAAAAATGAAGATGAACTTGAAAAGACTTCAAGAGATAGTGGAGGATAGAAGAGTCTGGTATGCTATAATCTGTGGAGTCACAAAGAGTAGGACACGAGTGCACAGTTGAAGAAATGAAGGAATGTCACCAATGGTTCCTGGTACATTTCCATGGAACTGCTTACTGAGAGATGTGGCAATGACGATCGTTCACTGAGTCAGGAGGACCCACCCACTCAGTAGACTGAGAGGAGAGTGTGGCTTCCCACCGAACAGATGACAGTCCTCTTAACGTTACTGATGGGTTAATGAGTCCTCAGTGTTCAGTCCCCAAGGGATAAACCAGGAGCCTCTGATACTGCCTAAAGTGGTTTGCTATTTCCTTCTCCAGCTCATTTTACAGATGAGGAAACAGAGGCAAACCAGGATCAAGTGGCTTGCAAGTAGTCACACAGGTAATAGATGTCTAAGGCCAGATTTGAATTCAGGAAAATGAGTCTTTCTGACACTAGGCCCAGCAACTCATCTACTGTGCCACCTAGCTGCTCGTACACTCATATATACCCATATATGAGGCAGTTTGGTGCAGTGGTCTCTCAACTAAAGAAGATATGAGTTCAAGCTCCACTTCACCACATAAGAGTTCTATGATCCTGAGCAGTGAAAGCATATTTATTTTCTTGTATCCCTTTGACAGAACTAATTTCTTTTAAATATACATATAACTCCCTCTTTTTTCTCTTTTCTTTCACATGTTTAATGACCTACGGTTGTATTTGTAGATTCTATGTATGTATGGGCAGGTAGACAGACTCCTAGGAATTTTATAGATTCTGTAGGTATTTTAAATGGAGTTTATCTTTTTATGTTGTTCTATTTTTTTGTCAATAAAGTGAAATACTGGTGATTTGCTTGAATTTATATTATATCCTGCAATTTTTGCTAGTGTTATTATTTCAATTAATTTTTTTAGTTTACTCTTTAGGGTTCTCTAAGTAAACCATCATATTTGAAAATGCAATTTTTGAGTTTGCAAAATTTGAAAAAATTTTTAATTGAATTTGTTTGAAATTTGGAATTTGAAAAATGCAATACTTAGATTTCCTCTTTGTCTATCCTCATTGCCTAAGTGTCTTTATCGTGTTTTGTCATTGTAGTCATTTCTAGTACTGGATCAAACATTTGGTATCCTTGCTTTGTCCCTGTTTTTATAGTGAAAGCTCTTGTTTTATTCCCACTGCATATGTTGATGGTCCTTCACTTTAGATATATGCTAATTACCATACTAAGGAAAGTTTCATTTATACCTATGTTCACTAGTGTGTTTTTTTTAAATAAATAGCTATTATACTTTGTCAAAAATCTTTTTGGTAACTTGTGATATGATATGATTTTTTTATTGTTCTTGTTATTTATGTGGTGTGTTACTTTTAGAGTTTTCCTAGTATCAAATCAACTCTGTATTCCTGGTATAAAGCCAATCTGGTCATAATATATAATCTTTGTAATATTTTGCTCTGTCATCTTTGCTAATATTAAAAACAATTGCACAAATGCTCAGTAGAGAGATTTATCTTTCTGGAGGTATTGGTTTTCTTTGTTTTGGCTCTTTGTAGTTTAGGCATCAAGACCATATTTGAGTCATAGAATTTGTTGGAATCTATTCTTTATCTCTTTTTGGAAACAATCTATGTAACATTGAAATTAATTTTTCTTTGAATATTTGTTAGAATTCACTTGTAAATACATGTTTCCAGGATTTGTTTATTTCTTATTTTGCAAGTTCATTTATGGCTCATTTTTTTTCTGAGATTTAATTATTTAAATTCTCAGTATCTCTTTCTGTTCACCTAGATATTTGATATGGTTAGAAATATTCATCTATTTCATTCAAGTTCTTGGTTTTTATTGGCATATAGTTTGGAAAAATAGCGTTTTTTGTCTTTTTATGTGTTGTGAATGGTCCTTTTTAATTTTAGATTGTGGCAATTTAATTGATCATTTCCTTATTTAAAATCAAAGTAATTAAAGATTGTCTATTGTTTTTTTTAAACCTAGCTCTTAATTTTGTTTATTGATTCAGCAGGTTGTTTTTTTTTGTTCCTTTGTTTTCAATTTTGCTAATCTCCCTGAAGTTGAAGATGATCCAAAAAGAAATTCACCGAGTTGGGAAGGGGGTGTAATGTTCAAGGAATAGCAAGAAGGCCAGTATTACTGGATCTCAGAGTACATGGTAGAGAGCAAATAAGATGTAAGAATGGAAATGTGGATAGGCAGAGATTATGAAAGCCTTTGAATGTTAGAGGATTTGATATTTGATCCTAGAAGTGATAGGGAACTCCTGGCATTTATTGAGTAAGGAGGGTGTCATGGTCAAACTTGAACTTTAGGAAGATCAATTTGATAGGTGTGTGGTAGATGGATTGGAGTAGGGAGGGACTTGTGACCTGGACACTGATCAGCAGCTTACTGCAGTACTCCAGGGGTGAGGTGATGAGAGCCTGCACCCAGATGGTTGGCAGAGTCAGAGAAGTGAAGAGAGTGAATGTGAGAGGTATTATGAAAGTAACATTGACAGGCTTTGGAAACACATTGGATATGGGGAAGGAGTTAAGAAAGCACAAGAAGTTGAGAATGACACAGCTTACGGAAAACATATTGTGGATATAGTTCAGCTTTCAAGAGATTTGCACATCAATGGCATACTGTTATTGGAGGTGGGCTGTTCAAAAATGAGTCGACTGTCCAAATGGCAGGAAGAACCATGAGAAGAGTTTCAGAAAGTAGGCTGGGGGACGCTCTGTGGAGAACTTATGGAAAGACATATTTGAGAATCAGCCTGGAAAGAGTCTAGAGCAAGATTAGGAAGGGCTTTATTTACTTGTTTAAAGTTTTTTTCTCAATTATGTGTAAAATGTTTTAACATTCTTTTTAATTTTGAGTTTCAAATTCTTTCCCTCTCTTCCTGCCTCCTTCATTGATAAGGCAAGCAATTTTATGCAGATTATACATATGAAGTCATGCAAACTATATTTCCATACTAGCCATATTGCAAAAGAAAATAGAGTAAAAAATGCCTAATCAAATAAACAAGAAAAATCAAGTAAAAAACTATGCTTTAATATGTTCTTCAATGCTATTGGTTTTTTTTCTGGAGGGGGGTATTATTTTTGTTCTTAAGTCCTTTTTATGACTAAGTTTCTTAGGGGAAATGATCCCACTCACTTCTCATTTCCTTTGCAATTTCATTTACGTCCCCACTACTCAATTGAAACTGTTCTCTCTTGAATTTGGAATGAATATCAAACGTATTCATGTCCTAACATGGCTAAAATGTCTGAACCATTATGTAAATTTTTAACCAAATGGGGAAAATGTTGCCTTTTACTGAAACCATACGTGCACAGTTTGATTCCACAGAGTAATCTTTCATGTTTAAGTAATTGATAAAAATCACTTGCATTTGGATCACTGACAGTTTCCTAACTATCTCTGGCACTTTAGATCCCCACCACAGAGTCCACATGGGCTGCTGCCCTTCTACAGTTGAAGCATGTGCTGTGTCATCATTTAAACAAGATGTGGAATTTGGCTTCTGTCCCCTTGTGGTCAATGAAAATACAATTAGGTCCCCTTAATACTTCCCTTGGAATACAGGTGCTAATTTAGGCATACCGATGTCATCCCAAGCTAGCTAATCACAGGCATCCTTGCCCATCTTAGCTCATAATTATGTCACTTACCTTTTACTGGGTAACTAATAAATCATGTGCCACCTTTTTACTCTTGACATGGTGGCATTGAAGCAGTGCATGAAATTAAGTAAGGACTTGATATGAATTCAACTTATGAGAATAGAATTCCAGCACATACACTCTACCATAACCCCTGCTTTGGAAATGAAATAACCACAGAAAATTTTAGAGAGGAGAAAATAGAGGATTCAGTTTTGAAAGCATCAAAATTTCTCTTCTATAACTGAGAATAATGAATGCCTCCATGAAATTTTTATTAAAAAAATAATGGAACCTCTGTTTCTCTTTTTAGTAGTAATTTGAGTCTTTGCTTGAGACAGTTTCTAGAATGATTTCAAATATTCTATTATTAGAATAATATTCTGTCCAGCATTGTATCCAAAAGATGGGTTACATTGATAGTTATTCATTTGGTTTATAGTAACTTTCTTTTGAAGTGAAGATGTATTAAATATGGATAAAAGCATTTCCCACAATGGGACAACTGTCAGGCACAAATACATAATTGATTGACAATTGGTTCAAATTCATGAAGATAAACTTTCATGGCATAGACTGGAGACCTACTGCATCATTATCAAGGAGATTTCCTTCTGTGGATGATCAAAAATTTAGATATAAGTAAGTCTGAAATGGAATTTTCATTTAGGTATTGTCCAGAAGAAATTGCCCCAAGAAGATGTGGGAATATTTTGAGCAAGATCATCACACATAGTTTTAGCAACCAGTTTAGTTGATGGTTTCTGATCTTCCAAATAGGCAATAATCTTGTAACTTCCTCTAGTCTCCTACAAAGAATCTGAATTTACTTCTAGAAACTCAGATATATGCATATTCTGTGAGCTACATTGCTTCAAAGGAATAACAATGCTGAGCTTTTTTTTTAAATTGTGATTTTTAACCCCTACTCTCTAATGTGAAATTATTGTCAGCTTGGAAAAGTTGAAAGGTAGAATGAAACACCAAAAATTAATATCTTAAAATCTTTCTTTTTTTTCTCATCCCTTTTAAGCTCATGAATTTCATGTGAGACATTATATAATAAAACATTCCCAATATCATGTCTCATGAAAATGGGGAATTAGGAACTTCACTGAAGCTATAGAGAAATTTTGGATGAGTAAATTATGAAATCAAAATTTGAATCTTGACACTCCGAGGCTTTGTAGGTTTCATTGTGTAATGTACTTACAAAAGAAGGCACATTGAAATTATTTGTGACAGATGTTCACATAACTGAAAACAGGAAAGGGTATATTTTCTTCTAGGTAGTTATTACAATGTAATTAAAACCATAAAACCACCTTATCTGAATTTCAAAGCTGGGATACTTTTTTCTTTCTTTCCTTGGTATTATAAAGTGCAGTACAATTCACATAGATCATGCAGTGATCGAGGATGGTTTCAGGTTTTCTAGTGTTGAACTCACCACATGCTTTATAGCTTTTTTACTAGTCTTCTGAAGTGCATGGTGCAGACTTGTCTCTTTAGGGATCAAGAAGTGGTGCCATAGGGTAAAATGAATGGGGTCAGTCACCCTGTTTACTATTTCTTTTGTGTGTGTGTGTGTGTGGGTGGGGCAGGAATCCCTGCTCGGATGACTGCTAGATATTCACTTTAGGAGATAATCAATGGGAGAAGAGGTCAAAAAAAACAAAGAAAAACAAAAAAAACCAATAAAACTAGTAGTTTTTGTCTCATAGGTTTCTCCACATCATCATCAATAAAAACAAACCCTTTAAGTTCGTATTATCCTTTGTATAATGGCCTTTCAAATTCTATTTTCTTATTTGAGTATCTGAACCCAAATTGTCTTGATTCCAGGAGTAGTCCTCTACTTACTAGGCCACACTAACTTGCAAGATAAGAAAGGAAGTAGCATAATCTTTATTTTATAGATGTAAAAGCAGAGGCCCAAGATTTTGCTGAAGTCAAATGGAAAAGCCAGGAATAAGTGTTTTTCTACTAAACTCACAGTTCTAGAAGCCCTCTCCAATAGTTTGACCTGCATTAAAAGTTAGTAAAGTCAGGAACAATTATGTGATTTTTATGATATCTTTTAGCAATGGCCTTGACTACTGCCTACACCATTGTGGAAGAGAGTATTTTGAAGTATATTTTTGGCATATCAAAAATATTTCTGCAAAATGAATAATTTTGATAACACTAAATCAAAAAGGTTTTGCACAAACAAAGCCAATGCAACCAAGATTTGAAAGGATGTAGAAATCTGGGAAACAATTTTTACAACCAGTGTCTCTGATAAAGACTTCATTTCTAAAACATATAGAGAACTGAGTCAGATTCATATGAACACAGGTCATTCCTCAAATGATAAATGGTCAATGGATGATAAACAGATAATTTTCAGATGAATAAATTGAAGCTATCTATAGTAAAATTTTAAAAAATGCTCTAAATCTCGAGTGGTTAGAGAAACGCAACTTAAAACAATTCTGAGGTACCACCTCACAGTATCAGATTGGCTAACAGGATAAAACTAGAAAATGATAGATGTTGGAGATGTGGGAAAATTTTAACACTACTGCATTGCTGATGGAATTGTGAATTGATGTAATACTACA
The DNA here is from genome assembly GCA_028658325.1 of Potorous gilbertii. Taxonomy (NCBI): domain Eukaryota; kingdom Metazoa; phylum Chordata; class Mammalia; order Diprotodontia; family Potoroidae; genus Potorous; species Potorous gilbertii. Next base: position 656,457,280 of record CM053769.1, on the reverse strand, counting down.
ATAGCTTTTTTAATGGTAGGATTTGTTGTTGTTGTTGTTACTTGTTCATCCTTTCAGTTGTCCTTTTTTACTTAGGGATTTGTTTTAGGGACAGACTCTGCACTGTCACACAAGGATGATGAAGACACTAATCCAGGAGATCATGACTCCAAAATATCTATTAAGAAATCTTCAAGGGGGGGTCAGAGCCAAGAAGGCAGAGTAGAAAGATGGACCTGCTCTAGCTCTGCCCCATAGACCACAAAATATCTTTAAAAAGTGACCCTAAACAAATTCTAGAGCAGCAGAAACCACAAAATAACAGAGTGAATGAGATTTCCAGCCCAAGATAACTGGGAAAGCTGACAGGAAAGGTCTTTCACATGGCTCAGAGAGAAGTCCAGCACAACCTTGGCCAAATGGCACGAACAGGACTGAAGCAGGATTAAGAGTTTAGAGTCATTGGTAGCAGGTGCAGTTTCCATATTTCTCAACTGACAAATGCCAAAGATAGCTTCAAAGGTCAGGGAGAAACTCTTTCACCTGGGTGAGAAGGGAATAAGGCCCAACCAGAGCCTCAGCCCCAGGCTGGCACCAACCACTGCCACAACAGCATCCTTTTTTGGAGTCCTTGGCCTAAAGACCCTGGGGGAATTAAGCAATTGATCTGAGTCTCAGTTCTGAGTGATGGTCCTGGGGTGAGGAGGAGCACTGGTGTTGTGGAGCTCGTGGAGGCTCTGTAGAGGGAATCCTACTTGCAGATCCTGGGCAGGAAAGAGTACTTGTGGTTGCCCCCAGACCAAAGCACAGGCCAGGAGAGGAGTAAACTCTTCTCCCTTGATTGGGCCACCTTGGAGGAACTGAGAATTTACAGTCTCTAGAATATATCTTTTTCTTGGCAAAGGACTCAAAAGTCAAGTAACTGACTGGGAAAGTGCCCCCAAAAAGGAAAAAAAAATAAGATTATCAAAGGTTACTTTCTTAGTGAAAAGGAATTTTCTTCCATCCTTTTAGATGAGGAAGGACAGGACATACCATCAGAAGAAGACATCAAAGTCCAGGCTTCTACATCCAAAACCTCTAAATAAAATATGCAATGGTCTCAGGCCATGGAAGAGCTCAAAAAGGATTTTGAAAATCAAGTAAGAGAGGTGAAGGAAAAAATTGGGAAGAGAAATGAGAGTGATGCAAGATAATCATGAAAAGCAAGTCAACAGCTTACTAGAGGAGACTCAAAAAAAGCTGAAGAAAGTAACATCTTTAAAAATAGACTAACACAAATGGCAAAAGAAGTCCAAAAAGTCAGTGTGGTGAAGAATGCTATAAAAAGCAGAATTAGCCAAATGGAAAAGGAGGTTCAAAAGCTCACTGAAGAAAATAGTTCTTTAAAAATTAGAATGGAGCAGATGGAAGCTAATGACTTTATGAGAAACCAGGAATAATAAAATATAACCAAAAGAATGAAACAATAGAAGACAATGGGAAATATCTCATTGGAAAAACAACTAACCTGGAAAATAGATCCAGGAGAGACAATTTAAAAATTATTGGTCTATTGGAAAACCATGATGAAAAAGAGCCTAGACATCATCTTTCAAGAAATTATCAAGGAAAACTGTCCTGATATTCTAGGACCAGAGGGTAAAATGGAAAGAATTCACTGATCACCTCCTGAAAGAGGTCCAAAAATGAAAACTCCTAGAAATAATGTAACCAAATTCTAGAGTTCCCAGGTCAAGGAGAAAATATTGCAAGCAGCCAGAAAGAAACAGTTCAAGTATTGTAGAAATACAATCAGGATAACATAGGATTTAGCAGCTTTTACACTGTGGGGTCAAAGGGTTTGGAATATGATATTCCAGAGGTCAAAGGAGATAGGATTAAAACCAAGAAACCTCTACCCAGAAAAACTGAGTATAATACTTCAGGGGAAAAAATGGAATTTCAATGAAATAGAGGACTTCCAAACATTCTTGTTGAAAAGATCAGAGTTTTATAAAAAATAGGACATTCAAATACCAGAGTCAAGAGAAACAAAAAAGAGAAGCCTTAAGAAACTTGTTAAAGTTGAACTATTTACATTCCTACATGGAAAGATGTTATTTGTAACTCTTGAGACCTTTTTTCAGCATTAGGGTAGTTAGAGGGAATATATATATATGTATATGTAGGTATGTATGAGTATGTATGTATGTTTATATTATATGTGTGTAGGTGTGTATATATGTATATATGCATATATGTATGTGTGCATATCTATGCATATGTGTACATAAGTACATATGTGTCATATATATGACAGAGGACACAGGGTAAGCTGAATATGAAGAGAGAATACCTAAAAAAATAATATTTATTGTTGAATGGCATGTACTAGGATTAAGAGAAAGGGAGAGGCAGAATGTAGGAAATCATCTCACATACAAGAGGAAGAAAGAATTTCTACAATGAAGGGGAAGAGGGGGTAGATGAAAGGAAATAATGGAGACTTACTCTATGGGATTAGGCTTAAGGAGGGAATAACACGCACTCCATTGGATATGGAATCTATTTTACCCTGCAGGAAGGCAAAGGGGAAGGGGAAAGGAGAGGGAAGATGATAGAAGTGATAGCAAATTGGGGAAAGGGATAATCAGAAGCAAACACTACTGTGACAGGACAGGTCAAGGGACAGAATGGACTAAATGAAGGTCAGGATAGGACAGAGGGAAACGTGGTTCGTCTTTTATAACATAAATATTATGGAAGTACTTTGCATTGTTACACATGTATGACCTATATTGAATTGTTTGTTTTCTCAGTGAAGGTGGGTAGGGAGGGAGGGAGGGAGAGAATATGGAACTCAAAGCTTTAAGAATGAATGTTAAAAATTGTTTTAGCATGCAACTAGAAATTAAGCTATACAGGCAGTGGAGTATA
>CM053769.1:656426495-656453882 GCA_028658325.1 Potorous gilbertii | reverse complement strand
ACAAATGGGGAGAAAATTTGGAACCCAAAATTTTGTGAAAATGAATGTAAATAGTTAAATAAATACATGTATATTTAAAAAAAAAGACTGGTTTGATGATAATGATGTGGAAAATCAGAAGCTGCTAAATAAAAAAAGAGCATAGGATTTACCAGCAGAATTGTTCATCAAAGGAGGCAGCATTTAATTCTACCAAAAGTAAAGTACAGGTAAATCTTAGAGAGATGCAGCATCCTTGGTTCAGTAATAAGGCACAGAAGATGAAATTCAATTTTATGCTGATAGTCACAATCCATAGAACTTTTATAATGCCATGAAGTCTATTTATGGACCAAAAGCCTATGGTGCATCTCAGCTACTTAGTCTTGATGGATTCGCATTGATGAGTGACAAGGACATGATCCTAGAGAGATGGACTGAATATTCCCCTATGTTCTCAACAGATTGTCATCAATCAATGCTGCAGCTATTAATTGTATACCTCAGGTAGAAATCAGCTCCTCTCAACCTGAAGTTCCACCTGAAGGAGATTTTGAGGACCATTAGACTTCTTTCATGTGGCAAGTACCTGGTGCTGATTCTATTCCAGCTGAGATTTACAAGGTAGGGGGCCCATTGTTTATACAAAAACTGACTGAAATTTTCTGGTTTATATGGAAGAGGAAATCATCGTCCAGGAGTTAAAAGATGCCTCCATTGTCCATCTTTATAAAGTAAAGGAAATGGCTGGTCCTAGGACAATCATGGGGTGAGGGTAGTCTCTCTCTCTTAGTCATTGCTGGCACGATTCTTGGCAGGGTACTCCTGACTCAGATGATGATTCTGAAAGGGTCAAGAAACAGTAGATTGGTGTTTGCTGCCTGAAAACTCCAGGAGAAATGTCAGGAGCAGCACAGAGATCTGTACACAATGCTTGTAGATCCAACTTTGATACTATCAGCTGTGAGGGCTTGTGGAAAATTATGTCAAAATTTAGTTTCCAGAAAATTTCATCAGCATTTTAGATCAGTTTCATGATGTCATACTTGCCCAGGTTCTGGATAATTTATGATACTCTCCTGCTTGCCCTGTCACTGAGTGAAACAAGGCTGTGTGTTTGCTTCAATGCTTTTTAGCATGATGTTTTTGGCAATGTTGTCAAATGCTTTCAATGAGGGTAAACACAGCATCAAGATCAGCTACTGCACTGATGGTAAATTCTTCAACTTGTAAAGGTTACCAGCCAGGACAAAGTATAGGGAATGTTGTCCCATGTTTGCAGATGATTATACACTCAACCCAGCCTCTGAAACTGGGATGCAATCAAGTATGGATCAACTCTCTGCTGCTTGTGCTAACTTTGGCCTAACAATTAACACCAGAAAAAAGACAGGTGTACTATCAGCCACCACCACACAACCCATAGGTGGAACCATCAATTATGGCAAATGGAGAAGTTTTGCATGCTATGGATAAGTTCACTTACCTTGGTAGTATACTTTTCAGAGATGTACACATTGATAATGAGGTTGACATACACATTGCCAGAGCTAGCTCCAAGGGTAAGTGTGGGAGAGAAGAGGTGTTAGACTGACTACCAAACTGAAGGTCTATAGAGCTGTTGTGCTGACCTCATTGTTGCATGGCTATAAAACCTGGACAGTATACAGTGCCTTGCCAGGAAATTTAATTGCTTCCATTTGAATTGTCTTAGGAAAATTCTAAAGATCAGTTGGCAGGATGAAATATCAGACACTGATGTATTTTCTTGAACTGAACTGCCAAGCATTCAAATTCTGCTGCAGAAAGCACAAATCTGATGGGCTGGCCACATTGTCTGAATGCAAAACAAATACTTGCCAATAACATTATTTCATGGAAAACTCACATAGGATAAGTGTTCACATGGTAGTCAGAAGAAGCAATCAATACAAGGACATTCATGAGTTCTTTCTTAAGAACTTTAGAATAGATTATGTGACATGGGTGACACTGGCACAGGACCACTCAGCATGACCTGCCCTCAACAGAGAAGGTACTGTGCTCTATGAGTGAAGCAAAATTGAAGCAGCTCCAAAGAAATTTGAAATGAGCAAATTCAGAGAATCCACCCCAAATGTTCACATGAACTATTTGTGCCCCACCTGTGGTAGAATGTTGCAAGCATATATTTGTCTGACCAGCCAGTTGGGTATACTGTAGCTTGATTCTGGTATAGTGATGTCATTTTGGTCCTCTTCTACATACTGCTACTGTGTACTTCTGCCAATGAATGTCTTCCAGTACTGGTATACTTAATAAATTCCAGTGGTTCCATATTGCCAACCTCATCCATAGCTTTAAGGGCAAGATAATCCATCTTTCTGCCTAATGGATGAATGTTTTTTAGAATATGGCTGCTTCCTGTGATCAAGGTCAGAGTCAAACAAAAGCTTCCAACACTAGAGAGTTTGTTGATGTTGTTCAGTCATATTTGACTCTTTGTAACCCCACAGACCATTCTGTTCATGGCATTTTCTTGTCAAAGATCCTGGTATGGTTTGCCATTTCTCTCTACAGTGGATTATGGCAAAAGTTAAGTGACTTGCCCAGGGTCACAGAGCTAGTAATTGTTTGAGGCCAAATTGGAACTCTATCCCATTTGTTTTCCAGATATTTCTCTCTATTACATCGTATTACCTCTTAAGCTTTTCATTTAATAAATGAAGAAAGTTGTTATTAATTATTTGAAATGATTCAAGAATGTAAGGTAGCCTGCATTGTTCAAATAGTATTTTAAAAATGTATCTGTGCTCTTTTCACACACACACACACACACACACACACACACACATATTTATTGGATGCTTTTGGCATAAGCAAAGGGAATGGGGAGTAAAATCTTAGTTATTGTGGAGGGAATGAGCTCTTTTTATCTTAAAAAAATTAAAGTCTTAATCTAGAGTCCATATCAATTGATCAAATACTTATGAGGCACTTTCTCTGCCACAGGCCCTATGCTAAATAATAGGAATAAAAAGAAAAGTAATTCCAGGTCTTCAAGAATTTATGTTTATACTGTTATGCCTTCCACCTTGCCTTTCTGGGAGGTGGAGGGGTAGAGCGTTTAGGAGTATGGTGATCTAGAAAATATGTGTAAAATTTTTTGGCCATCCATACCAGAGAAGAAATCTGACTTTTTTTTTCTTTTTCTTTACATGGAATGTATACATTATTGTAAAATAAACATTATTGTAAAAAATACTTATTATAAAATTTGGGTTAAATATTTGGTCACAGGCTGCATTATACAATGTTATACATATTTTATGCATTTCTGAGTTTCTAAACTTTCTCTGTGTCATTTGCTGGCCTTTGTGTGTAATCTGCAGATTCCACAAAACTCCCCCAAATTCCCATTTAATTTCTTATGCTAATCTGAGATATATTGAACCCACAGTGGGGAAAACTGCGATGTGGAAGGGATCACCGTGCAAGGTAGAACCAGAATAGATGGAAGGTAATCTGTATCTGTTCATTCTTCAATGTCTTTGCTCTTGAAGCAAAAGGTGGGAGAGTGACTTGTTGAAGTTAGTTTGTGGCACTCAGGCTATTTCATATTTTTCATACAGTTTGCTCCTTTGTGGGGATTTTTTATTGGAGCAGGTCTACTTAGTAGAGTCACTTGCAAATCAAATTTTTTAGAGGAGAACTGAAAATCTGAGTGGCCAGCTTTATCATTCCCTGTGGCTCTATCTGACAAACTCAGAGTTATTTTCTCACATTTTTCATTACAGGAACCTCTAGACATCTATGTAGCAGAGCAGGAAGAATATTATTATGGAACAATAGCTATCAGGGGGCTAATGGGATAACATGTCAATACCAACCCCTTTATGAGAAACTATTAGTCCATAGGAAGAATTTCCTTTAGGTAACTATTTGCAAGTATTTAGTTTTTAAAAGGAGGGACAAAACTATCCATATGACTTTTTTTTTGGCTTAATATATGCGTAAATTGCATGGTATCTCTGAGTCGAATTTGCTTGGGTGTTACAGTCTCTCAATGCCACAAGCAACTAACACTATTAGTTGCAAAACAGGTACCTACCTGCATCAATTGAAGTTTTCTCATCAATAGTTCCCTTGAACAATGAAATCAAAGGTCCAACAATGACAAAAGCAAAAAGTACAGACCAAATGAGAATGCACTTTCAAATCCCTCTGCTGATATGTATGATCAAAAAATGGCACTATGCAATGTAGTTACTTCTGATTGTGCCTTACAAAGGAATTGTTCTTTTTTAAACAATTAAATTTACTGTACATATACCATAGAGCTAGAAAGAAGATTAGACATCATTTCCACCCTTTCCTGCTGCCATTTTACTATTTATTATTAAAGAAGAAATATGGCATAGTAAAGAGAAGGCTGGCTGGCAGTTACCCTGACTACTTTAGATCCTAACTCTGACATACACTAGCTGTATTAACCTAATTAAATAATAGGACTTATCTACGATTGTCATGAGACAATTTTCTCAGATGAAAAGTTTTAGATAAGGTCAATACTAATGAATGGAGTTTCTACCATGGTGGTTTCCTCACAGTGAAGGAATCAGTGAGGACTATCTCTACCACCTCCCAGCAAAAAATAAAAGAAATTACATTTTTCAAAAGCAGAAGCACTCAAGTTCATTGTAAGGTCTTGAACCTGTAAGAATATTGATTATAGTAACAGCATTTAGAGCGTGCTTATCTTATTCCTGTTATTCTTATAACCATGAGAAGTAGGTGCTGTTATTAGCCTTGTTTTACAGATGAGGAAACCAAGGTAGCAGTATTATTGACAGTCTTTCCCCTGATAATCTTCCCATTACATTTTCACTCAACTCTCCATTTTGGTTGAAAGAATTTATAAAAATATTTTTCTGGCCAACTGTCTTGGCTGTCTACACAAAGGCAAACATATTTTTTTTCTGGAAGCTTTTCTTTAATGTGAGAAAATCCATTGATTTAAAAGAAATACATTTGAGAAATGTTTCACTAAAAGTAGGTTGTACTACAACGTTGCCATTATGATACTGTTTCCTGTCTACATACGCCAAGTGCTTTCTTTGTGAAATGCTGTAAACAGGTCTGTACTCTGTTACCACTTTTATTTTCATTTCTTTGACACAATAATATATATGATCAAAATATGACTCAATAAAAATGAGTTTATTTGCTTCATGTCTTGAATTCAGAAATTTTCTCCATAATATTACTTAAAATGAGTATGGTTTTTGAGGTTTAAATTCCTTTCCTTAACAAGAATGTTTGTGGGGTTTCGTTTTTCCAAATAAAAGATAGAGTGGTAGCGATGACCTACACGTAAAAACCTCAAAATTAATTAAACCTTTCTCTTATAGCTTCTAATGAAATATTTGTTTTTAACAGTAAACTTTTTTAGTTGATAATTTGAAGTTTATGCATAAAGTATTTGTCATGTGAAAAACATGGAAACAGGACTCTGCTTTCCAGATGTGTTGACATTGCTAAACTAGTTACAGATGAAAAACCTTGTTTCTAATGCTGATTTTCTTTTCAGTTTAGTTTCATTGATTTTTCACTATCATCTTTGTTTCTCTTTTCTGTTTTTATCTATGTCAAAAGTGCCCCTAGGGATTTTCTTCTGACACTTTCAAAAAGATTTCTGTCAGCGTCTGATCTGTTATTTAAGAGGCAACTGCAATGAGGAAACCTCATTTTCCAGTGTAGGTGGGCACTTGATCTGCAACTTAAAATCTTAGAGAGAAATTTAGGGCCACTGGTTTAATGAAATTCCCTGGATCACGCAGCTAATATATTTCACAGGTGGGACTTAAACCTAGATCTTTCTGACTACTCAAGGGCTCTTTGATTACTATACTATACTGTCTTTCACTACAAGTACTATTCTCCATGTTTTATGCATTACCTGTGATCATGCAGCTAGTGTCAGATGGTGGGATGTGAATCCAAGTCTCCCCTGGCTTTAACTCCCACACATTTTCACTATATATATTGCCCAGAGAGTCCCAGAAACATCCTGATTCCCTTCTAAAATGTCTTTCTATTCTAATACTCTGTTTTGTGTATCATAATTTTACCTTCAAGAGGCATAGCTAAGGGTAGAAAATACTCAATGGTTAATGTACAACCTACAGAAGTAGACTTAGGTTGAGGAAATATTTTTCTTCAGATCACAGTAGCTTAGTTTAGGGCATTATAAAAATGATTTGTTCTGTAAAATTCAGACTCAGTCAAAAGGCTGTACCCAAGGACCTAGAAGGCCACACATGGCCTTGAAGCCACAAGTTCCCCACCTTTGGCTTAGGCAGTTAAAAATGGTAGTAGCCCCTATATTCAAAAGATCTAAAAAAATCAGTGAAATAAATGGGATCCAACCAGTGACTTCTGGCATAATGCATACATAGTACTGTGTAGCACAGTTCAAAAATTGAAATTCAACTTTGACAGCACTGATTCAAAGAAACCAAACACAAGATAAGTAGGGTAAGATGTGATGAGTAAATGATGTTGAACAAACAGTTTACTGTTGGAATTTTGTCATTAATATCAAATCAGAGATTGAGGTTAGACTGGATTAAGAGTAAGGAGCTGGGCGGGTTCATAATCATACCTTCCTACTTGAGTATTGTATGACTTTGGTCAAGTCAAGTTTACCTCTTTCATTTTTATCCTATCTTTCAAAAATATGGAGTATAATATTGTTCTTCTAATATACTTCAGTGAGAAGACTCGGGAACAAAAGAAAGAAAGCAACTCAATAGTTTAAAGAATAAAAAAGAATTAAAGAGAAATATTACTTATCCTACTTATTCTCACTCCAAAACAGAACTCACACCATTCAAAATGCATGGAATTCCCGTTTTATGGATGCTTCTAAGCATTTCTTTCACTCTAAAGTTTTTCCAAAGTTGATTTCCATATTAAGATATCATAAGAGAGGTGGAGCTAAGATGGTGGAGTTGTAAGATGCACATATGCTAGCTCTTCCCCCACAGCCCATAAAATACCTGCAAATAAAATGATTTTTGGTAAATTCTAGAGCAGTAGAAGCCACAGAACAACAGAGTAAAAGAGATTTACAGCCGAGGACAACCTGGAGGGCTGGCGGGAAAAGTCAGTTGCACCAAATGTGAGGTGGAGCACCACCTGCCTTGACAGCATGGCACCTGGACCAGGCCTCGTGGAGGTGGCGGGCCCCAGTAGAAGCAGTGGAAGTTCCCAGATCCCCAACCCACAGGTGCCAAATAGAGTTTCTGAAGTGAGTGAGAGGGCTTTTTCTAAAGGTGGGAGGGGAGCAGGGTCCCCCCTGGCCCCAGCCCCAGGCTGCAGTGATGGTGGCAGGAGCAGAAGCAGCATCCCTTTGTGGAACTCTCAGCCTCAAGACCCTGGGGAATTGAGTAGCTGATCTGAACCTCAGCCATGAACCTGGCCAGGGAGTAAACTCCCTCTCCCTTGATTGAGCCACCTTGGAGGAACTGAGACCTTATAGGTCCCCAGAGTATACCCTACTCTTGACAAAGGACTCAGAAGTCAAGTAACTAGCCAGAAAAATGCCCATAAAAGGGGAAAAAAGATAAGACTATAGAAAGTTACTTTCTTGGTGAACAGGTACTTCCTTCCATCCTTTCAGATGAGGAAGAACAATGCTTACCATCAGAGGCCTCAAAAATAAATATGCAATAGGCTCAGGCCATGAAAGAGCTCAAAAAAGATTGTGAAAATGAAGTAAGAGAGGTGGAGGAAAAATTGGGGAAGAAAAATGAGAACAATGCAAGAAAATCATGAAAAGCCAGTTAATAGCTTGCTAAAGGAGACCCAAAAAAATGCTGAAGAAAATAACACCTTGAAAAATGGACTAACTCAATTGGCAAAAGAAGTCCAAAAAGTCAATGAGGAGAATAATGCTTTAAAAAGCAGAATTAGTCAAATGGAAAAGAGGTTCAAAAGCTCACTGAAGAAAATTGTTCTTTAAAAATGAAAATGGAGCACATCAAAACTAATGACTATATTAAAAACCAAGAAATTACAAAACAAAACCAAAAGAATGAAAATATAGAAGACAGTGTGAACTATTTCAGTGAAAAACAACTGACCTAGAAAATAGATCCAGGAGAGGAAATTTAAAAATTATGGAACTACCTGAAAGCCATGATCAAAAAAGAGCCTAGACATCATCTTTCATGAAGTTATCAAGGAAAACTGTCCTGATATTCTAGAACCAGAAGGCAAAATAAATATTGAAAGAATCCACTGATTATCTCCTGCAAGAGAACTGAAAAGAGAAACTCCTAGGAATATTGTAGCTAAACTCCAGATTTCTGAGATCAAGGAGAAAGTGTTGAAAGCAACTGGAAAGAAACAATTCGAGTATTGTAGAAATACAATCAGGATAACATAGGATCTGGAAAGTTCTACATTAATGCCAAGAATCACTTACTCAGCAAAACAGTATAATACTTCAGGGGAAAAAGTAGTCATTCGGTGATTTAGTGGACTTTCAAACTTTCTTGATGAAAAGATCAGAACTGAATAGAAAATTTGACTTTCAAGAGAATCAAGAGAAACATGAAAAGGTAAACAGGAAAGAGATGTTATAAATGACTTTCTAAAGTTGAACTGTTGACATTCCTACATGGAAAGATAATATTTGTAACCCTTGAGATTTTTATCAGTATTTGAGTAGAAAGAGAGTACAGGGTGAATTGAATAGGGAGGGATCATATTTAAAAACACAAAATTAAGGGGTGAGAGAGGACTTATATTTGGAGGAGAAAGGGACAAACGGAATGGGGCAAATTATCTCTCATAGAAGAAGCAAGAAAAAGCTTTTTCAATGGAGGGGGAAAGGGGGGAGCTGTGAGGGATAAAGTGAAGCTTCCTCTCATCACATTTGGTTCAAGAAAGGAATAACATGCATGCTCAATTTGGTATGAAAACCTATCTTACACTACAGGAAAGTAGGGGAGAAAGGGATAAACAGAGTGGGGGGATGATGGAAGGGAGGGCAAATAGGAAGAGGTTCCAATTATAAGTAAACACTCTTGGGGAGGGATGAGGTCAAAAGAGAGAATAGAAGAAATGGGGGCAAGATAGGGTGGAGGAAAATATAGTGAATCTTACACAACATGACTATTATGGAAGTCATTTGCAAAACTACACATATATAACCTATATGGAATTGCTTGCCTTCTCAGAGGAGATAGTTGGAAAGGGAGGAAGGAAGAAAAACTGGAATTGAAAGTTTTAGGAACAAATATTGAGAATTGTTTTTGCATGCAACTGGGAAATACGAACTCCAAGTAATGGGGTATAGCAATTTATCTTGCCCTACAAGACAAGAGGGAAAATGGGGATAAGGGAAGGGAGGAGTATTAGAAGGGTGGGTATATTGGGGGAAGGGGTAATCAGAATGCTCGGCATTTTGGGGTGGGGGGAGGGGAGAGGTGAAGAGAAAATTTGGAAGAAACAAAGTAAAAAAAAAGAAACAAAGTAAAAAAACTAAAAAAAAAGATGTAAGAATCTTGAGGTATGTATAATATATTTCTCTGTCTTTGACCTAGTTAATCCTTTCTGTTATCTGTGGATAAGGACTGTATATTCTCTAATTGTATTTATCCCAATGCCTACATGATGCCTAACTTAAAGTCTTACAAATGTTTGTTGCATTAATGGGCCATTTTTAATAGGGAAATTTTAATCTAGGTTCCAACTAAATTTCTTTTTTTAAAGACACTATTTCTCTGACCATGGTAACTAAATATATAGTGGGCTTTTTTTTCCTCACAATCATTTCCTTTATTCTGAATTAGAAAAAAAATAGTTATTAAATAACAATGTTAGAGGATTTATTTCACCATGCCCATTCTAAAAGAATATAAGTATCATCAATAAATAATGCAGTAGTGCTTATATGCATACTGGACATTTGGATGGTACTGTACAAGGTAAAGCACTTTCACATATATGATCTCATTTGCTACTTGTGCAGTGGTTGGTGAGAGAGGAGATTGGGGAAGGTAGTTGAATCAATTTCCCCTCTTCCACTTAAAGTGACTAATAAGATGTTACATACTGATAGTTTTATCAGGTGAGAGCAATGTTGACTCAAATTAATCAGACATTAAACTGTGAAAAATCCTTAGTAAATTTGGAAAACGCAAACTGTTGCTAGCCTTTGGAGGAAATGAAATGATACTTCACAGGAAGTACATAAGGATTGGCTGAAGAGTTTTTTGGGGGGCTCATATAAAAATAAAAATCTATTTCAGAATCCATAATTCCTTGTGGTGGGCTAACATAATATAGTGGTAGAAACACTTCTAGCTAATGCCCTTATAAAGGGCTGAAGAGACGGGGAGGAGACAGACTTGACAGCCTCCCCTAAGTAGGAGATGACCTTGTGAATTTCAAAAGATTGGAAACTTTTGGACTTTGTTTGGGTATCCTATCATTCTTTCCAGAATGATAGTGAATGTCTCTGCTCTAGGTACTAAGGAAAAGTTAAATACACTGAAAAAAGACAGAGTCAGGGCTACATGTCAAGCCTTAGAGAACCTTCATGTAGACTTAATGAAGGGAAAACAATGAATTCCAGCAACCAGGATCTGACTTAGTCCTTTGCTACATGCTTCCTCTAAGCTTGAGCCCATTTTGCCTTGAACTTTATGTGAACTTTTGGAAGAGTGTGCCCCAGTCTTTGGGGGGAATGTTTTGTAAAAACTATTTTATCATCTTACCTTACTAAATACTCTTAATAGCAAATTAACTCTGGCTGGCTAATTGATATCAAATGATAATCAATGAGGAGAAAATACTAGTGGTACCATATGAGCTATAGTATTAGAAATCCAACCACAAACCACTCTACTGAGGGTAGAAGTTGCTAGTCAAGCTCTGAGAACCTAGCCTACTAGCAAAAATGTGAATTTAGGATAATAGCCTCAATACATGTGCTATATTTGGAATTGCCATTGTGATTAATATTAGTATCAAGATAAAATACCTTCAAGCCTTTTTCGTCATATATATGTATACATACTTGTTAACATACATTATAATCTCATCAAATAAGTGAATTTGTGAGCTCTTTGATGTGGGTATTCTCTCCAACAGTTCAGACTAGTGCTCATTCATGCCTCTTATTTTCACCAAAATATTGGATTCAGAATTTTAGAATAAGGAGAGATCCCAGAGTTCTTGTTCAATGTCTACCTGGCATGTGAAACACATCTACAACATCCATCCTATACTAGAAGACTTGTGGTGTTGGATGGCTCTCTAACTCAGCTTCCAAGGCAATTTTTGAAATTTTTGAATCGCTATCATTGTTAGTAAATAAATTGAGATTGTCAATATTCCAAATCTTAGATTTTTTTAATGGAGATTTATGACAAGTTAAAAAATGGAAAGGGAGGAGGGAGAAGAAAGAAGAAAGAGAGAAAGAAAGGAAGAGAGGGAGCCATGGTAACAAAAATAATAGCTATTATTATATAGCACTTACTATGTGCCAGGCACTGTGCTACACACCTTATAGTTACTATGCCATTAAATCCTCACCATAATCTGGATGGTAGAAGCTACTATTCTCACTATTTTATAGCAATGGAATTGAGCCATCAGTGTAATTGGCAGTCTTTCTCCTGCCCCTCCTCTTTCCATTTCTACTCAGCTCTTCAGTTTGGTTAAAGGAGGGAGGAAAGAGGAAAGAGATGGAAGAAGGCAGGAGGGAAGGAAGGAAGGAAATGAAACCACCATGTAGCAAACTGAACATAAGGACAGTTTAATGTTTCTGTCTGCTGTGTGAAATCATCAACCTACTGTTGCTAATATATATTGAAGGAACTAAGCATGCTTAGCCTGGAGAAGACCCAGGGGGACATGATAGCTATTATGTGAAAGATGGTTTAGATTTGTTCTGTTTGGGCAAAGGGTGGGGTGGCATGAAGTAGATCTGGAGCAATGAGTGAAAACTGCATAAACTTCAATATTTAAGGTTGATTTTGGGAAAAAAATATGAACAAAACCCAAAATAAAACAAAGCTGTCCAAAAGTAGAACAGATTCCAAGAGATGATGATTTTTTCTTCCTTGGTGATCTCCAAGCAGATGCCAGACAAACACTTGTTGGGAATATCATAGCACGGATTTATTTTGTATGTGTTGTAGTAGAGGTTGCTGAGCTTTCTTCCAAATCTCAAATTCTACAATTCTATGCAAGTAGATTTTTTTAAAGTAGTTTTTCCAATTTATCATTTTTTGGTTTTTTAATTCTAAAAAAATTGCATATCAGTTCAATTGATTTCTATTCTATCCAACAATGATGATACCTAGCTTTTATATAATCACTTAAGGTTTGCAAGGGGTTTTATCTATCTTTGTTAGTAAGGTCACCTGTGCATAGCATTTTCCTCTGGAGACTTCATGTTTAAACAAATTGCCATCACCGGTAGATGACTCAGACTTTGCCACTTAGAGAAATCTGTACAGCTATGTACCGTGGCACTTGGCTCATACTCTTATCCTTCAGAAAAATATAAACAGTTAATAAGGAACAGCTGGCTCATGCTCAGCCCCAGTGCAGCATACTGGCTAGAATTCCTACTGCCAAAGTTTGTGCTCTACATGAAAGACTTTGGAAAAGTTCTATTGGAGGACCAAAATGGTAAAATCTTACCATCCTCTTTTAGCAGGAGTGGGAAAAAACAGAGTGCTCAGCCTAGCAAACCAGATCAGATAGGTTTCTCCATGGCTGAGAGTCTTGCCAATGGGCAGTGGACAAAACTAGGCCTGGGATAGAACAATATTTTTCACTGACTTGCTTTTAACAAAGCAAAGCCTGACATGAAACTTAGATTTTCAGGGCCTCTGCTCTTCTTCAGGTTCAGTTATTTTTCAAATTGGTTATCCCAATCATAGTATGTGGCTTACTCTGCCAAATAATAGAAGAAGCAACTGCCTGATTCAAGATTGCAGCTAATGATGTTTGGGATGGACATAATGTTCTTCTGCTTTCAAGTCTCTTTCATTTTCCTCAGAGTTTCTTATGAATTAAAATTCTCTCTCTCTCTCTCTCAGGGATTTGCCTATAAGTGTATGGATACTCTGCTTTCATACTACATTGCTCCTAGGGCTGGTCAATCATGGAAGCCATTTGTTGACATACAGCGTATAAATTGAGCCAAAGTTGTGTGATTACATTAATACATATGATTTAAACTCATGAAAGAATCAGCTGGCAATTTGATTGAAACCACACTATAATTTATCATCTGAAGACAAGAGAAGAGACTTAATTAGGCTGGTAGATTTTAGCCCTTGCAGTATAAATTTCATCCCAGAAAGACACCTGGAGAACTAGGCATCCAAGCAACAGTTCATTCTACAAAAGTTTCTGACATTTCACTGTGGGCAGTAGGCTTTAAAGAGAACAGCAATCATAGAGGAACATCTACATTTCCCCTCCTATTTTTGCAATTAGTTTTGGAATGACACAGCATCTATTTTTGATCAAAATGATGGAGTCTGCCACTGAACCATTTTTCAGGGTCAAAATTAATCTGAATTCATATGAGCTATGATCCATACACTCCTAGCTGGAAGGCACACAGTTTGGCAAAGAGATTGTATTTTTTACCCATGGTGCCTGAAGCAGTCAGCATGTTTTGGAAAGCTGCACTGGGAGATAATAAGGAGAAGAGGATAAACTGGAGCTGAGTTAGTGCAATCTCTGGGAGAATAATCCCTCTCCCTTGTTGGCATTTTCTTGGTTTAGGAGAGAAAATAAGGGTCTGCACGATGGAACCTACATTTTGAAAATAGGAAACATAAAGAGCTGAGAAATGCACATTGTAGTGTGAATATTGAAGTCTATGCAATTTTCACTCATTGCTTGTTTGAGAGTTTAGGATTGTAGACTAGGGAAACCTTTAAAATAATCATTTTCACAATCTCGATACGGCCTCATTTTATAGATGCTATTTCACAGGATTGTCCCCATCAGGAGGAATCTGATTAGATTCCACTCAACGTTTTAGGTACTTACTACTTAAAGTACTACTTGCCAGATGCTGAGCTAGGTTCTGGGAATTTGAAGACAACAGTGGAGCAGTTCTTGCTCTCAAGGAGATTGTTAAGTTCTGTTCACCTGTTTGAATGTTCATCTTAGACAATGTTGCTTCCCAATGGTGAAGCGATAATTTTTTATGTTTATCCCCTTGTTGAGAAAATTACCAGATTACTTTGCATCTGATGTAGAATAGGAAAAATTAGTCCAAATATTGCCATTTAGGCAATGTTTCATTCTGAAGATTTAACTCTAATGTTTTATCTTGCATCAAAGCAAGCATCTTTATCACTTTCCTAAAATGTTAAATTCCTTTATGTAGCTTCCTTTACATGTATTAGCAAATGGTAGTGCCCTTGTTAACTCTCTAAAAACTGCTACATTTGAGCAAGTAAGTCCCCAGGGCATTTTGTAATATGAAAGACATAGCATCTAGTTGGCTGCTTCATCTTAAAAAGAACATCAAATGTGTTACCAGGATAAATTCAGCAGTGGACATAAAACTTGCTTAGAAAATAGCATCTCATGATTCATTAATTTTTCAGCTTACACTGAATAGGAGATTATAGGATTTCATATATGAGGTCTTTGAGGAGCTATCACTTTTTAGAGGGCATGAGTAAAGGGGTTTCATAAATGTGCTTTTGGCTAGCATGAGAGTGAATAAAAACCCTTTATTTCAATGAACTGGAATCTATAAGAGGTGAAATGATGCTATTCTCAATCTGTCAATGTCCTCAAAATCAGAGAGGGGTTAATATTAAATGTGATCCAGATTGACTCAAAACTATTGGATTTCCTCCCTTGAAGAAGAGTAAGGACCTTTAGATTTTTTTGAAATGGGACTTTAAATATTGTTGTTACTAGAGACTGTTTTAATATTCAACTGGACCCAAAGTTTAGGTGATATCAGAGGTGCCCACTTTAGCATTCAGCTGCTGATAGAAATGTATGGAATATTTCTTCTTATTTCCCATTTTAAAACCTGCATAAGTGACCATTAAGTTCTTACACAGCAGAAGAGGTGACTGGCAGTATAAAGGTGAGTGGGTGGAGGAAAGAGCTGGGTAATATTAACCATAATTAGGTTTGTAATCAGGACTAAATGGAGATCAAATGAGAGGAAATGCAGAATTAGTATTTATAGCAAAGAAAATGTTGGAAAAACAGAGAACTGGATGGAATTAAATAAGGTGTGAGAGAGGGGACAAAGAAAGAGAGAGGCTGGATAGAAATGGAGGGGGGGATGAAGACATTTTAAGAAGTAAACCACTGTCTGCCTTGGAGGAACCTAGATTCAAATGAAACTTTGGTGGGACATATAATAATAGAACAGAGAAAGTGAAACATTTCAAAAGTGAAATTGCGATCTTGTCCCTACTTTCCACCCTCTCTTCCTTTCTCATCATCCTCAAGTACTAAATGAACCTACAAAGAGTTGGGGACACTTGCAGAAAACAATTAAATTGTAACTATTATATTTCAAGGTTAGGACCCATAGGGACTTTTAAATCATCCTTTACTTTCACAAGAAGGTGAAATTTAAAATATCTTAAAGAGATGGGAATCTCAATGATTCTGAAAGATTATTTTGGAATCACAATTCCATAGCCTCTTTTACAATTGCAATCCTTATAATCGGAAATTTTTTATCCATGTCTGACCAAATCTTTCCATCAGTTATTTAGGTACATGTCCCTTTATTTGTGCCTGAATGAAAATGTAGACATGCAGTTACTATATATTTATCGATGGGGGGAGATCCAGAGAATGAGACTGACCAGGTAAAGCTCATTCTAGTGGATGGCTATGGACAACCAGTAACATTGGTAAAGAGTAAGAGGCAGTGTAGACCAAATTTCCCTATTTCACAGTTGTTGACTGGGCTACTTCTTATGCTGACAATAAAATTAAGATTTACCACTATGACTTTGCTTTTAAAAAAAATTACAGCACCATGTTTTTGATATGTTTAACTTATTGTCCATTATAACCCCCAGAACAAATTCTGCCACAGGCAAGCCAATCCTATGTCATCTTTTATTTGTGAAGTTGAGTTTTGCCAAGGAAATGAATTGATTGGAATACGTCCCTGTGAAAGTCTGTCTGCTTACTTGCTCCAGGTAAGCAGTCATTTTGAGTCAGAATCCAATTTTCAAAGGTGTGAGCTACCTCTTCAAATTTGTATAATCAGAATGTGTGATTAATTGTTCTCTATTCTATCATCGGAACTATTAATAAAAATAATTCTGGGACTAGGACCAATCCCTGTGAAGCCCTATTCAATGTGGTTCTCTAGAACAACATTGAAAGATCAATAACAGCTCTTTTATAATGAGCCCCACCTAATTGTAGTATGATCTAAACCATATTTTTCTGGCTTATTGATGAGTGTGTTATGTGGGATGAAATCAAAAGCCTAGCCAAAGTAAAAATATATTTTCTGATGTTTCCTTTTGCTCTGCCAGAACTCTTATTCTCTCCTAGAAGGAAATTAGATTAATTTGAGAGGATATGTTCTTCAGAAAGCCTTGTTGACTTTAATCCAGGATACCCAGTGCTTCTATGCATAAATGCATTTTGTTGGATGGCATGTTACAATATTTTTCCAGGCCTGGGAATTAAGCTGAAATGTCTAAAATTTCCGGAGTTGTCTTTCTTTCAACCGTCTTTGTTTTTTAAGTGATAACCATTACATTTACTGTCATTGAATTTTGTATACTCTTCTTGAGCCAAAAATACCTTGAACATCATTTAAATGACTCTTCTATGATTTCAGTCAATTCCTTAGCATTTTCATAATATCATAATTCTGTGGTGAAATGTAAAGAACACTGCATTTAAGAACTAGGTGCCCTCAGTTCAAGTTCATGCCTCTCATTTATTAGATGGAAAAATAATCTCTGAGCCTGTTTCCTAATCTCTTAAACAAGGAAATCTGATTTTTAGCAGTTTCCATATGTTACTTTAAGTTATGCTATTTTGGGGCAAGTAGAAAGAGTTTAATCTTGCCTTCACATTACAAATTTTCAAAGATCGCTCTTCCATAAATCTTCTGATATCTTGATAAAGCATCCCCAATTCTTTTGACTTATCCTTTTAAGGCCTTAACTCTAATCTTCTCAGCATCCTACAATGACCTGGACATATCTGAGGTTACAACACCGATAAGTCTTACTCCTGGTTGTCAAGGAATGGCTAGGACAAAGATCCTTTTATTTTCTATGCTTCCAAACTTGTTCAGGGGCACAGTGGGGTTATTGTTTGCTGGAACTAGTGAGTTCCTTGGGGGGCTGGGTGGAATACCCACGATGCTGTGGAATACCTACTATGCACAAGGCACTATACTAAACACTTTTTCAAATATTATGTTGTTTGAACAGGATATTATAGGATAGAATAGATAGAGACATTACTTTCTGCCCCTGTGCTAACATTTTAGACCCTATATAAACAAATTCTTGCCTTTTTACTAGACTTTCAAACATACTGGAGGGCACAAATCAACCAGGCTTTGCTCAGCTAGCTAGGAGGGGCTCAGACTTCTCACTATGCTTTCTGACCAGTGAGGTAGGGTGGGGGCAAACTACCTCTACTGCTCCAAATCTTAGCAATATAGCTGTTTGGGCAGATAAGCACTGTGGTATCTTCCAAAATCTTCTTCAAGCTTTCTAATTAACTTTCTTCATCAGTGGTCCTTGCTTTTACTTTGACTAGACTCATTCACTAATGCTTAGCATACTCAAATATTTTCCTAGTTTTCCTATCCTTATAACACTGAATTCCCAGCTGCTAAAGAACCTTTCTCCCCATCTTTAGTTGTCTGCCCCTCATTCCCATTCCCCTAAACTATCCCTTACTAATGTCCCACATTCCAGACTGATATGCCCCTTCCACCTTGCTCTCTGGAATGCTGACTCCACAGTTAACAAATTCCTTTTCATCTTAAACCCCTTCATTTTCCATTCATTCCATCTTCTGACAATCTTCAAAGTCTGGCCATCTCCAGCTGATATTCATCCCCTCCATCCTTTCTAGTATTTGCTGAACTTTACTCATATCCTTCTCTCTGGTAAAGGTAGGCGAATTAGGAAGACTAGTTTCCCATTGCCACTTGAAGATTCTGCCCTTACTGGCATCACTAAGCACCTCTTCTCATTTGAGGTTCATACCATCCAAACGTATCCACCAATCTAGATTGTTTTAGCTGTTCACTAGCCTAGGACAGTTTCCTTCCTTTCTCAATGAATTCAGTGCCTGGCTCAAGGTATTCATCTCCACCCTAACACTATTCTTCATTACAAGACCCTTAAATAGAAATGTTGGTATTTCCTCAAACACCCAAATTTCTCAGTTTCTCAATCTGCTTAACTCTGATGATTTTCTCTTCTTTTTGCCCTTTAATACACTTGGGGATGGTCAGTTCATCAACCAATAATCTTTTATTAAGTGCTAAGGACCAAATATTGTACTAGGTATTGGGGATATATAAAGAACAAAAAATAAAATCCTTGCCCTTAAAGAGTTTACATTCTATTGTAAATAACTAGGTATATAAAAATATATGCATAGCAAATAGAAGTCAAAGGGAAGGCAGTATGGAAAGGATTCCTGCAGCAAGTCAAATGTGAGCTTGCAGGAATTCAGGGGAACTAGGATGCAGAAGTGAGATAACAGAGCATTCCTTATGGGAAATAGCCAGTACAAAGGCATAAAGATGAGGGGTGGGATTTAGTGTTGGAAGAACTACAGTAAACCAGTATAGAAGATGGGCAGAGTAGAAAGACACACATATGCTAGCTCCTAACCCATAGCCCATAAAATAACTGTAAAGAAGAACTCCCAACAAATTCTGGAGCAGCAGAAGCCACAGAACAAATGGAGTGAAGGAGATTTCTGTTCCAGAGAGACCTGAAAAGCCAACACCAAAGGTCTGTCATGCATGGACCCAGAGCAGAGCCCAGCCCTGCCTTGGCTGCAGCACTGAGGGGAGCAGATCTGAGCAGGCTTCAGGGACAGAATCTCCAGCAGCAGTGCAGGTCCCTCCACCCACAGGTACCAAGGGTCAGTGAGAGACTCTTTTTGGCTGGCCAAGAGAGGAGCGGGGCGTCCCCATAATTCAGGCCCCTTCAGGAGGCAGCAGCAGACAGGGGCTCCCAAAGCAGGCAAATAGCCTGGATCCATTGTTGAAGGTCTTCGAGTAAACCCCCTGAGGGAACTAAGTCTCGTGTGGTGGTCCCCACCTGAGCAGCTGAACTTCATCTCACACTGAATAGCAGCCCTGCCCCCACCGAAAGCCCTGAGGCTGGGAAGCAGCATTTGAATCTCAGCCCCCAAGAGCTAGCTGGGCCGATTTGGAGGCGAGGTGGGTATGGAGACTTGACTTGACTCAGAAGTCAAGTAACTGACTGGGAAAATGCCCAGAAAGGGGGGAAAAAATTAGACCATAGAAGGTTACTTTCTTGGGAAACAGGGGTCTGTCCCTATCCCTTCGGATGAGGAAGAACAAGGCATACTGCCAGAGGAAGTCAAGGGCCCTCCCACCAAGGGGGACTTAAACCTGGCTCAGGCAATAGAAGACCTTAAAAATCAAGTTAGCAGCTTACTAAAGGAGAACCAAAAACACACTGAGGAAAATAGCAGCTTTAAAAAAGAGGCTAACTCAATTGGAAAAAGAGGTCCAAAAAGCCAATGAGGAGAAGGAGGTTTTAAAAAGCAGAATCACCCAAATGGAGGAGAAGTTTCAAAAGCTCACTGAACAAAATAATTCATTGAAAGAGAGAACTGAGTCCAGGGAAAAGAATGACTATGAGTTAAACTAAGAAGTTAATAAACAAAACCAAAAATTAAAAAAAAAAAAGATGATGTGAAAGAACTCAGAGGAAAAACAGCTGACCTGGAAAATAGATCCAGGAGAAATAATTTAAAAATTATTGGACTACCTGATAGCCATGATCACAAAAAGAGCCTAGACATTATCTTCCATGAAATTATCAAGGAAAACTGCCCTGATGTTATAGAATCAGAGGGCAAAATGGATATTGAAAAATTCATCGATCACCCCCTGAAAGAAACCTGAACAGAGAAACTCCTAGGAATATGGTGGCCAAATTTCAGAGTTCCCAGATCAAGGAGAAAATAGCAGCTAGAAAGAAACAATTTGAGTATTGTGGAAATACAATCAGGATAACACAGGATCTGGCAGCTTCAACATTAAATGAATGAAGGCCTTGGAGTAGGATATTTCAGAAGTCAGAGAAACTGGGATTAAAGTCAAGAATCACCTACCCAGCATATCTGAATATAACATTTCAAGGGAAAATACGGACATTCAGTGATAGAGACAAATTTAAAGATTTCATGTTGAGGAAAAGACCAGATCTGTATTTAGAATTTTGACTTCCCAAGACAAAAATCAAGAGAAGCATGAAAAGGTTAACAGGGGGAAAAAGAAAGAAAAATCATAAAAGACTCTCTAAAGCTGAACTGTTTACATTACCATATGGAAAGAAAATATTTTTAACTCTTGAATCTTTTCTCAGTATTTGGGTAGTTGGAGAGATTGTACACACAAAGTCACACACATACACATAGATAGAGAGTATAGGGTGTGTTATATCAGAAGAGATGATATCCACATCCACACACAGACACACAAAGTAAATAAAATAAAATAAAAATTCAGGAGTGAGAAAGGGAGTAAGGAAATGGGGCAGGCTATAACTCGTAAAAGAGATAAGAAAAATCTTATTCAATAGAGGAGATAAGGCAGAAGGGGGGGGGAATAAAGCTACTCTCCCCACATGTGACTGAAGGAAGGAATAACATGCTCACTAAATTTGATATGAAAATTTATAACACACCACAGGAAGGTAGGAAAGGAGGTAACAAATGGAACGAAGAGAGTATTAGAAGGGAGGGCAAATGGGAGAAGGGAGTCACTAGAAATAAACGCTTTTGAGAAGTGACAAAGTTAATTGTAGGGGGAAAAATAAGGGGGATAAGGCAGGTCAGAGGGCAATATAATTAGTATTACACAACATGATTACTATGGAAGTCTTTTGCAAAACAACATGTTTAGTCTGTATTAAATTGCTTCCCTTCTTAGTGAGGCTGGGGCGGGGGGGAAGGAGAGAAGTTGGAATTCAAAGTATTAGAAATGAATATTGAGAATTTTTATTGCGTATAATCGGGAAATAATAATTACAGGGATAGGGGTATGGAAATTTATCTTGCCCTGCAAGAAAATAAGGAAGATGGGGATAGGACAGGGGTGGGGTGTGATGGAGGGGAGGGTACATTGAGGGAAGGAGCAACCTTAGGAAGTGGGGGGAGGAGGGCGATGGGGAGAAAAATTGGTCATGTCACAAAGTGAAGTAAAAGCAATTAGTATTAAAATAATAGATTGAATTAATTACTGAGAATAAATCATTGACATATTTAGTTTGGAGAAAAGAATTTCAGTCTAACTTTCCAAGAGGAAGATAACCTCTGATAAAATTTGGCATTGATGGAAAAGTTAAGGTTTTAATGGTAAATTTGATTTTGTGATTGTCATTTAATCAGGAACTAGAACATGTATAGAAAGACATGTAAGCCACTTAAGACTTGCCTAAAAGATGATCCTCAGCCAAAGTGAGACCACAATCATATTTTAAACCTGGTTATACCTGGTTTTTTTTATTTTATACCTGGTATATACTTGCCATTTTTAGATGATGTGGGACTACTAAGTGACTGTTCCTCTGAGTCTAACTCAATGTATGGGAAGCAAGAAAGGCAATCCAAGCCTCTATTACATGATGCCAGTATGCTCATGAGATGCTGGTATGAACTGCATAGGTGATCTCAAGGGAAGAGTGGGAGAGCAGCTGTTCAGCATGGGCTGAGGTGGGATTCTCTGGACTCAATTTCCCCAATGACACCTAGCAGACTTTGTCTGACTGAATATAGTGGACAATCTACTTCTGCCTGGAATAGACATGAAGTTGGGGAGATATTGTTTCCCTGAAATGTCCCTACTCTTGGTGGCAATTCTCTATAGTCAAAAGGTTTCTAAGCTTAATACCAGATCTATTCAATTATAGATTATGGGTAGAGGAACATCTGAGGCTGCCTAAAATTAAGCTATTAGGCATACGACTTTAGACCAACAACATTAAGTTAGGGTCTTTTTATTCTTAGTAATATTGAGGAGACAATTAGATCAAGAGATTGTGAAGTTAGCAACATAAATATCTGTGCCTCAGTTGACTTATGTTTAAAAAAAATTCTTTTGTGGTCCATATTGTAGATGCTACAAAAAGAAGTATCACCTGACCAAAAGTTTGTTATAAACTGTTAAAAAAATAAATGAATAAAAATAACCAGTATAGCCGGATCTTAATAGTGTTAAGAGGGGAGTAACGTGTAAGAAGACTAAAGGCAGAAAGGAGCTTGTAAAAGCAAGGACCCCAGCATACCGAGGAGGGCCTACTATCACAGTAGATCTTTTCTAAAAGGAAAGGCAACTTTTGAGGGCTCAACAATTGCTTTAATCAAGCACATCTATCATATACTTAGTTCAGGGGAAAAAGTCAGCACCCTGAACTTCAGAGAAAATACAAACAGAGAAATAAGGATCAACAGATTTCCGCCTACCTGACCATAAGCAATACATACACAGTTACCAGAGAGAGAAGCACCAGCATCTGGGTGTTCCTTAGTGGCTGCCCAGAGTTTCATCTGGCACACAAACCTTCTTCCAAAAACTAAGTCTCAAAGTAAGACTTTTTCCTCAGATCATATATACACTTTTCAGAGCCAGAGGACATCACAACCCTTGAAAACCAGTACCTCATTAGAAAATTAACAAAAGGTGTGGGCCTCCTCAAATCAAGCTTCCCATAATGGGCAGTCCCATTAATAGGTGGGGAAGATCTTTAACTCTCTGATAAACATTGCAGATCTGTGTTATGAATAGTTTTAAATATTGAAAAGAGAAGACTCTAATACTAGAGGTAATATGGAGCCACTAGAGGTCAAGTGATGAGAGTGAATGACATAATTACCTCTATACTTTAGAGAAATTACCTTGGGAACTTAGTGGCGGATGGATTAGAACAGGGAAAGATTTGAGAAGAGGCAGGGAGACCAGTTTGAAATTTATAGTAGTTGAGTCAAGAGAGGATGAAAATGTGAACTAGGGTTATGATTTTGTGACTGTGTAGAAAGGGATATGTACTAGAGATGTCAATCCCTTCATCTCTCTGTTATCCACAAGTATTCCATAAAAGTTAGGTGGTACAGTGGATAGAGCACTGGGCCGTGAGTCAAGAAGACTTATTTTCCTGAGTTCCTCTGATATTTTTGGATTTTTACTTTTGCAAATGAATTTTGTAATTATTTTTCTAATTCAGTAAAATAATATTCTGGTAATTTAATTGGGTTGGCACTAAATATGTAAATGAAGTTGGGTAAAATTGCTATTTTTATTATATTGGTCCATCAGTTTGATTTGAACCTCAGATATTTGCTGCTGTGTAATTCTGGGTACGTCACTTATTTTTGTTTGACTTCATTTCCTCATCTGTAAAATGAGCTGGAGAAGGAAATGGCAAACCCCTCCAATATCTTTGCCAAGAAAAAACCCAAAGGGGGTCGGTCACAAAGAGTCATACATGACTGAAAAATGGCTAAACAAGCACTCCACATTCATATTAAAGAAATCTGAATTTCCTTTATCTGATCCTAAGCTTTTATTTTCCCATCTCTCCTTGTTTCCCAAACTCCAAGCTCTCCTAATTCTTAAACAAATTCTTCATCCTCTCCATGACCACCATTCCCTTGGTCCCTCAGTACCAAACCAGAGTATTACTTCTGCTCCGAAATGCTTCTCTTTTCTCAGTCTTTACCTGTTATTGAACTAGTTCAGCTGTATACCGTTTATTTTTTCCTTGTCTTACCACTGATCACTCTTTGTCAAATTTCAACTTGTTATTTATTACTTAAACAGTCTGTCACCTTTACTTCTGCCTACCTCCTTACTAAATGGAATTGGAGGAAATAATGAAACTTGTGCTGACTTAGGCTCACTATAAATTTTTACTGAAAAACTTCAGCCGGGCCCTCACTAGATCAAGGCATGTTTGCTACTCCTCCCTATTTAATTCCTTATTGCTCTCATCTCAATTCTGTCTTCTCAAGTGATTTCTTCTTTCTTTCCCTCTGTTCCAATTCAGTTTCCTATTTATTATTTTTCTACAATATACCTATTTCCTTAACATTTCCTTGCCTAGATTATAGCGATGTTCATTGTGACTCTTATCACCTACCTCCACACCCTCAGTCCATTTGTGTGGTACTGCAATTGGGAGATTTAGTTAGCCCATTCCTTCTGTAAGCCATTGCTTTCCCTTGTCTTCCTTCATCTTTCCTTTTCTCTCTTCTCTCCTTTCTTTTTGCTTCCTCCACTTTTTCCCTTCATTTTTTTAAATACATATTTCTTGATTTGTCTTATTTTCTTGACCTTTAGATGTGGGTGAGATTATGAAATTATATTCAATTCTTTTCCTTCTCTTAGAATTTAATCACTTGATCACATTTAATGAGTTTCAGATGGTTCAAACTTCTTTACCTTTTCAGGTTTCTGTCTTCTTCAGCATTTACATTTTTAAGATTCTATACATTTCTAGTTCTAGATCTTTCAAAAGAACCCGTCAGAAGTTATCATTTAAATTAAAGGTTTATTTTCAGCTTTGCATGATAGGTTTTTTTGAAATATTGGTCTTTTGCTCCCATCTTTCCCCTCTCCTTTCCTTGTATTTACTACACTATTCTGAGTACAATTCTTGACATGTGATCTGCCTCTTTCTGACTAATTATAATGTCTTTTTTTTAAACCTAGAGTTCAATAATTATATTTTTAGATATATCAAATTTGAGGTTTCAGTTGGTAATCTATAGATTATATCTTTTTTACTTGACTACTGACTGTTAATTCTGAACAGTTTTAGGCAGATATTAAGGCTTTTTTTTGTTTGTTTGTTTCTTCATGGTTTTCAGAAGAACTAATAATTCTTGTTATTTCTACTTGTCTTGTCATTCAAGTCTGTTGTTTTAGATAATCAACACCTCACACATTCTTTCAATGTTTTAGTCTTTCAAGTTTACTACAATAAATTTTGTTTTAATATTTGTTTATATTTTTAGTTTTGTTTGGTTTCTTCCATTCTCTTTTTGGGGTATTTAAGGTTTTGATAAGACTTTCTGCCTTAAATGATCTGTGGTGAAATGACATTGAATAATTATTGGGTGAGAGTGAGTGCTTTACCTCATTGGACATGATGTTAAAGTCAAACTAGTTGATACCCTAGGTGATTTCTCTGATTCTATCCTTTCAAACTGTTCCTCTACTTAGCTTATGGTTAATAAATTATCTTCACTCTATGATCAGATAAATTACATTTGTCCCATATTATTACAGAATAGTTGTACTGACCCTAGTTATTTACTTAAAATTTCTCCAGTTCTTCTAGTCTTATACATATCATTTAGGCATACAGTAGAACCTTAGTTTATGAATTTGATCCATCCTGAGATTCTGTTCATGATGTGATTTTTTCATATTGCAAAGTGAATTTTTCCATAGGAAATAATGTACTATTGGATGATCGGTACCACATCCACTTAAATATCCATATAAAATAATTATTCACAATTTTAAGTTTTTCATCCCTAATATCCCTGAAATACAATAGGAATGATTAGTACACAATATAAACCAGAAATAAAATAAATGAACCTGCAATTTACCTTTAAGAAGAGTCATGGCTGGTGTGAGGAAGACAAGAGAGAGGAGGAGCAGGAAGGTTTGTAGCCTGGAAGGAGAATCTCTTATGAGAACATCAGGAATTTCAATGTCTGGAGTGTTCTCTCTTATACTACTTACACTAAGACTAGCACTACTGTCTTCACTTATTTTTCATGTTTTGACTCACTGTTTTTCTTTTCCTTTATGTTCCCTTCTGACTAGGACTGTATCTAATGACACTTGTTTTTGACTTCTAAAAAAAATTATTTGTGTTCAGTTTTCAACAATCACTTCCTTAAGTGATTGTTCCTTCCTCCCCTTCCCTCCCCAACACCCATGCAATCATATATGGGTTCAAAAAAAAAAAGCAAAACATTGCCTTAGTTTAGTGTCATCCCTTCCCACACTTTTCAAGTTCAAAAATAATGTTCATACTGCAAATTTTTTTTCATCCTGCAAGACAAAATTTGCAAAAAAATTTTCCTCCTCCAGCGAAACATACCTAAACCAGGTTGTTGTTGTTGTGTTCATCCTTTATTGCCAAAGAAGACCATGCCATCAGAGAAATGATGACATGACTAGCACTTGACTTTGTTTTGAGTAAGGGAGGGCTGTGCAGGTCACTTGCCTCACTTCTCCTTCAGAGCCATCTGGATACAGTGACCAGATATTCATCAGGATGACTGGAGATGACTCAGGATGCCCTGGGAGACCTTGGCCCAGGTTACTCATAAACTGAGGTTCCACTGTATTCTATTCTCTGCTCTGTTATTCCAAGAGTTTGTTACATTCAAAATGAGCAAAATATAATCTACTAGGGAGGGGAGACTAGGGGAGAGAAGTTATAGGGAGGTAACAGTGCTATAAAAAGAGAGCATTAATTAAACATCTAAAAATAGATGCATAAAAGAATAAAAGTTGAGATGGGGGAAAGTATTTTCAGAATGCATTGCAGTACCATTCTATAATCTACCATTAAGAATGACATTTAATATGGTGCAATAGTACTCCATTACATTCATATACCATAATTTATTAAGTCATTCCCCAATTGATGGGCATCTCCTTGATTTCCAGTTCTTGGCTACCACAAAGAGTGCTGCTATAAATATTTTTGTACATGTGGGTCCCTTTCCCATTTTTGTAATCTCTTGGGAATACAGTCCTAGTAGCGATATTTCTGGGTCAAAGGGTATGCGCATTTTTGTAGCCCTTTGAGCATAGTTCCAAACAATTCTCCAGAATGGTTGGATGATCTCACAGCTCCACCAACAATGAATTAGTGTTCCAACTCTCCCACATCCTCTCCAGCATTTATCATTTTCTTGTTCTGACATGTTTGCCAATCTTATAGGTGTGATGTGATACCTCAGAGTTGTTTTGATTTGCATCTCTCCAATCAGTTCTGATTTAGAGAACTTTTTCATATGATTATAGATATCTTTAATTTCTTCCCCTGAAAATTGCCTGTTCATATCCTTTGACCATTTATCAATTGAGAAATGACTTGTATGGTTATATAT
>CM053769.1:656376206-656425995 GCA_028658325.1 Potorous gilbertii | reverse complement strand
CCATTGGATGTTTATTTCAGATGTTTGGGATACAGAGACCTTGACTCCTATGTCTTTACCTGATGGTAAGCACTGTTCTTCCTCGTCAGAAAGGAAGGTTGGAATCATTTGTTCCCCAAGAAAGTAACCTTCTATGGTCTTATTTTTTTCCCTTTTCTGGGCAGTTTCCCAGCCAGTTACTTGACTTCTGAGATTCCTGTCCACCCTCGCCTAGATCTGCCCAGATAGTGCTTGGGCTCTGAGATTCAAATGCTCCCCAGCCTCAGGGTTTTCAGCAGCGGGCCTGGCTGCTATTCAATGTGAGCTTAAGTTCTGGTGCTCACGTTGGGGCAGGGCCACCTCCCAGGCTCAGTTCCCTCAGATGGTTTATGTGAAGACCTTCTGTAATGGAGCTCCTGCCGAGCTCCTGCCTGCTCTGGGAGCCTCTGGCCATCCGCTGCCTCTGCTGCTGCCTCCTGAGGGGACCTGAGTTATGGAGATACCCCACTCCCCTCTCAGCCAGCCCATAAGGGTCTCTCACTGACCTGTGTGCCTGTGGGTAGAGGGACCTTTGTGGCCGCCAGAGATTCCATCCCTGAATCCTGCTCAGATCTGCTCGCTCCTCTCTGTGCTGCGTGGCCAGGGCAGGGCTGGGCTCCACTCTTGTCCAGTGCACAACAGACCTTTTGGATCAGTTTTTCAGGGCTCTCTGGAATGCAAATCTCCTTCACTGTGTTGCTGCATGGCTTCCACTGTTCCAGAATTTGTTGGGAGTTCTTTTTAGAGGAAATCCCTGGGCTGTGGGTTCAGAGCTAGTCTTTCTACTCCGCCATCTTGGCTCCTCCCCAAAGGCAGGACCTCAACCTAAATTTTAGCACAATGCCTGGCACATAGTAGTCACTTAATAAATGCTTATTGCCTGATTCACTAGCTCTGAAGGAAAGATCTATAAAATTCATGAACTCAAGATTCATACGTAAGACCCAATGAACAGATTTTTTACTTCTGCATTCATATCACTCAATGAAATGAGAGAGTTATGTTGAATGTGGAGGAGTCTGTGTGTTAGCACCACTCAACTGCATCAGTATTTACCAGGACGACATGAGTCTCACTATCTCTTTTAAGAGGTGATGCCAGGAGGCAGAAGGCAGGAGCCAGAAGCCAGAAGGGCTGCTTAGTTCTGGAATTGTTGTAAGATCTAGAGTAAGTCATTTAACATTCTTCAACCTCATTCAACCCATTTGGGGAATTAGGTGAAAGCTGAACTTTACTGAGAAACAGATGCTACATCTGAGATGAGTTTCCCTGGGTAAACAAATATTTCTCAAGGTTTAATTCCAAAAGAGGTTGCTGTTATGGATGGCCATGAAATATATTAGGTAGGAGCTGAGGCGGGGGTGGTTGTGGTAATGATACCCACATTACACTAAACAAAAATGGTAACCACATACCTCACTTTCCTCACAAACTTAGAAATCAAAAAATCTTAGAGCTGAAAGGGACTCATCCATAACTTATAATATCAGAGGGCTGCTTTAAGTATTGAGATATTGAACAACTTGCCCAGCGTTGCATAGTTTGTATGGATCAGTGATAGGCCCTAGATCTAGGTTTCCTTAATTGTAAGGCCCAAATTTTATTCATGAGGCCATTCTGCCTCTCATAGAGCTTCTTGTGATATAATATAGATGTATAGAAGTATCTATACAGAACAAGTAGTGAAGGGAGGAGACATATGATATCTGTAGCCCTAGAATAGCATAGTTCCCATCTACCAGAAGTCAGTGAAGGTCAGGGCTCCTTATTATAGGGGCAAGCTTGAACAGGCAGAGGGCTTAGAGATGTATGAGTTTCAAGAAAACAACAAAGACCATATTTGGTTTAACTCCCAGGATATTAGTTGACACTTTGCTAGATTCTTACATTCTAAAAAGGTTGGCTGCCAAAGGGAGATGTAATTTAAGAAAGTGGAACAACCCATAAGGTAAATGCCTCAGAGGAAAGAAAAACCCTCTTGAGAATCAGTTGTCTGGCCATTCTCTCTCCTTACAAGTTTCAAATAGCCCTGTATACCAAAGTAAAGCCCTGAAGTGGGGGAAGGTTGCTCTAGTGGGATCCCATCTCTAAATCTAAACTCCCCCTGTGGACTGTGTGTATTGTTACTGTCAATATCATATGTCAAAGCTTCAGGTTAAAGCTGCTACAATTTCTCCTGCAAAACCATTTGTCCTTTAAGCTGAAAATAAGGAATATATGAATCAGCAGCATTCTTGGACCCTGGTGAGAATTTGATTTCTGCCAGCTAGAGGTTCTTAGGGGGTGTTTGCTACAGTTGGGATGCTCCTGAAACTGACATCAGATAAAGGAACCTTTGGAAGGAAAACAATTCAGGAAATTCAGAAAAGACGAACCAAATAATGAAAAGCCTGGAGTTGTTTTCTTATGTAGAAAGATGAAAGCCCAAGCCAAATTCTTGTCTTAGTAGCTTGCACAAAAACTTCCTTTCCATCATGAGGACTTCAACATGTCAGTAGATAGAATTAGTCCCTACACTTCTTGATTAACTCTGTGTTGACTAATTGAGTGAGATATCATTGCTGTTGCCAAGTGTATAAACTACATATGGAAGCCCATGTATAGTGATTAAAAGGAAACAGCTAGGGAGAAAAGGATAAAACTAAGAAAGTCTAAATTTAGGTTTCCCATCTAGAGCAAATAGCCACTGGTAATATCTAATGGACTGCAGAGGAGTAGGCTGCCAAGAGTATTGGAAGCACTGTTGCTTAGGTAGTTAAAAGATTTTGAATGGAGCACCCCTGGGAGAAATCCTGCACTACCCCGCTGACTGAAGACTGGTTGAATTATAGACATTTCCTTCTTTTAACTTTTCATGTTGGGGAGTGGTTTTTAAATGTGAAAAGCAATATTTCTTCCTGGTTGTATTATACAACATATACATATCTTATTCAAGCCAAATCCCGCTTCTCTTTTGGCAGATTGGCAGACTCTCTCTCTCTCTCTCTCTCTCTCTCTCTCTCTCTCTCTCTCTCTCTCTCTTTTCATTCCTCTA
Source organism: Potorous gilbertii (assembly GCA_028658325.1). Taxonomy (NCBI): domain Eukaryota; kingdom Metazoa; phylum Chordata; class Mammalia; order Diprotodontia; family Potoroidae; genus Potorous; species Potorous gilbertii. Next base: position 656,422,943 of record CM053769.1, on the reverse strand, counting down.
TTTCTCCTCCTCCTCTCTCATTTATTGTCTCTTTTCCCTCTGTCTCTGTCTCTCTCTTTCTTTCCCTCTCTCTCTCTTACTCATTCTCTCATTTTATTCTGTTTCAGCATGTCTGTGTCTGTCTCTCTGTCTCTCCTGGATCTGGAATCAGAGAACTTCAGTTAGAATCCTGACTCTCCTAATGAAGAACTATGTAATTTGGGGGAAATTATTTATTCTCTTTGTATCTAAGTTTCATCTCTAAAAAGTATGGTTTAATGGATAGAGAGTCTGTTTGGAAACCAGGAAGACCTGGTTTAAAATCCTGCCTCTTAGTCACACACTTTCTGTGTGACTCTGGGTAAGTCACTTAACTTATCATAGCTAAACTAAATAAACTTAAAATTAACTAAACTTATTTTTAAACTAACAACTAAATTTAACTGCAAAAGTTTAATCTTAAAAGGTGACTCAGCCTGGCATAGTGAAGAGTGGTAAACTCGGACACTGAATGACCCGTTTAGGAAGACTTTGAACCTCAACTTTCAAACCCTATCTCAGACAGTAGTTATCTGACAATGGAGAGTCATTTAAGTGATTAGTGAAATTTTACTATTTAAGGTAAGTAATTCTTGGGACTCTTAATTTATTGTTATTTTGAGTTTTGATTATAGTGATAAATGTATGAAATATCATTAAGCTAATAGTAGAACATGGCCTGTGCTACAGTTTTGGTACTGTTAAAGACAAATGCCTGTACCTGAGGAAAGTTTGGAGGATGACTCTGGCCTGGCTTATGGTAGGATCCTTCTGACTCTATTTCCCTATTGTACTATTTCCTTTCTGAAAAGGAATTTTCCCTACCAAGTTAATCCTAAACCTTGCTTTTAATAGCCTGTGACTACATGATTGGCTACTAAATATGGCCCATTACTGGAATCAAACCAGCTAAGGAAGTTTTTTCCTCTGTTATAACTGTGTCCCTCTTTCCTTTTATAGAAAATTTCTATAATTAAGAAGTTTTGTAAATACAATACTAAATCTATTAAGTAATAGATTGATACTGGAACATCTCTGAGTTACTATAATGGGATGCAAGTATGAACATCTTACAATTTTAACCCATATTTGTGGCCAAACTATAATAGAGAGATGATATCCTTCTAAAGGGTAAATAATTAGACAAAGTAATAAGACAAAGATGTAATATGAAAGTTTTTTAAATAAATGGAGTAGCAAATTTTGATAAAGCAAAAGGATTAGTCTGCTTTCTCTAAGAAATATATATAGGTGTATCTGATTTGCTCCCAAATTTACTTATCATGGAAATTCAGACTTTGAGAATGTTTTCGCAATAAGTTCTCAAAATTGGATTAAAGATTTTGTACATAAATTGTATTGATAATGATAAAGAAAGTGAAATTATTTTCCCATTTTAGAGTCTCTGTATAGTAATTTTAAAAGACAGAAGAGCTCTTTTTGTGATTGGACCCTCATACATTTTTAAAAGATTCTTATATCAGTTATAGGATGTAGGTAAGGGTAGAAATAGCAAATGATATGTAAATTGAAATTCTGTGAAATTTCAAAGTTGGAGATCCAAATTTAAATAATTCTACTAAATTATATTAAGTTAGAATTAACTAGATATCTCTAGATTTGGAACCAGAGAACTAGAGTCCCCATCAAAGCTGTCATGAAAATAAAATCAGTTGTCCGAGAAAAGACATCTAGGTAGTAGATACCTGAGACTCAAAATATGTTTATTAAAAGAATATTGAGAATCAGTCACTAGGATAAAAGGGAACTGGATGTTAAACTAATATTGGTGAAAATTATTGTATTGATTTTGTATGGTTTATGTTTAAATTTTCTCCATTACCTTGGTGACATGTAAATATGTTCTCAAAACTAGTCAATGTGAACCCTCTTAAGCAGTTTGATCTGGAACCTGACATTAATGTAATGTTAATGCAATTATGGTTATTAATTTATATAAAAACCTTATTGCAATGTTTGAACCTAATCCTTCATGGCTAGGAAACCAAATAATTCTGATGTGCTGTTTAGAGCATCTATGTTATGCTCATCAGAAACTCAGATCCAAAGATTGATGCAAGTAATTTTCTCACAATTATATATTCCAAGCAACCCATATGTTTTATCTGAAAACTGGCTTCATACTGATCAATCAGCCATTGTTTCAAAGGTCCCTTACCAAGTCTTTCTGACTACTCCCAGAGTTGTCAAAGTTATGGGTATGGAATCCTAGATCATCTGAAGAAAATCCCCATTCCTGAGTGAATGACAACCCTCTGGGGACCTCAAGGTCAGTCTACTAGTGATCCAGAAGCAGCTGAATCTAGATGAGACAGCTAACTCAAGATTCTGGATGAGGGCTGAGTATCCTATTCCTCAAGGAACTTAATGTCTTCAGATAAAAGTGCCATTCCATGGTTGGTAAGGGGACAGGGCACCCAGTTGTTAAATCTTTCATCTTAACCCTTACACCAAAGATGTCCTTCAACTCAGTATCTTGTCCTAGCTCAACTGGCCTCTTGTGGGCATCTTGTCTTATGTCTTCCTCTCTTTCATTGTCCAGAATGGGAGTCCTTCTTTTATTCCCTGTCCCTTTGACCAAAAGGGAGAATTATCTGGATACTCATATCAAGACTACCCCTCTCTTTTTTACTTCTATTTGTTGTTAGGAGATATTTTACTTTCCAGAACTAAGACCCAGTGAATAAACTGTGCCCCAAAGTTGACATAATAACAATTCTTTGTGCTTACCCTCTGGATGATCTCAGCTACAGAAAAATCCCAGAATTATTCTGTACCAGCATCAGGTGGTCCCTGACCATGGACAAGCACCTATAGTACCCTTGTTCTGGTGATGGAGATCTGCTATGAATGAACCTTGTCTCATTGTTGCTGTTACCCCTCCATTGTCAGGGCTGCAGCTCACTGTACAGTTATTTTTGTGAGTTTTGAGAGTTGTTCACATTAAAGCAGGTTTCCTAATGAGGAAGAGAATGGACTGGCACATATGTTTGTCTAGTTCTCCTCTTCCAGTGGAATAAAGAAAACTTTTTGCTCATAACCATTTTCAGTTCTTTGGTTTTATTTGATTTTTAGAGTTAACTGTGGTTTTGATAATGTGTGTGAGCTCTCTGCTTCTTTTTCTGTTTGTTTTGTTTTTGTTTTAGAGTTAACAGCAGTTGCAGAGCTGCTGTGACTCTTTGGTCATTTTGCTCAGGGTTGACCCAATAAGCACATTTTAAAGACCAGTCAAGATGCTAGGTGCTTGTGATGCAAAGACAAAATCAAAAGTATCCCTTCCACAAGAAACCTAATCTATCCTTAGAAAAGGAAATCAGTCCAGTCTGGCATGATCTGTTCATCCAGATTTCTTTTCCTAAATTCTCACAACTGTCTACTTAGTAACAGGTTCTGGAATTTTTCCAGGGATAGCAATCAAGCTCACTTGTGTATAGTTTTAAAATTCCCCTCTTTACACTTTTAAAAATCAGAACAATTATCCTTCTTTAGTCCTGCAGCACCTATTCCATCCTCAAAGGTTTTACCATGCTCACTGACAGGAGCTTTGCAATCCCATCAATGAATACTTTCAGTAATTTAAGTTACAGTTTATTTGTCCCAGCTTAGTAATTTGAATATGACTAAAAATTACAACAAACAAATCTATTTCACTGCCATGATAATTCATTGCCAAGCAATGTTTATCCTAGGATTTGATATTCTTCTAACAAAGATTCCCCAATATAGTATCAGTCTTTCCTGCTCATCTTAAGTGATTTGTCTTTGTTTCTACTTTCTATGCATCTTATAGATTATGCGTGTGTATGCTTATGGCACTGAATTCAGAACTGGTTGAATGAACAGACCCAAAGAGTAGTGGGTAATTAATAGGTTATTACTATATTAGTAATTGGTTGTTGTACAAATAAATTAGTGCAGCTAAGGGGCACAGTGTATAGAATACTGGCCCTGGAATCAGGAAGGTCTGAGTTTAAATCTGTCCTCAGACATGAAATAACTTTGTGACTCTGAGCAAGTCACTTAATCCTGTTTACTTCAATTTCCTCATCTGTAAAATAATCTGGAGAAGGAAATGACAAAGAACTCTCATATCTTTCCTAAGGAAACCTCAAATGGGATCACAAAGAATCAGGCACAAGTGAAAATAACTGAAAAAGTAGCTTGCAATCAAATTAGATTAGATTAAAGATATAGGACATTTTTCATTCTTTTAAAATATATCCCTTTTTAAGTAATAAAGGAATATCTCAGTGGAGAAGGGAATACATTCTCAGTTCTCTAGCACAACCAGAAGTGTCAACTAGGATCTTTTTTCTAGAATAAAAAATAGAGATGGGGGCACAAACCAAATATGATCTCCACATCTTCTTCCTGAGATGTATGTCAGGCATAAAAGCAGGACCTGAAGGTGTTTTATCTGTTTTTCTCAGAATGGTCAGATTTATTCACAGGCTGGAAATAAGCTGTGGCCCTAGAGTTTAAAAGTAAGCAATCATAGGAACATAGAATTGGTAGATGGAAATTGACATCTAGGTGTGCTGGTCTGAATCCCTCATATTGCAGGTGAGGAAAGGGAAGGGAAAGGGAAGTGAACAATCATTAACTAGCTCTTTATGTGCCAGCCAGTTACATGAGCTTTACAAATATTTAATAACAATAGCTAAGGTTTGTATAGTGCTTACTATGTCCCAGACACTGTGCCAAGCACTTTAAAGTTATTATCTTATTTGATACTCACAATAACTATGAGATTGTTGTCTCTACTTACAGTTGAGGAATCTAAGGTGGGCAGAGGTTAAATGGGACTTGCCCAGGGTTATATAACCAATAAGTGTCTGGAGCAAAATTTGAACTCAGGTCTTGGTGAATCCAGGTCCAGCGCTCTCTCCATTGTACCACTGAGCTGCCCAGGAAGTGGATTGCTCAAGGTCACATAATAGTAAGAAATCCTGTAAGCATTCTAACCAAAGTCTTCTGCCTCCCAATCCAATTCTTTCTAGTATACTATGAGTCATTGACATTATGGGGTCCTTTCTTCAAGTTATAGAAGTAGAATAGTTTATCTGAAGCCAGTCCCAAAGGAACTGATTTCTATTCTTAGCCTGAAAAATAGAACTTACTCACATTAAGAGATCCAAAAGGATGTGTGGCCCCTAGAGTTAGTTCTTTAAAAGAAAAAAAAATAAACATGCAGAAAATTTTTTTTAGATACTCTTGCTGTTCAGTTGTGTTGGCTCTTCAGAACCCCATTTGGAATTTTCTTGGCAGAGATCTTGGAATTGTTTGTGATTTTCTTCATCAGCTCATCTTATAGATGAAGGAACTGAGGCAAACAGTGTTAAATGACTTGCCTTGCTTCACACAGTTAGAAAATATCTGAGGCTAGATTTGAACTGGGATTTATGTCCTGACTTTAGGTCTGGTGCGCTGTACTGATCCACCTGTCTATCCTCTGCCGTTCTTTGATTCTACCATGGACAGAGAGAAGAAAGTCACAGTATCCAGTGCCATGAATTGTGTTTCCATGATAAGTTGCCAGTTTATTGGTCTGCAAGTTTATGAAGCCCAGGGCAATTCAATGAAACACTGAAGTTGAAAACCTTATTTCTTTAGTCAGTTATTGCTGTTGAAAACCTAGCTCTGCTTTACGTATCTCTACAATCAATGATGTTATATATATTATTTATGGTCTGATGCTCCTAGTATATATACAAGACTGTGTATAAACTGGAATACAGTTTAATTTGAGAAAATGCCAGTCACAAAGAGGTTGTTGATAAAAAAAAATCAATCAGTTTAATAAGTTAAATATGACTGAACAGCTTGCCTTTTTCCTTTTGTTGCAGGTTATAATGCCTAGATCACTTAGGATTCTTCAGACATGTTTTCTCTTCTTTTAAATGCTGATTTAAAAAAAATCATTCCATTTTCTTGAAGATCGCAAAGTAATTGCAAATTGATTGTGCCTCACTCATAAGACAAAGAGATTTAGCAGCAGAAAGAGGAAAAAGAGATTAAAACAAAAAAATTGAAAGAAATTAAAAATCAATTCATTTATTTGCTTACCTCTTACCTTTCTCTCCAGCCATCATTCATGGTAATCCTCCTTGTACCATGACCCTTAACCTTTTGAAGTGCTCATAAGTATGGACATTAATTAACAGCTACATCACATTTTCATTAAGTAATGATAATATCTTCTACCCTTTACTCAGTGGGTGTAGTATAAATTTCTTGTATCTCAGTGTGCTTCTTGGGTGGGGAGAACTAATCATTTCTGAGGTTAGCACTCATAGATTTATGTTCTTTGTATCATGTTATCATGGAGCATCCATGGTGTCTACCTCTTCAGTGAAAATTTCCACATATACATCTTTGAATTCTTTGGAGAATACCTAGGGCAAGCGTGACCCTTTCTTTCATCTCACTATACCTCTATGGATGCTGAGTGGAAGTTGTACATCAGGAGTCCAAGTGCATAGTGACATCTACAGGCTATGCATCCTTGGTCAATTTCAACAGTTTCTACCCTTTTGAATTTCCTTGACTTTAGAGATCACAGCTACATTCATTTTGTGGCATCATTGATACTTTCATATAGAACTTTAGAGCTGAGGGATCTTAAAGATTATGGAGTACAACAACTTCATTTAACAGAGCAAGATGCCCTAGAGAATATCTTCCCCCTAGAGGGGAAAAATGGGTTGTCAAACATTGTTCAACTAATTACTGTCAGTGTAAGGATCCAAGTCCAGGGTCACTTACATGAAGCAGCTGTGGTATAGTAGAAAGTGCATTGAATTTAGAGCCAGAAGACTTGGGTTTGAATCCTGCCTCTGAAATGTACTAGCCATGTTAAAAATCTCTCTGACAATTAAGCCAGTAACTTAATCTGTGTCACTTCTATTTTCTCATCTGTAAAATGAGGCAAATATTGTTTGTACTACTTAGCTTATAGACTTGTTAGTAGGAAAGTGCTTTGTAAAATTTAAAGTGCTGGAGAATTGTGAGATGTCATCTGGATCTTTCGTGATAGTATACTCAAGGTTAGCATAGGGAACATTTAATATTGATTTGCAAGAATTACCATAAGCAAAAGTTCAAAATTCCTCCATCATTCAACATGTTTATTGAATAAACATTAAATTTAAATCACTATGTTATATTCTAGGTGAATATAAAGAATAAGACATAGTCCCTCTGCTGGAGAAACTTACAGGTAGTCAGGTAAGTGTTACATAAATGAAATTACTCAGGATTCTTGGTGTCTAGGAGTTTATGATTCAACATAACATTAATATGAATAAATACATAAAAGGCATATTCATAAACAACAAATGAGAGAAACAATCATCAAGAGATAATAGAGTGTACCATTCCTTTCCTGTTACATTATTTGCTGTATTGAGTCTATTTGAGTACAATGTTTCTTGTGCCTATCCATCCAAAGGGAGTCCATTAATGAAGTGCCTTAAGGCCCTTAGGTGGGCATGAAGACTAGTATACCACTGAGGCTCCAATAGCAAATGTAATATTCTTTCCATAACTGATCCAAGAATAAGAAAGATTAAATATGAAAGTTTCAGGGATAAGTTTGGCAGAAGGAGAAAGAGAAAATGAATAGAAATTCTTAGGTGTTTTAGTGAAATGATAGGGTCTAATTTGATGGAAAAGAATACCTTTCCCATGAATCTCTAGACCTCAAAGACAGGTGTGAGTGACAGGAATTTCATTCCAGTAATAAATACTGAGATGTGATAACTTGATAGAGAGATTTTGGTAGTTGTTATATTTCTAAATTGGTAAGTGTAGTTCCAGACTAGAAGAATGCATTCATTGTAGTCTCTTCACGCATTCCAGTTCTGGAGTCTGGAAAGGAAGGGAACCCAAGAACCCAGGTCCATGTGGAAAGAGTTGGTAGCATCCAGTCTATAAAAAGGTCATGTGGTAACAGCTTTCATGATGGCTACTGAGGCTGGGCTCAGTGCAACAAAGACTGAATACCTCTGTGACGGTTCTGTGAGTGAGAAAGTGGAAAGGTGCTGTTGCTTCATGAATGAATCTTTCTAGCTTTATTTGACAACACAGTAAAGACTTTTCTATGCTTATAGCTTGAGTTTCCTGGGTATTTGGTACTTTATGAAAGATGATTTGGATGAGATCTTAATTCTTGGATGGTATATGAAATTTTGCTTTATTTCTTAACTACTTGTTTTAGTTTGAATTAGGTGTTTTCTTTTAAAACTCATATTCCTAGTCTTGTTCTGTGAGCACAGTTCTGTGACTGAGTTCACATCATCTCTCATGTTATCTACTGATTGAGGATTGGGGCTTGAGCTGATTATCCAAACTACTTTGACACTGAAACCAGAAAAACATGGGAATTCTAGTATGAGTGGAAAATAAGTTATATAATAGGAGATCAGGTAAATTGGAAAATATTCAATGAACATGCGACAACTGCTTCAGGATCATTCTTTTACTCCCACTATTAGGAATTCAGTCCTTAAAATCCTATTTCTATTCTAAAATCTAATTTCTATTTCTATTTTTCTATTCTAAAATCCTATTTCTATTATAAGAATAGCAGAAGCACAAGGCTGTCAATATCTCAAGGTCTCCCATCAAGTCAGTGTTGAAATCAGGCATAAAAATGTGTTCTTTTTCTCTTAACTGAGTGGTCAGTTGTGGCTAGGTTGTGTGGATTTAAAGGAATAATTGATATGAAAAAAAATTTTACACACATAAAGGACATTTTGGTCTTAGAGTAATAAAGGTAAAGTGACTAGGGAAACTGTATTAAATCTATGTTTGTCTAGCCCATAAAGATACTTGGCTTGTTGTCTTCATAAAAGAATGAAGCATTGTCCATGGGCCTCTATGACCTTATGTCACTTTCTAAACCAACTTTTTTGTTTTAGATAAAAGGAAAGGGTTTTCTTTGGAAGCATAAAATGTCAAGCATTAAAGACATTTTTCTATTATTTATTTTTTGAGCTCAGTTATAGTAAATACTGTCTCATTTTTTCCATTATAAAGCCCTAATTGTCAGAGTTATAGCTCCCTAAATAAAAATGTGGCCCCAGGCAAACACTGGAAGCATTTGCTTCTGGCCCAGGAACCCATTTATTTCTTTAATATTTGAAAAAGAAAATTCATTAAATTCCTTTTAAATTATAGGAGTGTTAAAAATGAAAAAAACACAACAAATCAGGAGTTACTACTTTCAGATGTGTGTCCTCATTGCTAGGACTTCAATTATTCCTGGGATCATTTTTGTTTTTGTTTTTAAATTTGCAGGCCACCCACTTACATTTTAGAGTTTATTTTCTTTCAGACTTGCTTGATTTTATCATTTCTCTTAGGGACAAGACCATTCATGATTCTCCCGTGTTCAAAACATTAATGTGGTGTTTTATTTTTCCCTCACTTGTTACAGTCTTTACTATAGACCTTTATTTCCACTTGCCTGGCAACCTAGCATACTGACATAATTTTGAATTTGGACCAAGGAAGACATAATTTCAACCCGTGCCTTAGACATTTACTAGTTGTTTGACCCTGAATAAGTCCCCTTAACCTCTTAGAGTCTCAGTTTCCTTAAAAATTACAGTGTTAAACAATGAATACCTTCAAGGTTCCTTCCAACTCAAGAATTATAATCCTGTAACTACATCTGTCTATTTTTGATGTCTTCCTACATATATTGTTCCTTCCTATATTCTCCCCTTTTCAATCCATCCTTTGTATCAATGCCAAAGTGATCTTCCTCATTTATAGATTTGTTTATATTATTACAATGTTCAAAAATTTTCCTTGACAGTGGTCTATGAAACTTTTAATAACTTTGCCTGATATTCAAGACCCACTGCAATCTGGTACCATTCTACCTTTTTTGGATTTATCTCACATTACTTCCCCTCAACATACTCTATGGTTGGAATTGGAATATTCAAATAAAATTAGATTCTTCATCATTATTCAAACATTGTCTTAGGTTTTCCACCTTAGTACCTCTACTCTCAATTTTACTGATGCCTGGAATATCTTCACTTCAAATCTCTCATCACCTAGATGAAAGTAAAATCCAAAACCATTCCTCAAGGAAGCCTTTTCCAATCCCTCTAGTGACCAGGGGATGGGAAACCTGCAGCCTTGAGACCACATGTGTGTCTAGTCAATCCTCTTTCACTCTTGTCAATTAATACATAATCTAATAAGTATTTACTTGTCAAGTACTTACTCTGAAACAGGAATTATGCTTACAAGCACTCATCTGACATTTTGTTTTCCTTTTTAAAAGGAATCCTAATGTACTATTTGCATTCTAGTTATCTATAGTTGTGTCATATCCCCCTGAAAGACTGTAATCTTCATCAATTAGGTCAGGGAGTATGTCCTATCTAAATATTGTATTTCCTCCAACACCTGGAGTCATGCCCTCATGCAACATATATTTAATAAATATTTGTTGAATTGAATAGAATTGGAGTTGGCAATTGCGGATTAAGAAAGGTATTTTTTTCAGTATTGCATCATTTGGAATGCCCAGTACATATGGCTGAGGTGATTTAGATAGAATGATCTCTGCTACATCATCCACATTCTCTGGATAACAATCCACTGTCCCTCAGAATGCCCCATTGATTTTGTGGGTAGTTGTTCACAAGTAAACTTATCAGCCTACAACTATCCCAGGAAGGCTAGCTGGTCCCCAGAACAACCCTTGAAGAGAATGGAAGGACCTTGAGAAGAAATTTAAGTTGATCAACCCTTTTATAGAATTTTATCCTTGCCTTCCTAAGGTGTAAGACTACCTTTTTCTCATAAAGGAGAGTTATCCTTGCTCTTTAATTGAACTCTTACGGTTAACTGTAGAACTTCTAAGCTTACCACAAACCTGAGCTTACCCTTTGAGGATATTCCTGAAAACTCTTGAGGCTTTAAAATTACCTTTACTTTAAAGAAATATATTATAGTCCATTTTTCTTTAATTCTTCAGGATTAAAATGAAGGCAGTGGAATAGAGACAGATCCAAGGGAGGATGATTTGCGTTTGAGTCTGCCCTTAGACATACATTGCTGTATGATACTGGGCAAGTTACTTAACTTTTTTTCAATCTAGTTGTGAATTTCATTAAGCTCTGTGAATTTCTCATTAGTTATGAATTTTATCCCACTGAGTCTTTTTTTAGTATTTTGTTTTTCTTCATTTACACCAAAAATAAAATTTTATTATTTGTTTTTAAAATTTTGATTTCCAAATTCTCTCCCTTCCTTCATCCCCAGCTTCCCTCAGAAGAAAACAATCAATTAAATACAGGTTATATATGAGTAGTCTTGAAAAATATGTCTATAATAGTCATGTTGCGAAATAGATAAAAGAAAAAGATAAAAAAGACTCAAGAAAAATAAAGTAAAAAAAGTATGTTTTAGTCTTTATTCAGACATCATCATTTCTTTCTTTGGGGATGTATAGCATTTTTTATCATAAGTTCTTCAGAATTGTCTTAGATTGTTGTATTGCTGAGAATAGTTTAGTCATTCATAACTGCTCATCTTACAATAATGCTACTACTCAGTACATTTCACTTTGCATCAACCAACGCAAGTCTTTCCAGGTTTTTCTGAGAGCATCTTGCTCATCATTTCTTATACTACAATTGTAATAAAATACTACAACATTTTTAACCATTCCCCAATTGATGGACATCCCCTCAAATTCTAATCATTTGCCCCCAGAAAAAGACTGCTATAAATAATTTTGCACATATAGAGATCCTTTTCCTTTTAGTTTTTTATCCCTTTTGGGATACAGACCTAGTAGTGGTATTAACAGGTCAAAGGAAATGCATGGTTTTATAGCCCTTTGGGTATAATTGAAAATTGCTCAATAGAATGGTTGAATTAGTTCACAACTCCACCAACAGTGCCTTAATGTCTCCTTTTTTTCCCTATATCTTCTCCATTCGTCATTTCCCTTTATTTTTTATTAGCCAATCTAATAGGTGTGATGTAAGTATCTCAGAATTGTTTTAATTTTTAATTTGCATTTTTCCAATCATTAGTGAATTAGAATTTTTTTTATCAATTGGGTAATGGTTATTTTTTATATATTTGACTCATTTCTCTATATGTTTGAATCTACCCTCTCTTTTATCACCTCCTGTTCTCTTGTTCCCTTCCTCTCTTACTTTCTTGTAGTGTAAGATAGATACCCTATTAAGTATGTATGTTATTTCTCTTTGAGTGAATTCTGATGAGAGTAAGGTTCACTCATTCCCCCCTCACTTCTTCCCTCTTCTCCTTCTCTTTGAAATCTTTTTATTACCTTTTTTTAATGTGAGATAATTTTTATTCCATTATATCTCTCCCATTCCCTTTTTCCCAGTGCATTCCTCTCTCTCATCTCTTAATTTTATTTTTTAGATATTCCTTCATACTCAAATCATACCTGTGCCCTCTGTATAAATATAATCTTTTTAACTACTCTATGAAAAAGGTATTATGAGTTACAAATATAATCTTCCCATGTAGGAATGTAAACAGTTTAACCTTATTAAGTCCCTTATGATTTCTCTTTTCCTTGTTATGTTTCTATTGAGTCATGTATTTGGAAATCAGATTTCATTTTCAGCTCTGGTCTTTATATCAGGAATGATTGAAAGTCCTCTATCTCGTTGAATTTTCCCCCTGAAGGATTATATTCAGTTGTGCTGGATTTTTTTTGTTGGTGATTCTTGTTTGTAATCATAGCTCCTTTGCCTTCTTGAATGTCATATCCCAAGCCCTCCAGTCATGAAATGTAGAAGCTGTTAAATCTTGTATTATCATGACTGCCTCCACAATACTTGAATTGCTTCTTTCTGGTTGCTTGCAATATTTTCTCCTTGACCTAGGAACTCTGGAATTTGACTATAATATTGCTAGAAGTTTTCATTTTTGGATTTCTTTCAGGAGGTATTCAGTAGATTCCATTTCAATTTTACCCTCTGGTTCTAGAATATCAGGGCAGTTTTCCTTGATAACTTTTTATAAGACAATGTCTAAGTTCTTGTTTTTTTTTAAATTAAGGGCTTTCAGGTAGTCCAAATAATTTTCAAATTATTGCTCCTGCATTTATTTTTGAGGTTAATTGATTTTGTTTAATTGTTTCTTGGTTTCTAATAAAGTCATTAGCTTCCATTTGCTCTATTCTGATTTTTAAGGAATTATTTTCTTCAGTGAGTTTTTGGACCTCCTTTTCCATTTGGTCAATTCTGCTTTTTTAAGTCACTCTTCTGCACATTGGGTTTTTTGGACTTCTTTTACAACTTGGCATAGTCTGTTTTTAAGATGTTATTTTCTTCAGTATTTTTTGTGTCTCCTTTACCAAACCATTGATTCATTTTTTCATGATTTTCTTGCATCTTTCTCATTTCTCTTCCCAATTTTTTCTTCTACCTATCTTACTTGATTTTCAAAATCCTCTTTGAACTTTTTCATGGTTTGAGACCAATTCACACATTTCTTTGAGTTTTTGGATGCAGGAGCTTTGACTCTGTTGTCTTCTGAGTATGTATTTTGATCTTTCTTGTCACCATAATAACTTTGTATAGTCAGAGTCTTTTTCCATTGTTTGCTCATTTGCTCAGTCTCTTAATTCACTTTTAACTCTTTGTTAAGGTAGACTCTGCTTCCAGGGTGGAGGGCACACTATCACAAGCTTTAAGCGTTTCACATAGCTGTTTTCTTCCGAGAATATTTCAGTTCTTTCAAGATGGTGTTATCTAAGGAGAGATGTTTACTGCTCTCCTGGCCTGTGCTCTGTTCTATGAGTAACCACTCTTTGCTGCCCTGAAACTGTGAGGAGGGTCTCTCCTCCCCCTGGCTGCAGGATCTGATATTATGATGCTCCTCCTCACCTTGGGACTGCCACCCTGAACTGTTACCTGGATCTGCGTGTGGGCAAAGCAACAGAGTTCTTCCTCAGTGCTAGCAAAATGACCCCTTTAATCTCCTTCTGACTAGTTGTTTGACCCTCCCCCCTTACCATCTGTGGCCCGAGAGTTACAGAAGCTCTCTTTGGCTCATTCATGATGTGGATTCAGTATGCAACAAAACTTCTAGGAAAACTTGAAAGCAGTCTGGCAGAAGTTAGGCATAAACCAATATCTCAGACTTTATACCAAGACAAACTCCAAATGGATACATGACTTAGATATAAAAGAAAATATGATTAACAAATTAGAGAAAATTGAAAGAAAATATATTTAGTAAGTATGAATAAATGAAGAGATTATAAGTATACAAGAGATGAGAATCAGAATATAAAGTAGACAACTTTTAGTCTTTACATAAATTTCAAAGTGTCTATATAAACAAAATAAATACAGTTAAAATTTGAAGGAAAACAGTTAACTAAGTGAGGAGGAATGGGGTTTGTGGCAAATAACTTATAAGACTCAAGAAATCTGATCAATAAAAGGATGACAATCATGATTATAGATGACCAGTGAAGCATGATATTTACCTCCTGATAGACAGTTGATGGTCTCACGATGCTGAAAAAGGAATGCATTTTTGGAAATGACAATTGTGACAATTTTGTTTATTGATGCCTACTTGTGACTTAGATTTTATTTGTCATTTTTTTTCCAAGGAGGAAGAAGATAATTAGGGACATGTTTGCCAAAAAAGGAAAAATTACAATTAAAGAGATCTAGTTTTAAAATGCTTAGAGTGTGTGGGGTGGAGGATGGTTGAAATGAATCATTGATAAACAGGGCAGCTTTGAAAGTCAGATATAGAGTTATATACATAAATACACATATGGAAATTCTAATTTATTTCATGTTTTTTAAGTTCAGTTTTAAAAATAATTAAATGCAAAAAAATAATTGACACCAGTGTATAGAAATATGGGGGGGGGCGAAGTTTGAAAAGGCACTGACAAAAACAACCATTTGCCCCGATTGTCCACATGAACAATTTTTTAAATACCAAAAAAACCAATCTTAATCTTGCCAACATTGGTGGAGGTCATTTTGATTTCAGGAAAAAAATAGTGGACTATGCCCTGGTATAGAACTAGCCCTAATGTCGTTTTCTTTTTATAAGTCCAGAAAATCAAAATATCTGCCTACTCTAGATCTTCCCCTCCCTGAACTTGATTAGCTATTGCTCCCCATTGACTGATGGTAAAAATTGTTTTTTAGCACAGGAATAAAAGTTATAAGGAAACACATTTCTCCAATCCTCTGTCACCTCTGTAGTCTTCAACATGAGGCTGGTTTATGATCATAAATTTAAAGCTAGAGGGGCCCTTTGAAGTCCACTTGTTCAGCCCTTTCCTTTTACAGATTAGGATACTGAAACCAAGAAAGGTTAAGTGATTTTCCTAAAGTCACACAAGTTATAAGTGGAAGGTCCTCTGACTCCAAAGCCAGCAATCTTTTTTTTTTTTGTACCATACTTCCATTGAGACTTGAAGTAGGTCCATCCACAAAATTATATCTATTTGAGCCCAGACTTCCCATAGGACAGACATGGTAGAGAAACTTTTTACCTTTGGTTATTGTCATGGTCAACATCACTATCATCATCATTCTCAGCATCATTATCTTCTTATTCCCATGTTTTCATTTGAATTCATCGAAGAGTGGTATTAAGACGAATAACTATCTTACTATAAAGACTATGCAGGTTTGGGGAACCTGAGGTCTTGAGACCACATGTGACTTTCTGGTCTTTGGGTACAGTCTTTTGACTAAGTGCAAGTTTTACAGAACAAATTCTTTTACTAAGGGGATTTGTTCTGTGAAATTTGGGTTCCAAATTTGTCAGGACCTAGAGGACCCACATTAAGAGCGCTTTCCACTATGCCAAACTGCTTCATTCAAAGTTTTGTTCTGTTAAGTGACCTCTAGTTCCTTTACCTGTGTATAATTTGTCTCTCCAACTAGTCTAGAAACTTGTAAAAAGACCCAGTCATTTTCAATCTTATCCTATGGCCGTGGTTTATGCAATACCTTATTCTGGTAAGCACACAATTTCTGGTGTGGATGAAACAACTGAAGATAATGGACTCTGAAGGGAGGAAGGCTTAGGATTCATCAGGGTGGATTGTGAGGATAGGGAGAACGGTGATAATGCCAATAGAGAAAGAGAAAAGTAGAAGAGTCTGGAGGAGTAGGGGTAGGAGGGAGAGTATGTACTATGATCACTACAGATAAACTTTTTGCTACTTTACAAAAACATGAATGGAAAAAAAATGTGACATTCCTTCTACATTACCCCTTCCACATATATGCTTATGGGAGTCACTTCCCAGGGAGTCACTTCTGGAGGCTACATGGACCTAACAAATCAGAATGTGTTCTTCACTAAAAATTATAATATTGATCTCATAACCAGATGGACTGCCATGCTAAGCTGCAACTGGCTTGGAGAACTAATGGCGCAGCAGCAAGTGAGTCAGAAAGCCAAAGCTCTATTTTATAGTTCTTTAGGTTTTAAACTCAAAAGATAGTGCAAAAAAATGAATGTGAAAAATGTACACCTGACCACAGTTATTTACATATACATTTTGTCTTTTCTTTTTAGAGCTGTGATTTCCAAACTATAGTTGTCAAATTCCATCCCCTATCACATGTATGAAGCCCTCACTATGACCAAAGGTAGTTATCTTGGTGTATGTGATCCTAGAATTTGAATCAGAAGTGTCTAAAACCACTATGAAAGTGCTGAAACCACCAGACAGGAAGGAATGAGGGCAGCAACCCCAAAAACAACACAGTGGGCTGCTGAGCATAAACATCAACAGATCCCAAATAGAAACACAGCATGAATCAGAAACTTCCACCACAGTCTGCCCCAACTGTGTTAAAACTGATAGAAACATGTGGGATGTTCAATAACAATGGAAGAGCTTAAAAATTCTATTATTTAATGCATTGTGAGTACTAAGGAGTAAGAGGGCTTTAGAGTTGGCTTGTTTATTGGAAATAAAGTCTTATTTTGTGTACCCATCTATATGAAATATTAATGATGAAAAAAATTTACAAGCCTTTTTCATAGCTGCCTAACATGAACATATTGCCTAGTGAGACCATATAGCCCTTTTAGGTTTATGCACACACATACACACACACACATGATATTCTTACTTATATGTGAAAATACTATCTCCCTCATAGAATATAAAATTCTTTGAGGGGCAGTGATGACCTCTGTTCCATCTTTGTAACTTTAACACCAACACCTAGTACATCCCAGTACATAGGAGGTGCTTAATGAATGTGCTTGCTTACTTGAACTTTATAGTGTCCCCCAAGGTAAATAGTGTTGGTGGCATCAGCCTTTTAAAAATATGAATGAATGAAGGATACAGAAATTAAGGGAGCTGAACAAGGTCCTAAAGTCAGTCAATCACTAAGCACTTATTAAATACTTACTGTGTGCCAGGCAATATATAAAATGCTGGTGCTACAAAGATTAAAAAAAGGAAATAGTTTCTATTTTCAGGAGATGAAGACAAGAAATAGAATCTAGGTCTCTCACTTGCTAGGTTAGTACTTTCCCACTAGGCTTCCTTATTTCTGGATGAATTGGCGCTTAAAGAAATATAGATGAAGCAGAAGAGATGAAGACCCAGACTTGCCTAAACTGTTGTCACAAGATTCTATGAAGGACAAGTCCTGTGATGGACATATATATTTACCTTCTTTGAAAAATTGTTTTGGGCTCCATTGGGAAGTGAGGGACAGACTGAAAAATCTCTGGCAGTTGGGACAAAGACATATAGGAAACTGGCAATATATCATTAAATAATATCAAAGTTAAGGTTTCTCCACTGAAGGGAGAAAAGTGATGCCCCTTTGTATTTTGTGAGTAAGACTTCTCTGATGGACATGGATATCTTTTCATAGATAAGATGCTGCAGGATCACATCCCAAGAAGTAAATGGAGACACAAACATGGCCCATCTGTAATATCTTTTATCAGTCTGTGCTCATAACTCCACTTGACTTTGTGGAATTAACTAGGAAACTTAGTAAGGCTATTCAGATTAGTCTTTAGCTGAGTGTCACTGAAAATGGCCTTTTTATTCTTCCAAAATGTGATTCCATATTTCAAACACTTCTTCTTTAATACTTAAAGACCTGTCAAAGTATGCCCTTTTATGGAAATTGTACCTGAAGTGTATGTTTTCCACAAAAAGATCAAAGCTGCCAGTGATTTGTAGTCTCATATGTGACAGATAGCCTTGAACTAAAATAGGTGAGATTGCAATATTGTGATTTTATGGAGTGTTGAGATATTTGGGGGACAACATTTTAATGCTGGAAGACTACTGATTAAAAGCTATAAGGAATTAATATTATTAACCTATCCCATTAACACTAGGAACATAATATGCTGATGATGAATTCCAGTAGAAATAGAGTAAAATATATTTATATAGGGTATCCTAAATGAAGATATAATTGGACATATATATATATATATATATATATATATATATATATATATATATATATATATATATATATATATACACATTTCAAAACACTGTGACTACCCGGCATCTATGACCTTAGGAATACTTCTTTAAGATATCAGTTAACTCATGTGTAACAAAAGAGATAAAAAAAAATTCCAAATTACCTGACAGGGGCATTGTGATTCTCAAAAAAGAGAGAAACAAAAGACAGAACAGGATTTAAAGTGAGAAGGAACCTTAAAAGTTATCTACTCCAACGCCCTCATTTTGTAGGTGAAGCGACTAATGGCAAAGGAAAGGGGGAAGAGCATAAGCAGTTATATGGTGCCAACTATGTGCCAAGCACTGTGCTAAGCAATTTAGAAATATCTCATTTGATTCACAACAATCTTCTGTGGCATGTGATATTGCTATTCTCATTTTACAGTTGAGGGAACTGAGTCAGACAAAGGCAAAATGATTTGCCCAGGGTCCCACAACTAGTAAGTTTCTGTGACTAAATTTGAACACAGGTCTTTCTGACTTCAGCATTCTCTCCACTGTGCCACCTAACTGCATCTGAGACTGAGGCTCATAGCAGTTAAGTCACTTGACTAAGATTTCTCACATAGAATTGGCAGAGTCATTATGTGAACTACTTCTATTGTACCAAGTTGCTCTTTGAGGAATTAAAATTTCTAGATGAATCTAAGGTATTTTTAACTGGTTGCTAAAACTGTGAACCTATTGGGCATGAGACTACTCTGCTTTAAGACTGGTTGACATTCTCCCATCCCCACATTTTAACAGACATTGAAGGGACTTGGCATTAATTAGTGGCCATTGAAGAACTACATTGAAGAACTACTATAAGAGAATACTGGAAGCTTGCAGATTAAATGTTCCACATTGAAACCAAAACAGTGTTGGGATTTTAGGCTCTAGTTTCAGTTAAAGGAAGAAAAGTTTGATAAAATTCAAAGCTGACTCCAAATTTAGAAAGATGGCATGATATGGCAGATAGAACATTTCACTTGGAATCAGAAAAATATAAATTGTAATCCTGTCATAGATACCTGGGCACTTAGGGCAGTTAATTAACATTAATGACCTTGTTTCCTTAATTGTAAAATGGTGTACCTACCTCATAAGGTCTTTGCAAGAATTAAGTTAAGTTCATGTATAGAGAACACGTTATAGTGGTCAAAGCATTATATAAATGTGAGATATAATTATCAGTTTTGTACTCTTAATTTAATCCAACTCAAGCTTCACCTTTTCCATAAAACCTTTCTTGGTTGTGCTAGTTATCTTTCCCTCTTATGACCTCTGTTTGTGGTTTATTCATACCATTCTTATATATGTATTTCCTAAAATAAAAGAAAATGCACTTTTTTTCTGTCCATTTTATTTCTCTACTAGATTATATGCAAAACTTGTACTATAACTCAAGCTTCACCTTTTCCATAAAACCTTTCTTGGTTGTGCTAGTTATCTTTCCCTCTTATGACCTCTGTTTGTGGTTTATTCATACCATTCTTATATATGTATTTCCTAAAATAAAAGAAAATGCACTTTTTTTCTGTCCATTTTATTTCTCTACTAGATTATATGCAAAACTTGTACTATAACTATCTAAGTATCTATCTCTCTGTCATATTATATAATATTGTATAAAATAATAATATAATTACTATATTAATTTATATATGATATACAGTAAATTTGTAATAAAATAAATATGTGTATATATATATATATATATATATATATGCACACACATGCACACACACGCACATAAGCTTTATACAAAATCTGAGATTTGGAAGGGACTTCAGAAACCATTAGTCCAAGCCTTGGCTGCTCAAGATTCATTTCTAAAATATCTCTAGTATATAGTCATCCTGCCTTTGCTTGAAGACCTCTAGCGTGAGGAAATACACTACATCCTTAAGAAGCACATTCCATTTTAGGGTAGTGCTAATTATTAGAATGAATTTTCTTACACTGAATCCTAATCTACCACTTTACAGCTTTCACCCATTGCTTTCTTCAATTCCTCCAATCTATGACAAAGGCCTTTTATGTTTCCAAGGCCAATCTTTTTACATATGTACTTGATCCCATCCATTCCTGCCCCTTCTGTCAGAGTGCATCTTCATTCTCAAAAATCTTCAGAATCTCCCTTTTAACTGGTTCCTTCTTTATTATCTTTAGAATGTACAAGTCTGCTCATTTGTAGAAACTCTATCTGATATTTATGTGTCTGATAAACTCTTATTTTAAGTTATGTATCAAGTTAAGTGAAATTCTGATCTAAGTTTCTCATAACAGTTTTAATAACTCACTAAAAATAATATTAAAGAATAAATATTTGTAATATATACTATTGTTAAATTACTTCTGCTGTGAATGATTTCAAGGGTCTAATCGCATAGTTTAATGAACTCTCTATTCAGCAACAAAGTAAACACTGTTCAATAAAGTAATGCATGACATTAATGGCAACATCCTTAAGTAAAACATATCATTCAATATATCGATCATAACAATAGCAATATTCTTAATCAGTACCAAGTATCCAAGTAAAGTCCTCTTTCAAAATACCACATCACCTACCCCAAGGCCACTGTAAGAATAATCTTCTTAATCAATATCAAATGCCCAAGTAAAGTCCTCTTTCATTTTAACTCACAGTTGGCTTCCAAGTTCCATTGCTCTTCCTCTGTGGGCTGACCACTTCTGACTCTCACCTGGATTCGCAGGTAGGCAGCTCTCTGCTTCATGTCTCAGCTCATGGGGCCTACTCCACTCTGTAGCTTCTGCCTCTGGGCAAACAAAGCTCAGCAGGGCAACAGCAATACTAACATGCACCACCAGCACCATCATCTCAATTCGTTCATGATGATCAACAGACAGGACCTCTGTCTGAGAAATCAACACAGACCAACAGACAGGACTTCTGTCTGAGAAATCAATGCAGATCAACAGACAGGACTTCCTCTCTACTCTCAGAGGACTGCTTTTAGCTCTCTTCTACTCAGTGCTGGCTCTCTTCATGTCTGCTTCTCTCAGCTCTGGCTTTCTTTATATACAGTTCTACTCAGCATTTGATTGGTTAGAGCCCACTTGCACATGTCTGATAAGTTAAAACTTTCTCTATGTTGTATATATATATATATATATATATATATATATATATATATATATATATATATATATTGCTTTTAGTCAAAGACTCTTGATTGATTCAATCAAAGGTAAGATTCAGAGACACTTGGTTATCAAAAGCAAAAATAGCAAAAAAAATATCCTACTTTGCTTGCCATTACAAGACATTAATATTAATTTATACTAGATAACTCAGTAAATTCATATTTTACTCATTTATTAATGATAAAAAACTCTTCAAATTAATATTCACAAAGTTGAAAGAGTCCTAAGGTACTCTAGTGTTTGGTAAATCCAAAGACCCAAATTTTTGAATCAATAACTGATTATTTGACAAAAACTATTGAGAAAACTAAAAACATTATGGCAGAAACTAAGTATAGTCCAGCAGTTTATAACATGTCAAGACAAAATTAAAATGGATATATTATCTAAATACAAAGTTTGATGTCCTAAACAAATTAGGGAGGCAAAGAATAGTTATCTGTCAGATCTATAAATAATTTAATATCATCAAAATTATTGATTGTACATCTCATAATCCTCTATATCTCTTGTTTGGTCATAAATTCTTAAATTATTTGTGTACCTTATCTATTCCACTGATCCACCAATCTATTTCTTAGATGATATCGGATTGTTGGGATGATTAGCTTTTTATAACACAATTGAGATTAGGTATGACAAGGCCACCTTCCTTTACATTTTTTTCAATAATTCCTTTGACATTCTTGACCTTTTGTTCTTCCAGATGAATTTTGCAATTTTTTTAACTCAATGAATTTTTTGGTAGTTTGATTGGTATGGCACCAAATAAGTTAATTAAGTTAGGTGGAACATACATTTTTATTATATTGAATTGACCTATGCATGAACAATTGACTTTTCAAATTGTCTAGATCTGATTTTTTTTGTATGAAGTGTTTTTGTACTGTATTCATTTACTTCCTGCCTTTGTTTTCACAGTAGATTCCCAAGGGTTTTATATTATCTACAATTATTTTAAACTGAATTTCTTTTTCTATCTCTTCCTGCTTAGTTTTGTTGGATGTACACACACATATTATATATGTAGATTATTTATATGGGTTTAGTTTATGTGCTGCAACTTTTCTAAAGTTGTTCATTATTTTAAATAGCTTTTTGTTGATTCTCTAGAATTCTCTAAATATCTCCATCACATCATCTGCAGTATGTGATAGTTTTGTTCCCTTATCACACATTTTAATTGATTTAATTTCTTTTTCTTACGTCTATAGCTAACATTTCTGGTACAATACTAAACAGTAGTGGTGATAATAGGCCTCATTGTTTTACTCCTCATCTTATTAGGGAGGTTTCTAGCTCATCCCCATTATAGACAATGCTTTCTGATGATTTCTGATAGATACTACTTATCATTTTAAGGAAAGTTCCATTTATTTCACTCTCCAGTGTTTATTTTTTAAATAGGAATGAGTGTTGTATTGTGTCAAAAACTTTTTCTGTTTCTATTAATATAATCATATGAATTCTATTGGTTTTGTTATTGACATGGATAGTTTTCCTAATATTGGACCAGTCCTCCATTCCTGGTATAACTCCCACATGGTCATAGTGGATGATTCTGGTTATATATTGCTGTAATCTCCTTGCTAATATTTTATTTTAAATTTTGCATCCATGTTTATTAGTGAAATTTTTCTATTGTTTTCTTTCTGTTTTCACTCTTTCCAGTTTAGGTATCAGCAGTATATTTGTGTCATAAAAAGATATATGTGTGTATGTGTATGTGTGTGTGTGTGTGTGTGTGTGTGTGTGTGTGTGTGTGTGTGTATGATAGAGAGAGAAAGAGAGAGAGGGAGAGAGGGAGGTAGGGAGGGAGGGAGAGAGAGAGAGAGAGAGAGAGAGAGAGAGAGAGAGAGAGAGTAAGAGAGAGGGGGAGTATTGGAATTAATTCTTTGAATCTTTGGTAGAACTTACTTGTTAATTCACCTGTCCCTGGGGATTTTTTCTTAGGGAGATCATTGATGGCTTGTTCAATTTTCCCCCCTAAGATACGGTGACTTATGTATGTTATTTCTACATCTGTTAATCAAGGAAATTTATATCTTGATATATATTAGTAAATATTCATTCACCTCACTTAGATTGTCAGATTTATTGTCATATGATTGAACAAAATAGCTCTTAGTTGTTTTTTTAAATTTCTTTTTCATTGCTGGTAAATTCAACCTTTTCATTTTTGTAATTAGTAATTTGGTTTTCTTCTCTTTTAAAAAATCAAATTAAACAATGGTAAAATCAACTTTGTTTCTTAGCTGTTATTTCAATCATTTTCTTACTTTCAATTTTATAATTATCTCCTTTGATTTTCAGGTTTTCCAATTTGGTGTTTAATTGGTGATTTTTAATTTATTATTTTCCTAGTTTTTTAAATTGAATCCGAATTCATCAGTCTTTTCTTTCCCTATTTTATTGAAGTAAACATTTAGAAATATGTTTTCCCCTAAGCCTTGCTTTGACGGCATCCCATAAATTTTGGTATATTGTCTATTTGTTGTTATTCTCTCTAATGAAATTATTGACTATTTCTATGATTTGTTCTTTAACCTAGTCATTCTTTAGGATTATATTAGCTTCCAATCAATTTTTAAATTATCTTTCCATGGCCCTTTTAAAAATATATTTGTTATTGCATTATGATGTGAAAAGGATGTCTTTAATATTTCCATTATTCTTCATTTGCTGGTGAAGTATTTATACCTTAAAACACAGTTAATTTTTGTTTTTGTGTAGGTACCATATAACCCTGCAAAAAAAAGATATACTTCTTTCTATTCCCATTCAATTTTCCCCAGAAATCTATCATATCTAAATTTTCTAAAACTTCTATTCACCTTAACTTCTTTCTGGTTTAATATATGGTTAGATTTATCTAATTCAGAGAGGAAAAGTTGAGGTTCCCTTCAAGTATAGCTTAACTGTTTATTTCTTCTTATAACTTCAACTTCTTTAGAATTTGGATCTTATACCACTTGGTTCACATATGTTTGGTATTAACGTTACTTCATTGTCTATAGTACCTTTTTAAGAAGTAGTTTCTTATATATTTTTTATCTTTAAAAATTTTTAACATTTTTATGTATAGTTTTGAATTCCAAATTCTATCCCTGAAACACTAAGCAATTAGATATAGCCTATGCATGTGCAATTTTGCAAAACATTTCCATATTCATTTTGTAGAAAATTACTCAAAAAAAAGAAAGTGAAAAATAGCATGCTTCAGTCTGTATTCAGTCAGCATCTGTTCTTTCACTGAAGGTGGATAGAATGCTTCATTATTAGTCCTTTGGAACTGTCTTGGAGCATTGTATTGATGAGAATACATAAGTTATTCACAGTTCACAGTTCTTAATCAAATGGTATTGATGTTACTGTGTACAGAATTAGCTTAGATTTCTTTACTTCATTATGTTACAATTCAATACAATAGAATGTTACAACAAAATATTACAATTACAATTCATATAAGACTTTTCAGATTTTTTTGGTCATCCCATTTTTCATTTTTTATAGTACAATAATATTCCACTACAATAATATAGCACAACTTACTTAACCATTCCCCAGTTGATGGGCATTTTTCTGATTTCTATTTCTTAGCTATCACATAAAGAGCTGATAAAAGTATTTTTGTACACATAGGTGTTTCTCCCTCTTCTTTGATGTCTTTGGGATGTAGATGGTGGTATTGATGGATGAAAGAGTATGCATAGTTTTATAGCCCTCTGGGTAGAGTTCCAAATTGCTCTACAGAATGGCTGGATCAGTTCACAACTTCACCAAGAATGCATCAGTGTTCCAATTTTCCCACATATTTTCCAAAATTTATCATTTTCTTGTTTTGTTATATTAACCAATCTGATAGTATGATGAGGTACCTCAGAGTTATTTTAATCTGTATTTCACTGATTAATAGTGATTTAGGATATTTTTTTCATATAACTAAAGATATCTTTAATTTCTTTGTTTGAAAACTGCCTGTTCATGTCCTTTGACCATTTATCAATTGAGGAATTACATGCATTTTTTTAAATAAATTTGACTCACTTCTCTATACGTTTTAGAAATGAGGCCTTTATCAGAGAAATTGGCTGTAAAAGTTATTTCTCAGATTTCTGCTTTCCTCTATATATTTGAGAAATGACACCTTTAATAAATATTATTCTTATACTTCTTATATTATTCTTACATTATATTATATTATTATATAATTATATTATATTATTCTTACATTTTTTTCTCCAGTTTTCTGCTTTTCTTATGATTTTAGTTGCAGGTGTTTTTTTTGGACAATTTTTTTTCATTTTGTATAATTAAAATTATCTATTTTGAATTTTGTAATGCTTTCTAGATCTTCTTGGGTCCTTAATACTTCCCTTATCCATAAATCTGATAGATGAACTATTCCATGCTCTCTTAATTTGCTTAAACTACCACCCTGTATATGTAAATCATGTACCAATTTTGGTATATGGTGTGAGATGTGGACCTACACCTAATTTCTGCCATAGTGTTTTCCAGTTTTCCAAGCAGTTTTTGTCAACTGATGAATTTTTGTCCCTAACGAATGGATCTTTGGGTTTATCACATATTGGATTACTTTAGTCATTTATTGTATAAGTTGTACCTAATCTATTCCACTGACCCATGCCTCTATTTCTTAGCCAGTACCAGATTATTTTGATACTTACCACTGTATAATACATATTGATGTCTGGTATGGCTAGACCATGTTCTTTTGCATTTTTTCACTGGCTTTCTTGATGTCCTTTAGCTTTTGTTCTTCCATATTGATTTTGTTACTATTTTTTCTAGCTGTAAAAAATAAATTTTTGATTGTTTGACTGGTATAGTACTGAATAAATAGATTAATTCAGGTAGAATTGTCATTTTTATAATATTGAATCAGCCTATCTATGAGCAATTAACATATTTCAAATTGCTTAGATCTGATTTTTTTGGTGAAAAGTGTTTTATAGACTTTTAAGAGATCATGATTTAGGGGGCTAAGTAAAGATGAAAGAGTGAAAGCAGGGACTCACCTGAGCTTTTCCATAAATTCCTTCAGATACTCTACGCCTAAAAAGTGAATCTGAACAAATTTTGGAATGCCAGAATACATTAGGAGACAGAGTGTGGCAGATTTCCAGCCCAGGACAGTCCAAAAGATTGACAGCAAAGATCTGTCACATCAGGTTGGGATAGCACAGAGCACATGGGCTGCACCAGCACAGACTCGGCCATAGCAGAATGGAACAGGCCTGTGTAGTCTGACTCACTAGCTGCAATTCGCAAATCTCTCAGCACAGGACAGGAGACAGACCCAGCTTGGTGAGAGAGAAGCATGGGGCCATGAAAGTAATAGAGGCTGCTCCTGGGGCTATTAACCCCACAGACAGTATGTTGAAAAGTCACATACTTGAACTTCCAGCAGCCAAGATGGCAGAGTAAACTGTAAGTGCTCTCACCCTTCCTTGTTGACCTTGAAAAACCCAGAGAACATTTCCCCAGGAAAAATATAGGTGTAGTGGGGCCAGCAGAAGGGACGTAGCAATCTTTTAGCTCAGGAGGCTAGTGAAATCAAAGAAAGGACCCTCTTGCTGTGGCTGAAGGGGACAAGTGCAGGACCAGAGGCATCGCTGCAAACCTCACCTCAGTGGATCAGCAGACCCTGAGCCCCAGGTGAGTGGAGCTGGTAAGCACCAAGGCCTGGACCCCAGGCATGCCTTAACACAGTCAGGGAAATTGGGCAAATATCAGCACAGACAGGGTTCTATCAGCCCCTGAGTCTGGCTATACTGTAGCATAGACCTAGGGGAGAAGGAGACCTCCAGTGGTCAGACCACCCCTCTCCCACACCTCACTCCATGAACTTCAGAAACTCAGACTCCCCCTGGCCTCTGCCTTTGTAAATACCAGCCAGTTCAGCACCAGGTAAGCTGCAGCATCATATAACTTTTAGCTGAAAGAGTAAAAAGTCATAGCACACAAAGCAGGTACCAGGCCCCTAGCTCCCAATGCAAGAAATTTGGGGCAGAACCCCCTGTGCCCAAGAAGCTGAGACCCACTTTAAAAACCAGGAAAAAGTCAATCACCATGAGTAAGAGGCAAATTAGAAAGGCAAAGATGATGGAATCTTATTGGGTGCATAGGGAAGTCAAAATACAAATTCATAAAATGATAAGATTGACACTATACCCACACTGAAGAAATCAAAACTATAATTAGAAACAATAATAATTGTCAATAAATCTGACAGTTGAAGTGAAATGGATGAGTAATTACAAAAATATAAGTTGTTCAGATCAACAATGGGGAAATAAAATATTTTAATAACTGCATTTCAGAAAAAGAAATTAAATAAGCCATCAATGAACTCCCTAAGAAAAAATCTCCAAGGACAGATGGATCCACAAGTGAATTCTACTAAACATTTAAAGAACAATTACTTCCAATACTATATAAACTAGTTGGGAAAAATAGACAAAGCAGGTGTTTTACCAAATTCCTTCTATGATAGAAATATGGTTCTGATACCTAAAACAGGAAGAGTCAAATCAGAGGAAAAAAAATATAGGCTAATTTCCTAATGAATAGAGATGCAAAAATTTTAAACAAAATATTAGCAAAGGGACTACAACTTATCACTAGGATAATACACTATGACAGTTGTGGTTTATACCAGGATTGTAAGGCTGGTTCAGTAATAGAAATCAGCATAATTGGCCATATCAACAACAAAGCTAACAGAGGCATATGATTATCTCAATAGAAGTAGAAAAAGCTTCTGACAAAATACAACAGTTATTCCTAGTAAAAACACTAGAGAGCATAGGAATAAATGGAGCTTTCCTTAAAATGATTATAGTATCTATCTAAAACAATCGGCAAGTATTATATGTAAAGGGGATAAGCTAGAATCATTTCCAATTAGATGAGGGGTCAAGCAAAGATTCCCATTATCACCACTGTTATTCAATATGGTACTAGAAATGTTAGCTTTAGCAATAAGAGAAGAAAAAGAAATTGAAAGAATTAGAATAGGCAAAGAAGAAACAAAGCTATCATTCTTTGCAGAAGAAATGATGATATACTTAGAGAAAAACCTGAAAAGACTTACATTGATTCTAGGTGAAGTGAGCAGAACCAGGAGAACATTGCACAGCAACCTTATGTGATGACCAATTTTGATAGACTTAGCTCTTGTTAGCAATGTAAGGATCTAAGACAATTCCAAAAGACTCATGATGGAAAATGCTATCCACATCCAAAGAAAGAATTATGGAGTCTGAATGCGGATCATATTTTCTCTTTTCATTTCTCTTTTTGTTGGCTCCACTGTTCCAGGATTTTTCCTGAGGTCCTATTTTCTGTTTTTGTTAATAGGTCAAAAAGTTAGAGTGATAGTAAGTTACTGCTTGCTCTACCATCTTGGGTCTGGGAAGTTGTAATGTTAATGAGATAATAAGATCTTCCCCACCCACTAATAGGCCTCATGTGGAGCCCATTGGAGGAGGGAATTGCCTAAGAAGGAGCTTGCATAGGGGGAGGTTTGTTTGTAGGAATGCTTCCATACCTTTTGGTACTAAGTTTATTAGGCACTGAGTCATGAGAAATTTGATGCCTTCTGGTTCTGAGAAGTGCATATATACTTTGAGTTGGTATTTTGCTTTGGGGCTCACTTATGAGAAGGACCTTGTGATGCCCTTGTGGAGACTCTGAGTAATCATATGTTCAGACCACCAGCTGCTCAAATGTAAAGGCTCTCTCGATTCAGTGGTACATGTAAAGTGTATAGCAATGTTGCTTTGATTCAGGCAATCCCCGTACTGTCATTCTTTATGCTAATTTCTCCCCTGCTTGTATTTTCTCTGCCATTCAGGGTACTGACTTTTCCCCTGAACTAGTGGGTGTAATTAAAGAAGATTGTTGATCCCTTAAAAGTTGCTTTCCTTTAAGAAAAGTAGATCCAAGAACCTGTGCTAACAGGTCATCTTGGGTGTGCCAGGGTGCTTGCTGTTACAGAAGTCAGGATCTCTAGTACAATATTAAATAACAGAGGTGATAATGGGCATCCTTGCTTTACTCCTGATTGTATTAGCATGCCTTCTAGCTTATCCTCATTACAGATAATGCTAGCTGATGGTTTTAGATAAATATTACTTATCATTTTAAGAAAAGACCCATATAGTCTTATGCTCTCTGGTGTTTTTAATAGGAATGGGAGCTGTTTTTTTTGTCAAAGGCAAATATTTTGACAAATATTTGAGGAGAACAGGATGATTTATTTAGCAAATTCTAAAAGGACCCTTTCAATTCTAAATTGGTGATTTTGTGAATGCTAGGCCATCAGTCAGGCTCAGCCAGCTTTAAAATCCTATGTAATGCACACTACTCATGTGACCATGTATAAGCATATAGTCTCCCTGATCCTCTTTTATCTTACTTGCAAAATGAGGATCATGATATTAATTAACCTCTTTAGCATCTACTTAGCAGAATGGTTGTAAAGCTTAAATGAGATGATATAAAGTGTTTAGCAAAACTCAAACACAATATAAATGCAACATATTACTATGGTTATTAATGTTACTAGAAATGGAAGAAAATAATCAGATTAGGAAAATACGTTAAATATCTAATAGAATTCTGAAAAAAATTATGTGGTATCACTAATAATCTGTAACAGGTTTTGGCACACTGTGTCCCACTGGTCACATCTAGCCTATGATTTTATGTGGCCTGTGAGTTGAGTAGTTTTTACCCTTTTAAAAAAGATTTGTTGTATTATATTGTACAATACGGAAGATTAAGGGTTTGATCTATATTTAAGCTCTATAAGATTAATGGTCATTTCCCACCTGACAATGGGTCAAATAATACACAAAAAAGAAAATTGAAATTCTCAACAACCAGCTAAAATTTGTTCAAAATCTCTAATAAGAGAAATACAAATTAAAATAACTCTGAGGTATAAGTTATGCTCATCAAACTAGCATAGATGCTAGATGATAGGAAAACTATTGGAAGGGTTGTAGAATAGACACATTTGTTCTTTGCTCCTAGAACTGAGAACTGGTTAACCATTCTGGGTAATAGTTTGCCATTATAAAAGTCAAGTTACTAACTTTTTCATTTCCTTTGATGCTAGGATCCCAGTTCTTGGATTATGCTTGCAATGAGGATATTGACAGCAATGGAAGACTCTCAAAGACATTATTTTTATAGCAAAAAAATATGGGAAAATATTTGCCCTAAGATTGAATAGAATATGAATAAACTGTGATTTGTGAATGCAAATGGGATAATGCTCTGAATTATGAATATGAAGAATTGAGAGAAGCATGGGAAGACTTGTATATGTCACAAAATAAAGGCAGTGCAAAAAGAACCATATATGAATAACAATTTATGTAAAGACAGCACTAAAAGACAAAACTAAATAAAAATGACAACACTGGTACCATAATATCTGCCAACAATTGGTAAATTATAAAAGGGAAAAGAAATGCACACACATAATCACATGTATATATAAACATATATGCATATGCACACATTCATATATGTTTATATATGTGCATCACATGTGGTTAAGTAGTTCTGTTTGTTTTGGGAGAATGTATTCTGTATCAAAGATTTGGGGGGATTTTTTTTTGTAAGTACCTGTTGTGTTAAAGCAAAACATATCAACTAAAAAATAAAAACCAAACAAACCTCTATTAAGTTTGGTGGGAATCATTTCCTCATGTTTTTTTCTTATAGAGTTTATCTTTCCAAAGAAATGTTGGTAATTATTGGATGAGAGATAGAATCAGCAGGGACAGATGGAGTGTCAGTCTTGAAAAACTCAAGAGTGGAAAAATTGAATTGAATAAATACAAAGGCAGGTGGTAATCCTTGGACCTCACATGATTTTGATCAATTGCATCTGGCCTCCATTTTCAAATATTAATATTTCTTGACAGATATACTGTACTATGTCTCCAGAAATATTACAGCCTTGGCTTGTGCCAACCCACCACTCAGTGCAACCTCCTACTGTTAATGCCCTGGCAGTCAGTCTTCCACGTTAACAGGATTTCTTTCCATCACAGTTTTGTTTCTCTCCTGAAGTAGATGTTCCACAGTCCAGTGGGAAGGCCTCCAACACATGTGATGTTTAAAACTTACAAGCTCCAAACCAACCTGCTAAATAAACTGGAATTACATCTGTCTGGCTCACTTTAAAAAAAGTGTCTCAACTGAAACCACTTCCCATTCAATTAATATTGAATATAATTTAAGTTAAACAAAGAATATAAACAAAGAATAATAATTCTATTAGATGAAATCAGGATAGAATATTTAAATCATAATTCAAATAAAATATCTAAAGGCCCTAAAGTCATTGTCTAAAAATAGCTAAAAAAATTAGTTCTCTGTTCTTTAATATGGTATTTTTTGAGATATGTTTAAGAAACTGGGGTAACATAATTAAGTGCCACTTGCCAATATTTTCCAGTTCTATGTAAACTTAACTGCACATATAAAACATATTTTCTCCTGCTGTTGACTTTTTATTGTCCTATGCCTGTAGTAAATTCAGGGCTGCTATGCTTGGGGGTGGAATTTTGTGCAGGAAACCACAATAACTTCTGGGAATAATTGCAATAAAGACCAAGATTAAAAGATAGAGGTTTGCAAAATCTTTTGACATTTCTATCAAAATACATTCACCATAAGAAGAGTTCCAATTACCCTTTTGTTTATGAAACTGATGTTAGAGAAAGCTACATAGATTTCATTTTGTCACATAGCAAATTCACATCACCTCAGTTAAAGTCTGGAGTCTTCTCCCTATTGATTCCAAGTGTAGGTTAAAAAAAATTGTTATTGAATTTTTAAATGTTTCTGGGTCAAACTTATTAGTTTTACAAAGATGTAACCATATCTATATAAGATTTTATTTGGCCCCAGATGGCCCTCCCTAGAAAAGGAAGTCCCACCTATCTTTCTTCCCTACAGAATGGGAAAATTTGTCGATAAATATTTGTTAAGCACCTACTAGGTACCAGGCATCGTACTAAGCACTGGGGAAGTAAAACTGAACTGTAAATATTTGGAAATATATAATGCAAGGCCATCATGGAATGATTCTGGGAGTTCTTCAGGAAACATCATAATTGTCCATAAAACCATTTTAAGCCCAAGATTCCTTTCACAACATGCAAGATTACTGTACCCCTCCAGACTTATTTGTCTATAATGCATGTATTTAATTCCTTAAGTTGAACAAATTCTTTGATAGTGGAACTAAAGATGTCATAGATACAAATTCTAAAGCCTGAGACTAGGTGAATATAACCTGCTTTTCCTTTCTGAATTGCTCTGAGATTTACCGTAAGCATATCAATAGTGTAGTACTGTGAGAAGATACCTTTATGTGTTATAGGTGATTGATACTGTATGTAAGGCTCAACCCTGACACCAACTCAGTCACTCAGAAGGCTAAACAGTGAGTTCTGCCCCAAGTTGGTATATAGACCATTCATGCCTTTGCTTATCAACAACAAATAAACAAATTATCAGGGAGAAAATCTCCTTTGAGTATAACAGAACATACTAATTTGACAGAAAAATACATCATGTAATTCAGGGAGGAAGAAGATTTGATTTTATGTTAAAGGCACTAACACTCATTCTCCCTTCCAAGTTTATTCTTTCCTAAAACATTTGTGACATACAGGAGAACGTGGTTACATGACAATAGCATGCATGCTTTTGTATAGTATTGTTGTATTAGGTCACATGGTGGACAAAGGGGAGGAAAAGGACTTTTAGGTGAGACATGTTTTCACCTGAACACTAACATATCATGGTGTTGATGGGCAAAAGATATGGAATGAGTGATATCTTGTTGCCTGTGGGTCCCACTTCCACATATGAATCTATGGTATTATCTCAGCTACACATGGACTTGATTCACATCTTGACAATCCAACTTTCACATTGTTCCTATGTGCAGGGTAGTACTGAAATGGAGCAGAGGAACCATGCAAAGTAACCCCATTCAGTTGGGTGAAATCCAGGGCTATGTTTTTCCATAGACACATAAAATTAAGTAGTGAGTAGCCAACCCTCTAGCACATTGCAGCCTGGGTGTGCTGCTGTCTGCTTCTGTCAGAACATCTCATCTGCAGGCCAGGTGTGTTGAGCACTGTGGAGATGCCAGTAATTAATGGAGTCATTCTGAGGAATAAGACTTAAGGGAGTAGCCTCATATTATAAACCTGTAAGGCAGTGGTAGAAAAAATTTTCTTCAAACTAGAAGGAGCTCTTAAAAATACAGTGAGCCTGAGTTTGGTCAATGCTATCAATCCCTTATACTCATTACAATTCACTTGCTGGCCTTCTCTTCTCACCCCCATAAAAGGAAGGAGAAAAAAAGGGGACTTCAGAGGGTGGAGGGAAACAGGCCCTGTAAAGCACATGGAATGAAGCCAAAGCCAGCTGTGAAGCCTGGTGCTCCTTGTGGCTGATGGATTGCAATTATAACTCACAAAATCGCCTTGCTGTTCCTAATAGAGAAACTTAAAGCTGTGTCACATCTCCACTGTCAAAATTTATGCTCCTTTTGCAAAAGCTTGGCCTGCAATTCGTGCTGTAATTTGCCTTTTGTGTTTTCTCATACTTGAAAGTCTTTTTTTCCGGATACAAACTGATAGAAGACAAAAAAGATGGGAAATCCAAATAAACGAATTTAGACAATTTACCAGCAATAAGCCTGAGTCCTTAGAGTTTAGCACCATGTCCCTCAAACCTGCACCTTTTGCCAAATTCACACCTCCTCTACGTGGCACTCATCCCGCATCCTCTTTGTGTGACCTTGGACTTTTCCCTTCTCTCACACCTCACATACAACCAGTTGTCAAGTTTCATTGCCTCACTTCCCCAATAGCCCATAGCTATAACCTCCTCTCTATTCTCACTGGTCCTATCCCAATATCAAATCTGGACTTTTGCCTTCATTTCCTACAAGATCTTTCTTCCCCTGATCTTTTGCACCTTTCAGAGGTATCCTTCCTTTGGCATAGATCTGTATGTTCTGCTAAAGTTACTCCTTTGCTTAAATCCCTTTAATGGCTTCCTGGTGTCTGGCACAAAATTCTGAAGGTCCACTAGCATACATTTAGAAGTATGTTTTGAACACCATAATAATTAGGGACAAATCAAACAAAAAGAAGTAGACACTGAACTGAGAGTGAAAGACCTAGGTTACAATCTTAGCTCTACCATTGACTCACTGCACAGCCTTGACCAAATCATTCTATTTCTGGTCCTTAATTTCTTCATCTGTAAAAGAAGAGGATAGGAACAGGTGATGACCATGGCCCCTTCTCACTAACACTCCATGTACTTTTCATAAGAAGCATAAGAATTCACCCTTATATAATTGTTTTCAGGTATAAAACGTGCTTTTATTAATTAATCAACCTCTAAGAATTGTTTCCCTAACATAATTTTCCCCACCAGTGCTACGGTTTTTATTGCACAATTTTGAGTGGCATGGTGATGGAATGTATTTATAGCAGAACTGATTTGAATTAATAATGTTGTTTGAGCAATGATCCATTGATCCTGTTGTGGATGTGAAGAAACCATACAGTCTCCTATGCCTTTCCCCAACCCAAGGTCACTCAGGCTACATTGTATGGCAGGATGAAAAGACTGACATTGTTGTTCACAACACAGGGATGACCTGAATTACCAAATTACAAGCATTTCAATGCCACCAGGCCTGACCATCTGCCATGTTACTTATACCCTCCAGATCCATGAGCACTGACAACTGACCTGTGGATCAATGAGCATTTTCACTCCTCCCTACCTCCACTGAGCTACTAAACCCTTAGGACTTCCAAGTTGTTCCATCTGCCCTACAACTAAGTTCTTTCATATATGTTATCTCCCTCCATTAAAATGTAAGCTCTCTGAGAGCAGTGACAAACTCCATTTTTGTTGTTGTTGCTGGGTTTTCTAGTACTTGGCACCTTTCAAGCACTTAATATTTTTCATTCATTCAAAAATTCTTGGATCATTGGTAAGATGAATAATATGATGAATAAATAAGATTATTCATAAGATGAATTATGATAAAAAATACATTTGGGAGAATAAGAACCACTTAAATTGGCTTCTTTACGACTTTCAATTTTTGACTATAATGTAGACAAAACGCCTAACTTCAGATGATTTCAAAGTTTAATGAGTTGATGGTGAATGGAACAGTTGGTTAAAAAAAAAAGATAGAAATAGAATCTACAGGATCTGGACCTCAAGGGAGGCTGGGAATGTGTAACAATAGCTCTCTGAAAACAAAAGAGGGCACACTTTAACATTTAATCTTTATTATTAACATTTTCCCCACCAGTTTCTTAAGTCTGTCCAGACAGTCAACAACCAATTACATAGCCCTGGTTTGTAGCACTAATTTCTGATGTGTAAATGCTTAGATTGAAAATTTAATAATTGGCCAAGCAAGCTGACTCCAGCATATCTCTGGACAGGGAACTCCTGGATGAAGGAACTCTCTCCACTGTACAACTTTCCCTGAAATTTATGATATTAAGAAGTGTAATAGCAATTTAGATGGAAAGAGCTTTCTCATTCATTAATAGGCCCATATGACCTACTGAAATCACCTGGAAGCCTAAGTCACATGTGATGGGAGGAGTTTGCTGAACAGGTAGAACAGGAAGGGTGGAGCAGCACCAGGAGGAAGTTAGTGAGAGCACAGAGGCTGCAGGCCAGCAGGCACAGCAACTCTCCTAAGTGTTTACTTGTGAGAAGGTCCCAGCAGAGAGAGGGGGGAGACTTGGGAATGGCTTTGCCCCTTGCAGTGATAATGCTTGACTTCTTGGCTACCATGACAAATTTGACTTTCTGGTATCTGAATATATGTTTTTCTTCTGCCTTCTATATGGAGAGTCTTTTATACTTTGTGATTGAGAACTATGCTGGCATATTCATAGTCACCACTAGTGCTGGGAATATTGTCTTGGCAACGCATTTGGCATCATGAACAGGATTACAGGGTATAAAACCTCTATTTGGAGGCAGAAAGGTTTTAGAGGAAGAAATTAATGTCCCAGGTTGGGAGGATCTACAGTATTCATCATTAGCAAGGGAATGCGTTAAAAGCACTGGACTTTTTGAAAACTGGGAAGGAAAGTTACAGGAGGGGGAACCTGGAGATCTGAAAAGGTGTTTACATGGAATATCAATTAGATCAGGGAAGGAGCTGGCAGCAGTAAGTAGGAGAGGCTGGATTTTATTAACAGGTTACCATATTATGTGTAAAAGTAGAGATGATCTGCTTAAAGAAAAAAATCAGATGGAAAAAAGAATTTACTAGTTTGCTTGAGAATTCTCAGCCTTCATGCTCTCTTTAAAAGAGCAGTCTGGGGAGGCGAGTTGGCTCAGATGAAGGAAAAGTCTGTTCGTTTAGCTTAGAAGAAGGTGAAGACTGACAAAAAAAGATGTGCATATGACCTTTGTACAGATCCTGTCCTGTAGCCATAGTGAAGACTTCCAGGAGAGGACGTGGAAGGAAAATAAAGGAAGTCAGAGCAAGAAAGTGAAATAATGTTAGAAGGAGAAGTTTCTCAGGCTGAAGGACATCCAATAGTTAGGTGGAAACAGGAGAATCAACGAATTTTTAGGGAAATATTTGAAGATTTTATTCAGCAGGAGGTCACAGATTTTTGAGTCTATTCACCCAAAGGATGGTAGAATCCTTAATATTTTGGATAGTGAGAATCAGTGATGAAGGAGCCAGAAGAGTATCTATAGATGGTATGGATTGCTTGAAATTTGTAGGTATTAGTTAGAATCCTTTTCTACAACAAGTTTTTAGAGATTACAATAGGCAAAGAGGCAAAAATACAACAAATCTATCAGCTTTGGCTGCAGAAAGCTGCAGTAGGCAGTATCCTACTGACTCTATGTGGTCTAGTGGAGATGGATCCTGGTATTCCCTTAGGGACTGTATAAGAAATCTAACAGAGGAGGGAATGATCAGAAATGCAGATGCATACCATGATACCCCTTTTGCAGTTTCCCATAGGAATATAATAATGAAGACAACTCCTCCTGCTTACAAACACTTAATTTTGACTGTAATTATTGGGGAAATAGGTAACTCTCTTTCAGAGGACAATATTTCACAATTAAGTGACTTAATGGGATTGGGAAAAAGATAAATTTCCTAGAGAGAGAAAAGTAAATAGCCAGCAGATTCAAAATCAGAATAAATTGACAAGGATAGAATTATTTACTTTTGGACTTTTGGAAGCATAGATGATACTACAACTAATGAACTATACAGAATGTACTATATACTTGATACTAGACAAAATAGATAAGTAAGAGCTGCCCCCACAGATCCTCCTGAACCCTTGTATTGAAGTTTGTTGCACCTTCAGGGAGAATAGGAAGTTGGCCAAGCCCCAGTTCAGATTAAAGAAATACACAGATGGGATTATAGAACCCGTATCAATTTGACCATAGATTAGAAAAATGGATCAAATATTGTAACCAGGGCATTCATAGATACTGGGGCAGATGCCTTCCTTATATATGGAAACCCTGATAAGTTTACACATGGAACTTCTATACCATCACAGGACTGGGAGCGGCTGAAATATTAGCCAGACAAGTCACCCTAATGATGAAAATTGGACAATTACCTAAGAAAGAATATACCGTGATAATTGTACTTATTCCTGAATACATCATTGGAATAGAAATATTGAGAGGTATGACTTTAAACTTACCTCAGGGGAGATATCAATTTGTAGTAAGGAAGATAGGAATTAATACAGTTTTAGTGGGTAAAATAAAAATGGACACAATCATTTTACCTGAACCTTCTGAAGTGATTACTTTAAAACAGTATTATATGCCAGGTGGGCAAGATGAAATTACTAGTACTATAAAGGAATATATTGACTCAGGAATGTTAGTCCCTATAAACACTTGATGGAATAATCTTGTCTGACCTGTACAAATGTTAGACTGCACATGGAAGATGACAATTAATAAGATGACTCCTTTGTATACTGATGTTTCAGATACCCTCTGAACCAAAGCACCAGTTGTTACAGTTCTTAGTAAAATGGAATGAATTATATGATGGATTAACTAAAGAATGAGAGACATGCATGGTTTACTGATGGGACAGAAAATATTTGGACCACAAAAGACATTGGAGAGCAGCAGTCTATAACCCATGTACCAGGTGGACTCTACAAAGTACTGGGATAGGTGAAAATGGTCAATATGCTGAGCTTATGGCAGAACCCCAAACTATCAAAACAGAACCAGGAGGACAGTGTCATACATTCACTGATTCATAGGCAGTAACTAAAGGGTTAGCTACATGGACGCCCAAGTGGAAAAACCAAAATTGGGAAATCATGGCAAACAAGTCTGGGGCAAAAATTATGGGAAGATATAAGGGACATGTCTTTGGTTACTAATTTGTTCACCATGCCAGGATGAGTACATTGTACATGCTGATCAGCTAGCAAAGATTGTTACTCATCATATTGTCCCTACTCTGACACCAACTGATGACCCAGTACTAGCAAAATGAGTCCATAATGGCCTGTCACTTAGCAGTTGAGGCCACACACCCGTGGGTACAATATAAAAGTATTAGTATCTCTCATTCATTGTTAAAACAAGTGGCAGAGGAATGTTACCATATGTCAGTTGGAAAAGGAATATACTGTTCCTTGGGTAATAAATGGGGAGATAGCAAGGGCAAAAGTACCAATCCAAATTTGGCAAATAGATTATATTGGAACCTTATCCCAAGATAAAGGAAAAAATTTATATGTACTTGTGTTGACACCTATTCAAGTACACTAGTGGCTTGTTCCTATAAAAATATGATCCAAAAAAATGCCTGTAAAACTTTAAATATCATAAGTCCATATTATGGAACCCCAATGCACATTTAAAGTGACAGTGGGTCACATTTTAAAGGTAATGAAATGAAGAAATATTGTGTATTAAATAACACAGAATGGATATATAATATTCCATATTATTCACAAGTTTCTGGGTTAATTGAAAGAATGAATGGATTGTTGAAAGAAGAGTTGAGCAAGTTAAGTTTTAATAATTCTTATCAACATTGGAAAGATAATTTGTCCATTGCTTTACGTAATTTGAGTAATAGATGATTGGGAAGACATACAGCTCTAGCCAGAATGATGACTCTAAATTAGGAAACAACCAACGCATAAGATCCCAAATATTGAGTATTGGAGTGTGAAGCCAGATGTTCCAGCACTGTATCCAGGGACACCTGGTTCGTCAGGATATGATTTATATTGTCTACAGGACTTTTGATTGGATAGGAAAGAAATAAGAACAATCTCTACTGGCATATGTAAAGAATACCTAAAAAACATTTTGAACACATACTACCTAAATCAGGATTAGCAGCTTGAGGAATACCTGTTTTGGCTGGAGTGATAGGTTCTAATTATCATTGTGACAATATATTCCAAAATTTAGGTGATGAACCCATACAGTTTTGTAAAAATGATAGAATAGTTAAGATGATTATTATTCATTGTGAAACAATACTCCTTGTGAAAACCGACCCTCCTTCTGAAGTAACAGCAGAGGAACTGAAGGATTGTGTTCTACTGAGAGAATAAAATTGGAAGCTAAAGTATGGGTAAAACGGAAGCCAGATGATGTTCCAAAGGCTGTGGAAATTATAGCACATGGGAAAGATAATACTGTAACTGTTGTTTATTCAGGAGCGGATAATTGCCAAATTGTATCCTTAATTCATATATTCTACTGTGAATGAGACTATGATAGTGGATTCATGGACTCCAGAAGCACAACTGGCCCTATATCTACCCTGCTTCTGGTTATTGTCTCTTTGTTTCTTGTTGGATTTGTGTCCGTGAAGCTTGTTTACTAGATTTGTTTCCTATAGGCTTAGTACCCTCACCTACAGATGCTTGATTGCTTAAGCCAGATGTCATCCCCTACCTATGACTATGATTTATCATCTCTGGATGTGACATTGACCAAGCTCCAGATAACAGCTAAAGAATTGATCTCTCAAATGGGATGTCTTGGGGAAGGGATAGCTCTATGTCCAATTTCAGCAGGAATTAGTTATGGAAGAAGAGACTTTCACCCCTTACCCCAAGATTTTAGGCCCTATTCATTCGAGAGGGGAATGATAGAGTGATTATGCTCAAGCCCCATCCTAAGATATTGTTTTATGTGCTCATTTTGTGTAATCCTTTTCATATTGCTGTAA
Organism: Potorous gilbertii; assembly: GCA_028658325.1. Lineage (NCBI taxonomy): Eukaryota > Metazoa > Chordata > Mammalia > Diprotodontia > Potoroidae > Potorous > Potorous gilbertii. Next base: position 656,381,886 of record CM053769.1, on the reverse strand, counting down.
AGTTCTATTGACGCCGGTTGCTTAAGATACTGTTTTATACACATATTTTCTGCTATCTCTGTTACAATTCTGTTTACAACTGTTGCCTTACCAACCTATGTAATGAATACCCTAACCCTAAATGTCTTGGGGCCGAATGTAATAGCAATCTAAATGGAAAGATCTTTCTCTCTTATTAATAGGACCATGTGACTCTGCTCAAAACACCTGGAAGCCTAAGTCACATGTAGTGGGAGGAGATGGCTGAATGGGTGAAAGAGGAAGGGTAGAGAAGAACCAGGAGGAAGTTAGTAAGTGTGTTCATCCTTCATTGCTGAAGAAGACCATGCCATCAGAGAAATGATGATATGACTTGCACTTGACTTTGTTTTTTTGAGTGAGGGAGAGCTGTGCAGGTCACCAGCCTCACTTCTCCTCCAGAGTCATCTGAATCCAGTGACCAGATATTCATCAGAATGACTGTAGATGACCCAACATGAGGCCATTGGGGTTAAGTGATTTGCCTGAGGTCACACAATTAGTGAGTGTCAAGTGTCTGAGGTAAGATGTGAACTTTGGTCCTCCTGACTCCTGCACTGGTGCTCTATCTACTGCACTACCCAGCTGCCCCCCCCTCCCCGAGTGAGAGCAGTGGGGGCAGAGGAGAGAGGATGCAGACCAGCAGGTACAGTAACTCTTGTGAGTGTTTGCTTGTGAGAAGGCTATGCTGGGGTGGGGAGGCTTGAGAATGACTTTGACCCCTGCAGTGATAATATGTATTGACTTCTTAGCTACCATAACTTGTTTAACTTTCTGGTTCTGGGATTTGACCTTCTGGTGTGTGAATAAATGTCTTTCTTCTGCCTTCTATATGGAGAGTCCTTTATACTTTGCAATTGAGAACTATGCTGGCATATTCATAGTCACCACCAGTGCTGTGAATATTGCCTTGGCAATACAGGGAGTTTCCTGCACTGTTGTGAAGTTATGTGATTTGCCCAGGGTTATGCAACTACTATATTTCAGACCCCATATATGAATGCAAGTTTCCCTAAAGTCAATTCTCTATCCATTATTTCACACTACCCATTTATATTCTAAAAGGGGGAATTTTTAAAAATTGTGATTACTTGAGTCAGTTCATCTTAAATCAAGGGCTTGTGATGAAGTTGTTGGTACATTATCTTGATTTCCCTTATTTTTCTACCAGTCTCATATCATCTAGATAACATTTAAGAAACTGTGAGTGTTCAAGCATTCATCTTTGACAATAGGTTCTTTAGATTTTCTATGTTGTAGGGAAAGGGAGATTCTCATCATGAACAGAGAGAGCCCTTTACACAGGTAAGTGGAGGAGGGAAGAGAGAAAAGCTACTCTAGGAGGATTCATACTGAAAAAGTCATCAATAGAGGGAGAGGCAGTGAGAGTGATGCAAAGTGATAGGCTTACTCAAAATAAACTGCTTATCTGCATTTTAAAAAATGAAAATACTGTGAGAGTCATCCTCAAACATGAAATTTCTCCACTATATAGTAATCTCTATCTCCTGTACCCTCAATTATTTCAGTAGCAATTTTACTGGTACCATAGAGTCCTTAGAAAATTATCCAAAATTATTCAGCAGCCATAACTTAAACACAAAAGAATCTCAAATAAACGGGGTGAAACAGAATCAAATGCAATTGTAAAATGATGGCTTTGTCTCCATCTGATTTTGAAGGTCTTACAATTGTTTCTAAAGAACTTAATTGTCCTTTTATGATATAAGATATACTTGTATTTTTCTTTGGCTGTTGAATCATTTCCATCATGTCTGAGTCTGCCTGATGCCATTTAGGGATTTTCTGGCAAAGTTACTGGAGTGACTTGCAGTTTCTTTCTCCAGCTCGTTTTATAGATGATGAAGCTGAAGAAAACAGGATTATGTGACCTTCCCAGGGTCACATAGCTAATAAGTGTCTAAAGCTGGATTATGAACTCATGATGAGTTTTCCCAGTTCTAAACCCAGTGCTCTATGCACTGTACCACCTAGCTGTCATCTATACCTGTATAGATACTACAAAGGTTGTTTTATTTTCTTCAGAAATAGAAGTTTATACTCTAAGCAGCCTTGTCCCACAACAACTGGGGAAATAACTTCTTGTCATTATTAATTAAGCAAACTAGAGTTTTATAATTTCCTTAAAAGGTATCTAGATAGATAGGTGTGGGCATACAATACACTTACACAAAAGCATATACATTTACAGAAATTTAAGTTCTTGTTGCATGTAGAACATTACTTGAATACTATAAGTAAACCTTGTCACATTGATATTGGTAGGTAGAGGAAGAAGATTCTAGAGAATTCTTGGGAGGAAACTATGTCATTGATGATGACCTTCTAATAAACATAGGAAGGAAAATCAAGATGTATTTAGTCTCCTGACTCAGTTTGGGGACACTGCTTTAAAACTAACCACATATACAGAATGAACAGGCTTGCTTTCTAAGAAGGCAAATGAGAATATCTCTAACAAACAAAAGGGAATTTAATGAATCATTCTGAATTTGTCTAAAATCTGAAATTAACTGAAAACCTTCAACCACGTTCTGTGTCTAAAACACATAACACGCACATATACACATACACAAACAGAACTGCAACTAATTATAAACCTTTAAATATTGTGTACAATTGTTTTATAAGCTAGAGAAAAGGAAACATGAATATTCTTTACCAACAAACAGCTACAATATCTAAATGTTAGCTCTGTATATATTTCTAATATGCACTGGATTAGCAAAACCACCACTGTGTTTATGGCAGCATTTTTCTCACCTTTGTTTTGAGAAGGGTATCAAAAGAAATGTTTTCTTTAGATTTTCTTGTCAGCAAATGAATGAGTTGCAAACTTACCTAAAGGACTAGATGACCACAGACCATGCTCCACAGCCACCCCTGACAACTTGAGTTATGTTACCATCATTTTTGCTGCACCTTTCTTGTTCCCCTCTTAGAACAGATTCATAGAGAGCATGCCTTCGCTTGTGGGCAAGTTAATCTCCTTAGCTTGGAGGTGGGCTTGATTGGCCACTGAGTGAATGCAAACTGACCTGCAGAACTACAACAAACTGTACCCAAACCATTTAACACTGGGCATTTTAGGATATCTTTTATTCTGCTCTGTTTCCAGTGTCCGTACTTGGCTTAAATTACACCTCTTACTCTGGGAATAGTATTCAAATAAATACTGCCTTTGCTTCTGGGGCATCTAGGTGGTGCAGTGGATAAAGCATCAGTGCAGGAGTCAGGAGGATCCAAGTTCAAATCTTACCTCAGACACTTGACACTCACTAGCTGTGTGACCTCAAGCAAGTCACTTAACCCCAATGGCCTCATCTTGGGTCATCTCCAGTCATCCTGATGAATATCTGGTCACTGGATTCAGATGGCTGTGGAGGAGAAGTGAGGCTGGTGACCTGCACAGTCCTCCGTCACTCAAAACAAAGTCAAGTACAAGTCATGTCATTATTTCTCTGATGGCATGGTCTTCTTTGGCAACGAAGGACGAACACATGCCTTTGCTTCTGCTGTGTGGTTTACTCACTACTCCTGCTGTTCTCAAGGTCAAAACTCCCTTCTCTGACCACCATTCTCTTATATTTGTTCTTCTCCTATAAGGAGAACTATAAGTTGGGCTATAAAGTCCTTGAAGGCACGACCATTTGGGGCTTTTTGTACTCTCAGTTCTTTCATACAACTCAATGAAAACTTAATTGGTTCAATTGCATTGGGAGTAGGGTAGCTTTTAAAAATAGACACAATCATCTTTATTGAAGATAGGAGAATAGAGTGATCTAATTGAATACTTGTGTGGAAGGGGACCCAAAATATAACTTTATTTGCTGCTAATTTCTATGCCATTTTGCCTTGGCAGAAAAAGATAAAAATGTTAAAGATTAATGACGGCCATGGGTCATACATAATAACATTGTGCCATTTTGGAGGATAAATTATGAGAAAACAAGGACAAGATCATACAAGTAAATGTGATAAACACTCTTAGATGGAGGTAGTAAGAGTTTTCATTGTCTTCTCCCAAACCTAATAGTTGAGGAGAAAAAGGCTTTATGACTCTCCTTGTGGTATTAGAGCTGAAAATGAGATTGATGAATAAAGCTGGTTTGGGGAAATTCATAAGTCAACTAGAAAGTATTAAACACTATTATTTGATGAGTTATGTTCAGGGGTGGGGAACTTGTAACCTTGAAGCCACATGTGGCCCTCTAGGTCCTCAAGTGCAGCCCTTTGACTGATTCAGAACTTCACAGAACAAATCCCCTTAATGAAAGGATTTTTCTGTAAAACTTTGACTCAGTCAAAATACTAAACAAAAGGACCTACAACACCACATGTGGCCTCAAGGCCACAGGTTCCCCCTCTCTGTTCTAGGCAATATAAATATATAACAAAAAGGCAGCCTGCCGGAATAGATAAAAAGGCAGCCTTGGAATCAGAATGAGCATTCAAGTCTTACATCTGACATATCCTATGTGACCCTGAGGAAATCATTCACCTTTTCTCATACTTCCAGGAAACTTTCTAATGCTCTAAGTTGGTTAACACTTGACTGTCTGTATTTGTAGAGAAAGTTTACTCCAAGTGTACCAGAATCTACACCAATGTAATCACAGGTTTGGACCAAAACAAACAAACGCAAACCAATCAAGTGATTATTCTCTCAAACAGCTCCTAATATAGTCAAAGAGAGAAGGTACACATACAGCCATGACAAACAAGACAATATATGACTGTAGTGATGTAGCACATATTAAAGCATAACCTTAAACATTCAATGGAGAGGGAGATCCACAGGAATTGGAATAACAAGGAAGGAAGTAGAAGAGGTAGAAGTTGAACCAGGTCAACAATTTTTTAAGTACTTGCCCTGTGCAACTATGTGGAAGACACCATTTTGATGCTATTTGGAGATACAGAAATATATAATACACAGTCCCTGTTATCAAGGAACTTTCAAGTTCTCTGAGGATATACGACACAGACATACACACAAAAGGACAAACCACAAAAAGGACAGTGATGTAAAAATGTACACATATAGTAGCTAGATTAGAAGTAAAGACAACTCATACTCTGAGTTCAAAGAACAGAGAGATCCCTATGGATGGGCTAGAGTAGTCAAAGAAAGATTTATAGAGTGGGTGTAACTTAAAAGAAGGGGAAAAGTAGGAAACATATTCTAGTTGTGAAAAATATGAGTAAAAGGGTTGAGGAATCTCCCAGAAGTAACTGGAGTTCATACTTGCAAGAAAAGAAATAGCAGTAGCTCATACTTATGTAGCATCTTTCCTATAACGTAGATGTTAGCCTCTTTTCATTCTCAGATGTGAGTCAAACAAGGCTCAAAGAGAGGAAGCAATTTGCACATGGCCACACAGTTAGAAAATGACAAAATAAGGTTGAAACTCAGATTCCTAGATGCTAACATTTAGGACTCTTTCCACAATGCTACGTCTCTGACAAATCCCCCCTGTTATTAGTTCAATGAATTTGTGTTAAGCACCTTCTTTTTTTTAAATATAAATTTATTTATTTAACTTCTTACATTCATTTCCACAAAATTTTGGGTTCCAAAATTTCTCCCCATTTGTCCCCTCCCCCCACCCCAATACACCCAACATTCTAATTTCCCCTA
>CM053769.1:656284948-656375706 GCA_028658325.1 Potorous gilbertii | reverse complement strand
CATCTCTCTCATTTCTCTTCCCAGTTTTTCCTCCACCTGTCTAATTTGATTTTCAAAATCCTTTTTGAGCTCCTCCATGGCCTGAGCCCATTGGATGTTTATTTCAGATTTTTGGGGTACAGAGGCCTTGACTCTTATGTCTTTACCTGATGATAAGCATTGTTCTTCCTCGTCAGAACGGAAGGTTGGAATCATTTGGTCCCCAAGAAAGTAACCTTCTATGGTCTTATATTTTTTCCCTTTTCTGGGCATTTTCCCAGCTAGCTACTTGACTTCTGAGAGTCCTCTCCACTCCTGCCTAGATCTGCCCAGCTAGTGCTTGGGGTCTGATATTCAAATGCTGCTCCCCAGCCTCAGGGCTTTCAGTGGCAGGGGGCGCTGCTATTCAGGGTAAGATAAAATTCAGGTTCTCAGGTAGGGGCAGGGCCGCCTCTCAGGCTCAGTTCCCTCAGGTGGTTTATGCAGAGACCTTCTGTAATGGAGCTCCTGCTGAACTCCTGCCTGCTCTGGGAGCCTCTGGCCACCTGCTGCCTCTGCTGCTGCGTCCCGAGGGGGCCTGATTTATGGAGACACCCCGCTCCCCTCTCAGCCAGCCCAGAAGTGTCTCTCATTGACCTGTCACGCCTGTGGGTGAAGGGACCTTCCCGGCTGCTGGAGATTCCGTCACTGAAGCCTGCTCGGATCTACTCACTCCTCTCCATGCTGCGCGGCCAAGGCAGGGCTGGGCTCTGCTCCCACCTGGTGCGTGAGGGATCTTTTTGATCGGTTTTCAGGGCTCTCTGGAACGGAAATCTCCTTCACTGTGTTGCTGTGTGGCTTCCACTGCTCCAGAATTTGTAGGGAGTTGTTTTTAGAGGAAATCCATGGGATGTTGTTTTGGAGCTAGCATATATGAATCTTTCTAATCCGCCATCTTGGCTCCTCCCCCCAGCATCTTCTAATATTGCATTAGGTGTTGTAGGGGATCAACATGATGAGGAAGACCAGGTTCCTGCCTTGTCTTGGCTTATCCTTGTTTTTCCACATTTTACAGTGTTCTGCTTCTCTTATGTTTCTCTTGTCTGGTCCTTTACTCTCTCCTTTACCCTCGGATGCTAGTGTACCCCCGACCCCTATCACTATATATATATATATATATATATATATATATATATATATATACATACACATATGCCTTTATAAATTCATGTTAGTCGCATTAGACTCTAAGTTCCTTAAGAAAAATAACTCACTTCATTAAAAAATTACTTTTTGGTTATTTTTAATATTGTTTTCTTTAAAATTTGGGTCCAAAATTTTCCCCTTCCCTCTCACCCTTTCCCCACCCAATGAGAAGGCGAGAAATCTGATGTCTATTAATTATACATGTGAAATCATGCAAAATAGATTTCCGTATGAGTCATATCGCAAAAAAACCAAACAAAAATAAAGTGAGAAAACTGTACTTCAGTGGGCAATATGGAGGTGGATAAGATAGCATTTCATCACTTTGGAATCATCTTCGATCATTGTATTGATCAGATCATTCAAGTCTTTCACTGTTCATCATCATTGTAGCATTGTTGTTCCTGTGTCCATTGGCCTTCCAGATCTTCTCACTTCATTTTATGTCAATTCATATGTGTTATCTCATTTTTCCTCTCACCATTTCTTATTGTACAGTAGTACTTCGTCACAATCAAATGCATAATTTCTTGTAGCATTCCCCAATTGAAAATCATTCCCTCAATATCCAATTTTTAGCTACAATATAAATGAATTACTATAAATACTTTTGCACATATAGGACCTTTTCTTTTGATCTCTTTGAGGTATAAACCAAGTAGTGGTATTGCTTGGTCAAAGAGTAGCACTGTTTTATAGCTCTTTGGTCATTCCAAATTGTTCTCCAGAATGATTGGAACAAATCACAACACCACTCACAGTTTATTAGTGCACATATTTTTCCTCATCTACTGCAGCATTTGCCATTCTGATTAGTGTGAGGTGGTACGGCTGATTTGCTTGAATTTGCTTTTCTTTTTTTATTATTTATTTTTTTAAAAACTTTTAAATTTTGTTTTTCATTTTTAACACAGTTTATACCACATAATACAAATCCAACTTTTGGTCAGGAGATACTTCTTTTTAAAGCATTTATAATATAGAACACAAAAGAATTTTTTAAACCATTTAAAACAAGATGCAAATAATATTTATGTATGCTAACTTCATAAGCCCTTGACCTAATTGTCTCCATAGTATTACTAAGAATTAAAGGACCCTAACTTATTGTTGTTGGTCTAAAGTTCTAAGCCTAGTGGCTTAATTTTAGACTTAACCTTGGATGTTCTCCTACCAACAATCTATAATTTAATAGATCTGGTAATAAGCTTACAAACCATTTGACTATAGGAAAATGCCACTAATAGTAGGGACATTGCAGGGAACCAATATCTGTCCAACTTCATGTCAGCTCCAGGTAGGAGCAGATTGTCAACTTGCATTCAGTCAGGCTTAAAGTCTGCCAGGTGTCAGTGGGGAAATTGAGTTAGGAGAATCCTACCTCAACCCAGGCTGAACAGCCCCTCTCACACTCTGCCCATGAGATCACATTTTTCAGTTCATACCAATATCTCACAGGCTTATTGGCATCATGGATAGGAGGCTCAGACCATCTTTCTTGCTACCCATACATGGAGTTAGACTCAGAAGAACAGTCACTTAATAGTCCCATTGCATCTTAAAATAGTTAAGTTCCAATAACCAGGTTTCAAATATGACTATAATTTCATTTTTGCTGAGGAACATCTGTTAAGGCAAGTCTTAAGTGGCTTACATCCCTTTCTATACATGTTCTAGTTCCTGATTAAATAGCAATCATAAAATCAAATTTGCCATTAAAACCTTAACTTTTCCATCAATGCCAAATTTTACCTGAAGTTACCTTCCTCTAGGAAATTTAGACTAAAATTCTTTTCACCAAACTAAAGATTTTATTGATTTTTTCTCAGTAATTTATTCAGTCAATTGTTTTAGTACTAATTGCTTTTACATCACTTTGTAACATGTCCAATTTTTCTCCCCATTACTCCCCTCTCCCAACTTCCTAATACCTTGCATTCTGATTGCTCCTTCCCTCAATGTACCCTCCTTTCTAACACACCCTACCCTTACCTTATCCCCATCTGCTTTCTTTTCTTGCAGGGCAAGATAAATTTCTATACCTCATTCCCTGTATTTCTTATTTCCCAGTTACATGAAATAAATCTCAGTATTCGTTACTAATACTTTGAATTCCAACTTCTCTCCCTCTCTTTCTCCCTACCCATCCCCACTGAGAAGGCAAGCAATTCAATACAGGCTATATATGTGTTGTTTTGCAAAAGACTTCCATAATAATCATTGTGTAATACTAACTATATTGTCCTCTATCCTACTCTATCCCTCCTTATTTTTTTCCCTCATTTGACCTTGTCCCTTCCCAAAAGTGTTTTTTTCTAGTTACTTTACTCCCTTCTCCCATTTGCCCTCCCTTCTATCATTCCCCTCACCCTACTTGTTGCCTCCTTCCCTACTTTCCTGTAGTGTAAGATAGATTTTCATATCAAATTTAGTGAGTGTGTTATTTCCTCCTTCAGCTATATGTGGAGAGAGTAGCTTCACTTTTCCCCTTTCCCTTTTTCCATTTTCTCCTCCATTGAACAAGATTTTTCTTATCTTTTTTATGAGTTATAGCCTGCCCCATGCCATTTCTCCCTTTCTCCTCCCAGTATTTTCCTCCCTCACCCTTTTGAGGTTTTTTTTTATGTGTGGATATTATCTCTTCTGATTCAGTGCAACCTGTACTGTGTGTGTGTGTGTGTGTGTGTGTGTGTGTGTGTGTGTGTGTACAATCCCTCTACCTATCCAAATACTGAGAAAAGATTCAAGAATTATAAATGTTTTTTTTCCATGTAGGAGTGTAAACAGTTCAACTTTAGAAAGTCTTTTATGAATCTCTTTCCTGTTTATCTTTTCATGCTTCTCTTGATTCTTGTGATGGAAAGTCAAATTTTCTATACAGTTCTGGTCTTTTCATCTATATGAATGCTTCAAAGTCCTCTATATTATTGAATGACCATTTATTCCCCTGAAGTATTATACTCAGTTTTGCTGGGTAGGTGATTCTTGGTTTTATTTTCAGTTTCTTTGATTTTTGGAATATCCTATTTCAAGCTGTTTGATCCCTTAATGTTGAAGCTGCCAGATCCTGTGTTATTCTGATTGTATTTCCACAACACCCAAATTGTTTCTTCCTAGCTCCTTGCAGTATTTTCTCCTTGATCTGAGAACTCTGAAATTTGGCCACAATATTCCTAGGAGTTTCTCTTTTTGGATCTCTTTCAGGAAGTGATCAGTGGATTCTTTCAATATTTATTTTGCACTCTGGTTCTAGAATATCAGGGCAGTTTTCCTTGATAATTTCATGGAAGACAGTGTGTAGGCCCTTCTTTTGATCATGGCTTTCAGGTAGTCCCATAATTTTTAAATTGTTCCTCCTGGATCTATTTTCCTGGTCAGTTGTTTTTCTAATGAGATGTTTCACATTATTTTCTATTTTTTTTTCACACTTTTGGTTTTGTTTTTTTTAACTGCTTGGTTTATCTCATAGTCATTCATTTCCCTGAACTCAATTCTCTCTTTCAATGAATTATATTCTTCAGTGAGCTTTTGAACCTCCTTTTCCATTTGGTTAATTCTGCTTTTTAAAGTTTTCTTCTCCTCATTGGCTTTTTGGACCTCTTTTTCCAATTGAGTTAGCCTCTTTTTAAAGGTGTTATTTTCCTCAGGATTTTTTTGGTTCTCCTTTAGCAAGCTGCTAACTTACTTTTCAAGATCTTCTATTGCCTGAGCCCGATTTAAGTTCCCTTTAGAGGCCGTGGAGGCAGGGGCCTTGACTTCTTCTGACAGTATGCCTTATTCTTCCTCATCTGGAAGGATGGGAGGAGACCACCTGGTCACCAAGAAAGTAACCTTCTATGGTCTTACCTTTTTTCCCTTTTTTGATCATTTTCTCAGCCAGTTACTTGGCCAGTTTCCTCACCACACCTAATCTCCCATTCTGCCAAGCCAGCACTGGGGGCTGAGATTCAGATGAAATCCCCCAGGGGCTTTAGGCAGGGGCAGGGCTGCTATTCAGTGTTGACATTAAGACCAGTGTCGGCAGGGCAGTCACACAGGGCTCAGTTCCCTCAGGGGCTTTATGATGAAGCCTTCAACAATGGATGCAGGCTGCTGCCTGCCTTGGGAGCCCTGTCCCCTGCTGCCCCTGCTGCTGCCTCTACTGCTGCCACCTGAGGAGGTAGGGACAACCTGCTCCCTTCTTGGCCAGTGAGAAAAGCCCTCTCACTGACCTTTAGTACCTGTAGGCTAAGAAATTTGAACTGCTGCTGGATATTCTGTCCCTGAAGCCTGTGTGGCCAAAGCTGGCCTGGGCTCTGCTCTACGTCCAGTATGACACATCTTTCCTATCACTCTTTCAGGTCACTCTGGGCTAGAAATCTCCTCCACTCCATTGTTCTGTGGCTTATGCTGCTCTAAAATTTGTTGAGAGTCCTTCTTTACAGGGATTTTATAGGCTGTATGGGAAGAGCTAATGTATGTGCATCTTTCTACTCCACCATCTTGGCTCCAAATTTGCTTTTCTTTATAGTTATTTTATAGTCCTTTAGAGTAATTTATTTTTATATGACTACAGATAGTTTTGATTTCTTCTTCTGAAAAACCTACTTGTTCATATAATTTGACTATTTTTTAATTGAGGAATGGCTCTTATTTTTATAAATTTGACTAACTTCCAATATATTTGAGAAGTGATGACTTCCTTAGAGTTATTGGTGATAAAATCTTTTTATATTTTTTTAATTGTCTATGGTGTCTTTTGGAAAGTTATAATTTTCTTTTATTCTCTTTAATTAGGTCTATTTTTACTTTTGTATTGTCTGAGATCATGACTGCTAACAGGTTTTTTTTTAAACTTCAGTTAGAGAATAATGGATTCTTCTCTGGAGTTTTATTTTATCTCTGTGTAGAATTTTCTGTCTCAAGTGGATTTCATGTAAATCACACATTTCTGGATTTTGGATTCTAATCCATTTTGCTATATGTTTCAGTTTTATAGTTGAGCTCATCTCATTCACATTCGTAGTTATTACCACCTGTGTATTTCTGTAATCCTATTTTCTTCTCTCTCTCTCTCTCTCTCCAATGCCCCCCTTGATTTATCTTACCTTTTATCATCCCTGATAATTTTCAGATCTCTCTCAGGAGGTGATTGTAGATTCTCTTTCTATTTTATATTCTGGATCTAAGATATCAAGGCAGTTTTCCTTGATAATTTCTGGAAATATAATGTCTAAGCCCCACTTTGTTTTTACCTTGGCCTTCACATAGTTCCACAAATTTTAAATTATCTCTTGATTTATTTACCAGGCTAGTTGTTTATCCAATGAGATATTTCACATTTTCTTCTATATTTTTTATTCTCCTGACTTTTTTTTTATTGTTTCTTGATGTCTCATGGAGTCATTAGCATCCACTTGTCCAATTCTAAATTTTACGGGATTTTTTTTTCAGTGAGCTTTTGTACTGTTTTGTCCATTTGGCCTGTTTTGTTTCTGTAGGAGTTCTTTACTTCATTGAATTTTTGTGCCTTTTTTTAACCACTAGGCCAATTCTATTTTTTAAATTGTTATTTTCTTCAGTGTTTTTGTGCCTGTTTTATCAAGCTGTTCATTGTCTTTTCATAATTTTCTTGCTTCACTCTCATTTCCTTTCTCACTTTTTCCTCTACCACTCTTATCTTTTTCCTTAACTCTTCCAGGATTTTTTATTGGGCTAGTATTTAATTATTCTTTTTTTTTGCATCTTTGGTTGTAGATGTGGTTGTCTTTTTCTGAATTTATGTCTTGGACTTCCCTACCACCACAGTAACTTTTCATAACCAAATTTTCCCCCTCATTTTACAGTCTATTTCTGAACTTCTACAATTTTCAAATTAAAAAAACTATTTAGAACTTTTGTTTTAAAGTTAAGCTCCACTTGCCTGGGAGTGGGGAGCCATTGTTTCAATCTTCAGTCTTTTTTGTGCTGCTGTTTTGAGAGTTACTTCTAGGTTCTGTGAGTTTTCTATGCTTCCAAGGCAGGCGTGGTACTCTCTTGATCTGTGCCCTGGTCTTTACCTAGGACAGACCCCTAATCACTTTGCATCTGAAAGTTCTAGCACTCCTCTTAAACCTGAAACTGTGACAAGGTCCCCCTTCTCTCCTGCAGCCTTAATAACTATTACTCCTCTCTCTGCCTTGGAACTGTGACCAACGTCCCTACTCATTCGTGACTGACCACAAGCTTTCTTCTCCATGATGGAACTGCAACACAGAATTGCCTATGAGTGATAGAGTTGCCAATCAGTGCCAGCACCACCCAGTGCCAGCAAATGGTACCCTGTAATCTCTTTTTGTTTAGTTGTTCAACTCCCTTACTATCTCTGGTTTGAGAGCTTCTGAAGTTGTAGTGCTGCTTCCACCATCAAGGCCCACTGCTGGTGCTCCTGTTGTTGAGTTGTTTTAGTCGTTCCAGTTGTGTCTGACCCCATTTAGGATTCTCTTGGCAAAGATAACTGGAGTGGTTTTGACATTTCATTCTCCAGCTTATTTTCCACATAAGGAACTGAGGCAAATAGAGTTAAGTAATTTACTCACTGTCATCCAGCTAGTAAATATCTAAGGTTTGATTTGAACTCATAAAGATGAAGCTTCATGATTTCAAACCCAGTCCTCTATCTACTGTGGCACCTAGCTGCCACATGATGCCTCCCTTTTTAGTGACACAGACCTTTCTTAGTGATCTTGTCTTAGGCTGAAAAAATGTTTCACTCTGATCTTTTGTTGGCACTACTACTACAAAATTTGATTTCAGGAATTTTAAAAAAAATTCTAGAAGGGATTATTGGGAAAGTTCAACTGGGTTATTGCCTGTACTCTGCCATCTTGGCTCCCAATGATTCACTTTTGCATTTATATCTTTCAATAATGTCTTGGTACATAGTGGGTACTTTATAACATTTGCTGATAAATTGATGGATTGACTGATCTGTGCTATTGACATAAAAATAGGAACATCGATGATTTTTTACTTGATTGGTTCACAGTCAATGCAAGCCCTAACTGGAGCAGGACTTCTAACAACTGTGGAAGTGGAATGGCATTTATTTCAGATTTTCTGCCTAAAGAATTGAAATCTAGCTAGGAGGATCAATAAATATGGTTAATAGGGAGATCTTTGCAGCATATCTCAGTGCATGCCCTAAACTTGCCACATGAGTTCAAATACAGGTTTTTTAACTCCTCAATAAGTAAAGTTTAAGATCTCTATGTGGGCAAAGGCTGGCATTAATATCCCTGCCCACTATTTACCCAAGGAAAGAACTAGGTCATAAAATCCAGAAACATTTTGTGGGAAACTTGTACTTTTTTTTTTTAAAAAAAAGGCAGTATGCTTTGTTTGGTAGCTCATTTGGTTTGTTTTCTTTAATAACTTTTTATGTTTTTCCAGCAAAAGTAGTAATGTCTTTGTTCAGCAAGGGCACATTATATTATGTTATAGTACTAATCAAAGGGACTAAATTGTAACCAAATATGTAGAGCAAAGAATGATGACCTTAGTTCTTTTTCTGTGGATGATACCATTGGAAAATAGGTTTTATGAGGTAAGACTTGATGAGCAAAACTTACTCCATTAACTTTTGTGATGCTGAGTAGAGTGGGCGATTTCAAGTTACCTCAGTTACAAAGCTGAGAATCTAGTTAGCCAGTATGGCTGAGACTTACAAACTGTTTCCAGTCACATAAAACACAGTGATTAGAAGATATTTGGGAATTGTTACAAATTATTAGAGCTGTATTTAAAGGGTTGAACCACCCTGGTAGACTTGAATGAAAAACAGATCATTTTCCAGAATTGTTTACGGGGACTTAAGGCACTTGTGTGGTCAGAGAACTCCAGGCAGCCCCATTAAGGCTGTGGGAATGAGCTCCTGTGAAGTTAACATCACTCTAGCACAAGGCTCTCTTTGGACCAAGTTGGGTAGTACCCAGCAACAGCTGTGCATTCATTAAAAAGCAGACTATGGAGGAATTACATCACAGAAACCCAGAAGACTTAGAGCCTATCCCAACTCAGACCTAAACAAGAATGTTCTTTAAATTCTTCATCGAGCCTTTGCCTAAAGATTTCTTGTCAGGAGTAATCCATTCTCTTCTAGAGCAATACCATTTTACCTTTGGATTATTGTATCTGTTAGATCGTTTTCTTGCAAATTAACTCAATAAGCATTTATTAAATGCCTACTATGTAGCAGGACTTATACTACGTATGCCAGACAACTTTTAAAGACTAAATTTTAAGTGTTGTCTCCTGTATGGGTGGAGAGATTTTTTTTCATCAAGTGTTTTAAACCAATAAAATTTCCTGTCAAAAATAATCAATTGGATCAGACAAATGCCTGGTAGAAGAGAGTAATTGAACAGAAATTATCCTATTAGCATTGTCCAGAAAACCCATGGAGATTTGTATATGTTATTGCCTAGACATTATTTACTGTGTGTCCTAGATTTCATCACAAGCCACCAAGTTATATCTAAGGGCTAGGAACTTCTGATTAAAGCCCTGATGGACAGTTACTGGGTTTCAAAATTTACTTTGCATCACCTTTATGCATGTGCCTAGTTCAATATAATCAATAGCAGATTTATTTAGCAGACTGAAATAAAACTATTACAAAAGGGGAAAATCTCAGCAAAGAGCAAAAGCACTTCCAACTCTTCTCACCTCATTCATCCAAGACAACAACAACAAAACCAAGGTGAAAAATAATCTAATTATTTTCACTGTGATACGTTTTATCAGGACTATTTTCTAGCTCCAATGCCCATAATGCTATGTTGAGGATAACTAAGAGGCTTCAAATCCATCAGTGAGTTAGGAAGATGTTTACTTGTCACCCCACTCTCACCTGTGGCTCCCAAGAAACTATAGTATGTTCAGCACCCTCACCCTGGTAAAAGTATCTTGGCAAACAGGTTAAATTTGCAAGAGAGTAACTGACCAACCTCAAACCTGTCTTTGGGTTAGAAGATATCTACCCCAAGCATGTGATGGCTTCCCCTGGCAGAATGGGTGAATGACAACAATTTGTTCCAATGGCCAGGAAAGTGGTTGAAGCATCGTGCTTAGAGTGCTTAGAGCTTGGTCAGACATTGAAGATGCCAAGATCATCCACCACATTCCAGACTATTGCCAGTCATCTTGACTTTTGTCCTGTCATTGGACTTTGATGATTCTGGAAGAGAGAGTGAGGCTGATGACTTTGTACAATTTTGCCTCACTTTAATACAATTCATCCAAAAGTCAAGACATCACCCATGATGTCATTTATCCTCTTTGAAAACACAGGACAATCAACAAGAATATTACTTGTTAATAATTATTTAAATAAAAATATTAAAAGTTTGCTACAGATGGTATATCAAGATACTTTCTTCAATAGAATGAATTAAGTGGTTAAAATGTTTAAGTTACAAATAAATTATTTTAAATATCTTTCACATATTTTAAAGTAATAAATGAAAACAATAAACATTCCCATTTGGATTCCTTTGATATTATTAAACAATTTAGGATAAAATACAATACACTTCCAGAAATTCAAAGAAAAACAAGAGATCTTTCCTAGTTTCAGAGAATTTTGCAGCCTGGCTAAGGGCTACTAATTGAATTAAACATAAGAAGGATATTATATGGATTCACATTTGGCAAAAAAAAAGCATACAAGGATAGTAACTCTAAAAACATCATTCAGCCATATCAAAAATGAAGCTATCCCATTTTTAATTCCGTTGTGCACCCCATGTCCTCTATTGACACATAGAAAACCCTGTTTTTTGATCTTTAGGATAGAAGTGGTCATGGTAAAATATACTTAAAGTATCTTTAAACTCATAAAGGAGAGCTAAGGAGTCTGTCTCTGTCTTCTCACCAGCTTAGGTTGACATGGCCAAACAGAAAAATAGGTATGCTGTCCAATACAGAAAAGAGATAGCATCCTAAGCATTGATGAAGTGAGAAATTAAGAACTGGAAGTGGCAGAGACCTTAGTCCAGTCACTTCCAGAGAAAGCTAAACTATTTAAGGACTTTAAATAATTGTAAATAAAATAGCTCCTCTTTCTAGGAGGGTACTAGCTGGTAAAAGTTACTTGGCAGTTTCCATTCTCTGTCCTTTTTCACCATGTGCCTGAAAGGATGGAGGTAGAGTGTGACATAGAGGATGAATATTTCTTTTGTGTTCAAATCATAAACTCCAAACTCAGATCCTATGCAATCTATGTTTGACTTTATTAAAGTTACTTTAACCTACAAGGTCTCTCAATTTCTTCTTCTGTAAAAGGATGAGAGTTGGATTCAATGACCTCTCTCTAAACATCTTTCTAGTTAATTTTCCTGTTTTCTGTGACATGTTCTACACCATTAAAAGTCTTCAGATGGCAATGCATGAGATTTTATTTCCCCTTTTAAAAAAGTCTCATTTTCTTATAAAGAGTCCAATGAGTAGCAAATGAAAACCAAAACAAGGGGGAAGGTTTAAGAAATTATCATCTTAGATTCTGTATGGCATAATATAGTTTATGGAACAGGAAACAAAAGATAGAAGGGGAATTTCTCACAGACATTTCTCTGGGATCAGAAAAATCATAAAAAGTTAATTTTTTCCCTTTAGGGAATGTCACTTGATATTCTCATGCCTTGAATTTGTAAAAATTCTCAATTTGGTGCCAGAGCAACTTCTGTTGTTTTGATACTTTCTATTTGTTTTCTGGAAATTTCCAAGTTTCCTTCTTTTCTCTACCTTAATTGTAATTGCAGTGTACAAAGACATTTCCTTCATTACGCAAACATATTAACTATCAGGGAAAAGTCCAGCTGGTACAAATTCAAATAACAAATACATATGTATGATAATAGGTTTCCCACAAATATATATGCAGTTTGTGGTAGTAAATATGCAACTTGATCCCCAGGCAGAAAACGTGTGAGAAAAAAAAAAAAAAAAACAATGGTTCTGAGGACTGTACTATTCATTTGAGTTTTAAATCTGTCTTTAATCAGGGCAAAAGAAATCCATTTCTGCTATTGGGCCCACTTAATGCTATTAAAAGAGATGAAGAAACATTTGAAAAATGTAAGTTCAAATGCACAATTTTGTGAATGATTATTTAGGCATTAAGGATAACAAAGAACCAGTGATAAAGCAGAATAGTATATGGGTTGGGATTGGCTATGTGGTAAAAATGTTGGCTCTCCAAAGATTCAGGAATCAAATATTTATAGTCTTCCAAACATCACCTTGATGGCTAACATTTTTGTTGTAAAATACTGAACTACCAGAAATGTACACTGGAATTTTGATATAGCAATATTCAGTACAAAGTGGAATTCAGCAGAAAACTGGTCTGGGTACCTTGAACTACATTTAAGGGTCACTGAATTATGCAAAATAAGTCATTAAAATATAGTTTTCCCCCTAAAGTGGTCATAAGACATGCATCCTGAGGACAGTGAGAATAGAGAGCTCATGTTGTATGTATGTATTTTTTGTTTGATGCCTTTAAAATATAAATACTATGGAGAAACAGGGATTATTTATTATTGTTTAGCCATATGGACAGAACTAGCCATATGAAACTGAGTAAAATATTTTTTGCCAGATTCTATGAAGAAGAACTTATAGAAAATTAAATGACCTGGGCTAGATCTATCCTGATTATTTAGGAAAATACAAGAGTTTTGGGGGAGATTCAAAATAAAAAAATTATAAGTTTATAAAACCCTCTGCCTACTACAATACCTTTCTTCCTTTAGAAACAGATTGGATACTATCCCATGCATGAAACCTTTCCTGATTCCTTCCTCCTTCCCACATCAGCTGGTTCTCTCCTTTCCACTGCCTTTAATTTAACTACTTGTAATTTATTTTCATTTATTCACTTTATATTTCTGCTACTGCTGCTGCTGCTGTTTGTGTATACTCATATTCCCCCATTACAAAGTAAATTCTTTGCAAATGGGGATTTTTTCCCAGTTTTTTTTATCTTTTATTCCATTATCTAGCACAGTGCCTGGTTGCATAGTAGGTGCTTAATGACTGATTGATTGGTTGATTGATTGATTGATAGTTCATCGTGATTTTTCAATGATGAAAAGAATTCAATTAACTTCCCAGGTTTAGCATTGGTATGAGTTTCAAGCTCAGGGAGCAGCCAGAGTTTTAGATGATTGATCAAATTCACAAGGGCTTCCAAGTCAGAGTGTTGATTTGTTTTTAGCTATTTAGTTTTCTCCCCACCTCCATCTATTCTTTTTTTCATTCCTGTTCCCACAAAGAGCATCTTCAAGCCAATTTAATAGGAGGCACAGCCCAGGCATGAAGAAAGACAAATGACCCTAACACTGCCTTCAGAAAATGTCCTATGAAAGAAAAAACAAACAAAAACATGAGTCATTTAGTTTGGGGAAAGAAAATAGACAGTTGGGAATCAAGTTTGCTCTTGATCCAAATATGAGGAAAGCATCCTTCAAGTCTTCACCACAGAAGGTAACTGATGGTGAATGAAGAATCACAGATTTGACCAGGATGGCCCTTAGACAGCCCTCCTGTGGACTAGACCTTAATGTCAGGATTTCATGCATTTTTCTTTGGATGTGACTCTCATTTTCACCATGATGCATCAGGGAGCCACATTCCATGGGTATGGCTGAAATAAAAGGATGATGCTCTCTTAAAGTTTCTCATGCAACATCTTTCCTTTGCAGGAAAAGAAGAAATGTTCTAGGTCAGCTTTTGAAATTAGTAAAATTAATATGATTTTCACTTTTCGCTATTCTTCCCCTAGAAAAAGTTATAGATTTTTCCCCCTTTTCTTTTTGTATCAGTCAATTCTCTCTAGGTGAGAAGAAATCTGTTATATATTTCATGCTCAATTTTTAAAAAATCATAAGATTTTCTTATATTGCAGGAAGATTGCCATCTGTCCCCTATTTATTTAGGGTTGTCCTGATTATGTTAAATGTGTTCTGGCTCAAGTTTAAAAGAAGCTCTTCAAATTTACATGAAGCAAAACTACGTTAAAAGAAAATTGTTAGCCATGAGAAGTTGACAGGATTGAAACAAAGAGAACCCCAAAGAGCAAACAATGGGACTAACTTCTTGAGCCTGGATGTTTGGATTAGAATAAAGTAATAGCCCTCTCCCTTCACCTCTAATTACTCATCCCAGGCCAAATGCAAATGAAACTTGAAACCAATCATTTTGGAGTGTCCAAGAGTTTGGTTAATTTTTCTTCCTCTTTCCTTTTTTTTGAGCAACTTCATGCTTCTGGGATCTGGCAACGACCAGGAGGGGAAATGCCAAAATTCTATGGGGAAGGCTGTTCTTTTGGTAATTGGGGCCTGACTAGAAGAGGCCAGAATTGCGATAAATTTCATGTTTAAAACCAGAAAAAAAAGAAAAGAAAAAAAGAAGCCCCTTCTTGAAAAGTTTCCAGTTCTGCCTCACAAACGCAAGAACTTCTGATAATTAGAATGAAGTCCAGATAAATACGCAAAGGGCGGAGGGAGAACTATGCTGTGACATTTAGGAAAGGTCACACTATTGGACTCTGAGCTCAGGTATTTGGATGCTCTCTTTTGCCATTCCTTTTAAAGTAGAAATTTGGTAAATTGAGATTATTTTCTTTTAAAAAAATCTCTACCTTACTTTCTCTATCTGAAAATCATGGAGTCAGTACATCTCCAGGTGTTTAATTTTGGGGGATATATGAATCCCTAAAGTAAACATGTTTTTTTTTTCATATAATATAATCATGGTTCCAATTGACTCTAACAAGCAATGATTTTAATAAGTAAACAGGGTCTCTAACTCATTGTGTAGATCCTTTATGGAGAAACTGTTGAAAGATGAAAGCAAAAGTTCTTGCAGGAGAAGGTATAAGGGCAATTGACTAGAGCAAAAGAAACAAAATTTGGAAATGTCCAGGTTCGTAAGTGACCTCTTTTGAACCTTACAATAATCCTTTCTTATTATCAACATTTTACACATAAAACTATTGAGTTTTGGAGAGGTGAAATAATTAAACTACCATCATATATATTTATCCCTTCTCAGGAGATAGGAATATGGTGTCCCTGTGATCTTGAAAATCCCCATGAAATTTTTTGACCATTCCTTTACACCAGAGAAGAAGTCTTAATTATTATGGTATTAAAAGATAAAATGTCAATATTATACAATACTATATATATATCTATATATATAGATATATATATTTTATGCATTTCTGAGTTCCTTAACCTTTTCTGTGCTATTGGTTGGGCTTTATGTGTAATCTGCAGCTTCTGCAAAACTGCTGAAAAATTTCCATTTTATTCTTTTGCTGACCCACGATATATTGAAACCACAATGAGGAATGTTGTGATATGGAAGGGATAACTAACTGTAGTTTCAGTGGCTCCTTCAGGAGTTACTCGTTCCCAGCTAGCACTAACACTCATAACATTGAATTTCATTTTCCAGAATTGGAGTACCCCAGCTTTATAGGTACTTCGTGGTTTAATACTCTTAAAATGACAACTCAGAAGCCACCAGAATTATGCTTACCTTTTATAATCAGCCAATAGATATAATTAGCTCAAAACATTTACTAAGATAGCATAGCTAAAACAGTAGCTTCACACCATCCCTGGGTCTCATGCTCTCACAAATACATTGTCACTGAGAGGAGAACGAGCTAACTTGGAGTACCCTGGTCATAAGTTACAAGTATAGAGAACACATGTGGCCAAGATAAACATGGATTAGGGGCAGAATTTCATGTTATGACTTACCTGCCTTGAGATTATCTAGAAAAGGTTGTGGTTATTTCACCTCTGTGGGAAAGTACCCCCATGTGCAAATTGTAGTGGTCAAAGGAAGACCCTAATCTATTCCTTTCAGAAAGGCTAAGCACGTTGACTTTGGGGCACGGCCAGTCCTGATCCTCTCTGCAGTTCCTCTCCCACCTTGTAGTATTCGTTTTCCCCTAAATTCACAACTGGTTCCCTTCTCTGCTGCCCAGTGTCATATTCCTTGGGACTGCTTCCTATCTGAATATATTCCATCTTTCTGTTATGCCAACACAACAGAAAGAAGGCTATTTTCCTCTACACATTGTATTTGGAAGGTTAAAATTACAGATTTTTAGTAGTGTGATCTTTCCTTTTCATGTGCTGTAACTTCACAGACTTGTAGTAATTCTGAATGTTAAGATATGTCACTGAGTCTAACAGAATAGGGTTTGTTTTTCCCCTAACATGAAAAAAGTAAAAGTGTGTAACCTCAAATTGTCCAGTTTATAATGTTTATTGGCAGAAATTCTATTGTATTTTCCACAATGTCCAAGAGAAATACTTGTCTGGACTTGATTACAAAGATAGAACTTACTCTTACTCATACGCTTAATCATGAAAACAAATAATAGTGGGGAAAATAGTTTAATTCATATGGGTATCAAAAATTCATACATTGTGATGCCTTCTCAATGACTTGTTTTCTGTTGAGATAGGTGAGTATCTAAACAAGTTCTGTTAAATTGACCATCAGAGGATTAAAGCTAAAGTCCACGTAAATGCATATGGCTGGTTGATGACCTCTCTTGACTACTCACCCTCAAGATCTTTTCCTGTGAGAAGTGAGATGCACAGCTGCCATAGGGAGAGCAAGCTATGCTGCCCCATAGACGGCATAGGTGACCTTTCACAGACACTCATTTCTATTACAAGGGAAAAAAGAAAGTAAAAAAAAACCACACACACGGCACACACAAAGCCTATTAAGTTGTCACCAGTTATCATATAAGAGCCAGAATTTTCTTAAAGTAAACTGATTTCCTGGAAGGCTTGTGGTAATGTTAGAAATGGAGGCTATGATACATACAATTTCTTGGAATCTGTTCACACTTTTCTACTTCAGCAAATTTTTTCTTTCTGAGAACCATGGACTAGGAGCAAAGTTTGGTGCTTCCTGATTCAAGGTTCACTAGAAAAGGTAGTCGCTCTCCCACTAATACTACCTTCACAGGCAGTTATGGAAGCCATGGAAAAACACACCTTGATCTTTATCTTTAGGAAGTAGGAAGGTTATTCTGACTTTCCTGCATTATAAATGATCTATCATTGGGAGGAGTCAAAAATAGATTACAGCACTTAAAGTAAAAAGAGAGCATCAGAAATTCTGCCATTGTTGAATTTTGGGTAAAGTATAGCAGAACAAAACCTCATCGATTACATTCCTATGTCATTTCTTGCTGTCATGTCTTGAAGAAATTTTCTCTTCTGTTCAGCGATATCTTGCATATACTAGAAAAGGATATCTTCTGGGAAACATGTCAAGGCAACTTTTCAAAAGTTTGATGGATACTTTGGAAGCTTTGGAGGTGTTACTTCTTAATTCAGTCTCAGGAATGTTTTTTTTTGCTTCTTAGCAAGATGTAGTATGTCCAAATGGATAGAGGAATAACTTTGGATTAAGAAAGAAATAGGTTGAAGTTTGATCTCTGAAACATACTTTCTGAGACACTCTGGGCAAATCTCAATGCCCTAGAAAACCATGACTATAAATTAAAGCAAACTGACAATTTGTACAGGTAAAAGAAGTTTTTCTACCAAGGAGTTCATCACATTAATGAAGTCATAGGTCTAGAGAAAAAAAAATGTATCACCTCCATATACATTTTATACATGTCCGTCAGTCCCCAAGGGAAAATACAGTTAAATATATATTATTTTCTATTTGGTTGAGACATTCTTCACTCTAGGAAAGCCATATAGTAATTATAAGGTTTATTCCATTCTTTTATTTCAACGTGACTTAAGAATGGTTTTAATCTATGAGTTTCTAACATTCATATTTTACATGAATATATTCATAGGTGCTGTTCACCAGATGATGTGTCAGAGTAGATAGAAAGCAACCTTTGGGTCAGAACTGTCCAGGTTCAAATCCTGATCTGTTTTACTGGCTCTTTTACCTTAGGCAAAACCTTCAACCTCTCAGTGCTCTAGGTAACTCTCTAAGTCTTATAAAGTTGCAGAGAGGGTCCTGGCCTGCCTTGGTAGGGGAATTTCCTCACCAGGAAGTTCTTTATGCCAGGGAAATCATTGGTCCAAGGGACTGTATCCCTGTCCTCATATTCATGGGTTCTCACTAGTTTACTATATAGTTTCTCCTATCATTCTTATTTTTTAATGGTTAGGATAGGTATCCTAGGTACCTTTAGGCTCAAGAGGTCTTTCAATCTGTTTTAGGATTTACTTGGTTTCTATATGGTTTAAATCAGCAATGAAATTGGCATGGTCACAATTAAATCAATGGATCATATGTAATTTCTATCAAATGGCAGATTCCATTTGATGAGTTAAGAACTATTCTAAGAACTGGCACTCACAAAATCAAGATCGCAGAACTTAAGAGTTCGAGGAGAGCTCAGTAATCATTAAGGTCAACTCATATTCAAAGGAATCCCCACTATAACATACATGGCAATTGGTGGTCTAGCTTCTGCTTGAAGACTTCCAAGGTGAGGAAACCCAGCACCTCTCTAGGCAGACTATTCTGCTTCAAGACAATTCAATTTAACGGTTTTTTTCCCTGATGTTGACCTAGATTGATCACTTTACAACTTTCACCACTGCCCTCCTGAACCAAGCACACTCAAGGCTTCTAGGACAGAATCAGCTTTGAGTCCCCTTTGGGCAGGTTTAATTCTTCAACCCCCATTTCTAAGCCCAGTGCCACTCTGCAATTATTCTTTCTTTCTTTTTCCTGTCTTTCAATTCTAAAGCAACTGATGGACATAGGCATTTTCAGGAGACTTTAAAGGAAGAGGAGTAATTTGAATTTCTTTTTGCCCTGCTTCAGTCTTAATGATGATGCTTATAACTTTGGGCTGCCCTGTGAAATCCCATCCAGTTCCTTACCAATGGCTTTGCATCTTAACAATATTTTTCTTTCAAATACTTTGGGCAACTGCAGATTACTAAGCCAGGGCTAGAAGCAACTGGCAAATGCTAAGTATTTGAAAATTCTAAATAGAATGAGGTGACCTTTGCCTCTAGAGAAGTGCTGCACATCATGTCTTTGACTGGCTTTTGCTATGTGGTAATTATTTGGGCAACATCTGGTGGCCTATCACATTTTTTAACATCCTATCTCATTGCATGACTTTTCATTCTGTGACATTTAGTTCGCATTTGGGACTTGGAGTTGGAAACCTAAAATTAAGTTCCATTTCAAACATAATAATAGAGGATTGTGTTGGATAATGATGTTTGAGCTTCCCAATAAAGCAATTTCAACATAACACATTGGAAAAAAATAATAGTGAAAAGCAATTGATGATTTTAAAAAATGCATAGGTAGGTGCCAAAAACTGTTTTAGAGAGTCCACTTCTCTGGCTGCTCTTAGATCTGAGAGAATGTTTTGCTCTTTAGTTTTCTGTTTTTCAGCTCTACTTTTAAGACTCACAGCTTCATCCATATGCTTTCCTTTTTCCTTTCCTACCCTTTCCCTCTCTGGTGAGTACATTTTAGTAACTTTTTTTCCTTGAAAATATCTGCAGAGAATGTTATTGTGTTCAAGTTTTCCATAGGAGGCATAATAAGTTTTCTATTGATACTTGTTTAGAATGAAAGGGGCCTGAGCCAAGATATCATAATTTCCCTCTCTAATTAAAATGCCCACTTTTGGGCTTAAAAAAGAATTGTCAAAATTCTCCTCTTCATTGCAGAGAAAGAAATTGTGCATATAGAATACTGTCTATATTGTCAGTTGATGAATTGGTTGCTTTTTGCTAAACTGCCTTTTCTCTTTTTCTTAATTGTTGAAAGAGTCAGTTTGCTGGGTAGAGATAGCAGGGGTGGTGGAAGTTACACACTTGGAAATAAAAGTTATGGAAAAATAAAAGTCATCCATAAAATAAGACTTTTTCTCTTAAAGAAAAAAAGAAAGCTTGTCCACTATCACCCATGTAAGGAAAGATTCATCCCTAACTAGTTTCATCTTGGCACCCAGTTTAGTAGCATGTGCTGTTAGTACATGTGTGGGAAACACTGGGCATAGCCATACACTTCCACTGCTGCCTGTCTCAGAACCAGTCATAAAAGTGGGTCCCTCAGTCATCAGTTCATTCTCTGAGATGGTGGTGTGAGTCTTCAGATAATTCCAAAGCATTTATTGAACACATATGTCACTTGAGCTCAATCTAAGCAGCCAGTCATTAGCCAGAGGAAGAAGTAAGCTGGGTCACCACAGTTATTGGTAACAAGAGTTGTTCACTTTAAGAAAAATTTCCTTGGTTTTCCTCAAATTAAAGTTGTTTCCAACTCTGGCAACAGAAGTCAGAGAGATGGTCTTAAAGGTGGTCTTACCTTCTTGATTAATAAATGAACCATTCAAGGGGATGGTAAGGGGTATGCTTGGAAAGGGGGAAAAAACTAGTTAGGGCCTGTTGTCAGCAATACTTGTCATTTCCTCATTATAAATGAAGGTCTAAGGGAAATATATTCATTCTTTTGGGTCACTACAATACTTTTGCCTCACTATCCTAATAAGCAAGTAAGTATTTGTTAATGTCCTCCCTATGTTCCAGGCACCATCCTGGGTACTAGATATACAAAGAAATAAATGAAACAGTCCTTGCTCTTATCAAGTGCCGTACTCACTATATCGAACATGCTATTTAAGCTTGATAGTGTATGCAAAAGATATACAAGGTAATACAACAAAAGAGTTCATCAGTTCATCTTCTTAATAAAGGCAAAATTCTAAATAAGAATTGAGAACAGACAAGCTAAAGGAAAACAAACTACATTTTCCCCAGTGTTATTTTAATTTAAAAAGTTAAATGATGAATATGACATTTTGGGTAATGTATTTAGGAATTTCTTTCTGGTTTTTTAAGTTTCCAACATGATCTCTAAAAACCACATAAGAGTGTTCTATTTTAATCATGTTTTCTATTTTTATGTAATACTGTGGCATCTATAATAGGAGAACATTGCAATGCTATGCGTTTAGGACAAATAACTGATTAATTTTGAAACACAAGAACAGAATAAAGGTGCTCTTAGGAAACATCATGGTTTTCACAAGATAAGGACAGATTCAGGGCTTTCTTTGCTGGTAGGTTTGCTTTTACTTTCTGGCAGCTGGGTGGTCCATAGGATAGAGCATTGGCCCTGGAGTCAGGAGGACCTGAGTTCAAATCTGGATTTAGACACTTATTAGCTGTGTGACCCTAGGCAAGTTACTTAACTTGTGATTGCCTCGAAAAGGAGGGGCAGTTAGGTGGTACAGTGGATAGAGCACCAGTGCAGGAGTCAGGAGGACCTGAGATCAAATCTCACCTCAGACACTTGACATTCACTAGCTGTGAGGATGGGGAGTGAAGGAGGAAGGGAGAGAAGTTGGAACTCAAAGTTTTAGGAACAAATGTTGAGAATATTTTAGCATGCAACTGGCATATAAGAAATACAGGTAATGGGATACAGAAATCTATCTTGTCTTATAAGGAAAGAGAGAAGATGGGGATAAGGGAAGGGAGGGATATGATAGAAGGGGGGCCAGATTCAGGGAAGGGGTAATCAGAATGCATGGTATCATGGGATGAGGGAGGGGAGAGATGGGGAGAAAATTTGGAACTAAAAGTCTTGTGGAAATTAATTAATTAATTAAAGCTGAAAATAAATAAATAAATTTTTGAAAAAAGAAAAAGCAAAAAAATAAATTGACAGGACCTAACTGTAAGCAATGAATTTTCTTGCAACTTTTGCAATTAGTCTTTATTCCAATCAGGAACATTTTATAATTAAACCTATGCAAATGTTTGTTTTACTTCAGTAGCATGATCTCTACATATTTCATTAATTTTGTAGATTTCTCTTTGTTTTATAGCTTCTTCTTGCATTTTGTTATCGTATTTAAAATGATGTTGAGTTCTGAAGGTTTATTATGCAGCTTAAAATTTTGCTGAAACCATTAATTTCCCCAAATAGTACCTTTACTAATTCCATGGGATGTGATAGTTGGCTATACTATCTCTAACAGATAAGGGTAATTTTATATCCTTTTAATTTCTTACTTGATTTATTAATTTAATATTTATTATATTTCATATTATCTCATTATATAATTATATTTTGTTATATATTGTTTGTATATATTATATAATATTACATATTAAATTACTACATAATTATATGATTATATTATTTTTCTTTTCTTATTTTCTATTACTAGCATTCTCAAAACCATATCAAGTAATTGTGTGGAAAATTGACATTCTTATTTTATTCCCATATGCAATAAAGGTTCTAATGTGGCCACATTGTTTTTTAATTTAGGTAGGTACCTTTTATAATACTAGAAATGGTCCCACCATGGCTATACTTTGTATAGTTTTAGCATAAACAAGTATTACATTTTTCTAAGGTTTTCCCCCCATCTATCAAAAAATTCTGTGACTTGGGATTTTTTTTGTTTTTGATATAATTAATTACGTTTATTTTCCTGATGATAAATAATCCTTGTAACTTTGGTTCATGATGAATGATTTCCTGGATCTATCACTGTAGTCTATTTAACAGGATTTTATTTAATGTTATTATGTCAATATCATTGTGATTGGTCTATCATTCTTCTCCTGTTTTATCCTTACCTAGTTTAAGCATAAAATAATTTTGGCAGGTGTGTTTACTTATCAATTTTTGAAAATAATTTATACATTACATTTGTATACATTTGAAAATAATTCATATATAAAGAACAATTATGCCAACTGTTCTTTAAACATTTGATAGAAATCTCCTATGAATCCATCAAGACCAGAAGGTTCCCTCATTCACACACTTCAGTAGTTCCTTTACAGCGAATTCTATTTTCTTTGTGAGACTGGATTATTTAAGATCTCTAGATGAACTTCAGTCATTTGAGGTATTTTATACTTTTGAAGGTGTTTCTTTATTTCTTTCATGTTCTCAATTTTGTTGGCGTATAATAAGCTCTGGTTATTCATTTTATTTCTCCTAGCTTTGTGGTGATTTCACCTTGCTCATGTGCTAATGTTTTATTTTCTTTCCTCTTCTTTTTAATCAAATGAGTTAAACACATTAATTATGTTAGCCTTTTCAAAGAAACAGATCTTAGGTTTTTAAAAATCTTTTTTGTATCTTTTTATTTCCAATTTATTTATTTTCCCTTAACTTTTAAATATCTTCTATATATATCTTAGTGGGGTTAATTTGCTGCTTTATAATATTTAAATGTATATTCAATTCACTGATCATTTTCTATTTTGTTAATGTATATTTGTCAGGATATGATTTTTCCCTAAAAGAGTGCTTTAGCTGGAATTTTGTTATGTTATTTTATCATTGCCATTATAAAGAACCATTCTTTATTTAGGATTTCATTGTTAAGTCTCTATTCAGCTCTGTCTTTTCTTTACACTCCACAAACCAAATACTATTTTTATTGTGTGATGGTTTGCAAAGGATGTTTTTTACTATCTCTTCTTACTATTTACATTTATTTGCAATATCTCTGAGCCCCAAAAGTATTTTTTTATAAAGGTGTCATATGATACTGAGAAATGTGCTTCATCTTAAATAATTTCTATTTACATTACAGAATCTAACTCCAATTTCTTCTGCAATTTGTCCAATTCTATATTTTGTCTTTTGTCTCTCTTTCAGTTTGGCTTTTTCAAAATGAATAAAAAGGCATAGAAATCATACATCAACATTGTGATACTTTTTATGCTGTCTTGTAGTTCAGTTAATTTTTCCTTTACAAATTTGGCTGCTAGGGTATTTTGAACGTAGAAATTAGTTGGTTAGCTGTCTACATTTCAACAAAATGTATTTTCCTTATTTATCCCATTTTGTGTTTTAAGTATTTCTTTTTACTTTGTTTTTATGATAGTAGGATAATTGCAACTCTGACTTTTTAGAGAGTTTACCTAACGTACAGGAAATTTTTCCCTAGCCCCTCATGTTTTCCTAAATATGTATGTATGTGTATACACACACACACACACACACACACACACACACACACACACCACACCCCAAACTGTGGGGATTTATTTTCTTCTCCAACCTTTCACTCATTTTCATTTTATTGAATTCTTCAATTTATTCACAATTTAAAGTGATGAGAGTTAGGTTTATAGTTTCCTCCACATCTCTATTTTTTTAATTCCCAAATTAGCAATTTTTCTCTTTCTTTTCCTCCGTAAAGATAGCATTTTGGTCCTTCAGTTATTTTAGCTTAATTTCTTTTAAGGTAATCTCATTTTCACTAGCTTTCTTCTCACCCTTAATTATTTCCTCCTTCTATTCACTGTCCCTTTCCTTAGTTTTGCTTAAGGTATTAGTTCCCTTTTCATTTTATCACATTATTTCTTTCCCCTTTCTTCTCTCAGTTCAGTAATCAAAATCGTCACTACTCTCTTCTCTTTAAACTTGTTTTGTTCACTAGCTTTTAAAATGTCATTTTCTTCATATTTTCCTGAAGAAAGATTTCATTCCTTCCTCTTCTTCGTTATTCATTCTCCCTTGCTTTTTACTCTATACTGTTACTTGATTCATGGCCCTTACAGTTATTTAGTTCTTCTCTAATCATTGTATTCCTCATGGAATCAAAGAGTCTAAGGTATCTATTTAGAATTTCCTCTTTTAAATTGTTTCTGTGTTATAGTTCTTCCCCTTTGAGACTTTTGTCTGTTATACCTTATCCTAAATTAACAAGCCTTTCATACTTCATCCTGCAGGTGATGGAGAGGATATTTATTTCCCTATGGGAGGAATTTTCTTATGTCCCTGATTGTGCAAATCATTGTTAACCTTTGCCTTCCCCATTGTCATCCCCCTCTCCCTTTTGCCATGGAATTTCCTCTCTGGGTCTATACTGTCTCACTCTTCTGGAGGCCACTTCCTTTACAGAATATCTTCTTTCCTCTAGGTGCATGTGTTCCTCCCTTCATTGAGACAAGATTTCTCCCTTTCTTTTCCCCATTTCAATCCCCTCCTCTGTTGCCTCATGCTGTCTCCTGTAGGGTTTCTTCCTACTGAGAGACAACAGGAGATGTTTTCCTTCCATAGTTAGCCTTCGGCTTAATTAGCATATGTCATATATTTTCATCTTTTTCTTTCTCATCTCTTGTCTTTATGCACCCTCTCATTCTGTAATTCAGTCCAGCAAATAATATTGATTTACCTGTAATTGGGGAGGGAACAGAGAGAATCACCTCCAAACAATTATAAGTTAATATAATAACTATGTATAAGTACATAACTATTTGTAATTCAAAATGAATTCTAGAACAGTAGACTCTATAACAACAATAACAAAAAATGGAGTAAATTTCCAGCCAAAGAAAACCTAGAAGATTGGCAGTAGGTCTATTTCACTTAGGTGAAAGGGGAGCACGGTCCACTGTAGGCAGTAGTTGGGCAAGTCAGGGGGAGGCCTCCAGTCCCAGCACAGGTTAATGGCAAGGCCCTACAGCCTTGGTACAGAAGGCCAGCAGCCAGGTCTTGGCTCTGCAGTGTCAGAAGCTAGGGAGAATGCCCTCTCTACCCCAGGACCAGAGCCCAGCTTTAAAAGTCATGAAATTGGCTGTAAAAATGAGCAAAATATTCCAAATTAGAAGGGGCTTCATGGGCTATCTAGTTCAAAAATGTGGATTTTAACAAAAACTCTTTAATATTTCTGACAAATACTTGTCCAGTTTCTATTTTAATACCTCTAGTGACAAGAATTTGCTACCTTCTGAAGAAGTTCACTTTCTTTTTGGACAACTCTAATTATTAGAGAGTCTTACTTTGTATTTAAAAAATCTACTCCCTCCACTTGCCACTTAATGATCCTAGTTTTCTCCTCTGGGACCAAGTAGAATGCTAATTCCTATTTCGTAGTGATCTGATAGGTCATGGAAAAGAACAGTCAAGTTAGGATGGCCAACATATTGGACATGGGTCAGAGTTCGATTTCAAAGAGTTCTCAACAGGGAGAACAAGGGACTGAGTCTAAGAAAGTATTGTTAGTAGAGGAAAATATAAAGTCTCATGCCAAGGTAAAAAACAAACTTCCCATCTATAAGATGGGAGACAGTAACTAATTGACAATTTCTCTAAAAAAAATAAAGATCTGGGGTTATAAGTGGCTTGTAAATCCAATATGTAGTAAAAGCCCGTACAGCAAACAAAAAAGCTAATGCAATTTAGGCTAGTGCAAGGGAGGCTTCGTGTCTGGCACATGCTCTGCACTTCCTCAGTCAGACAATATCTGCAATGTTGTGTTCGCTTCCACTTTCTGTATTTTAGGAAGGGTTTGATCATCTGGAGAGTGGGCCCAATCAGATGACAAAAATAGTGAGAAGCCTTAAAACCATCCCACAAGAGGGCCTTTTGAAGGTATTGGGAATGTTTAGTCTGGAGAAGAAAAGGATTAGGAGGATCTTGATAGCAATGTTCAAGTATTTAAAGGGCTGTCATGTGCAATAGAGATTAGATGTGTTCTTCCTGACCACAGACATGAGCACCTGGTGCAGTGGATGGAAGATGCAGAGGCCCCCTAAGGTTTATGTCAGGATTTCCAAGTTTTAGAGCTCTTCTGGCAACTTATTGCCTCAGGAAATCATGGGTTCCCTTTCACTAGGGAAAGTGTACAAGTGAAATTATGGTGAACACTGTGTGAGGAGGCTATAGAGTAAATTCTTATGTATTTGATGGCCTTTGTTCTCCCTTTAAGGAGAGAGAGATTAAAGGCAAATGATATTCATTGTTACGTTAAAGAAGAACTTTGGGACCTAAATCAAGTTATCAGGGATGGATTTTGTATAACAATCCTCCAAAGTTTTTATAAAGCCTTGAGTCAGTGTGAGCTACTATAGTACTTCACCACTTTTTGATGCTGCTAGACTGTATTTTCCCTCTACTTGAATACAAACTATTGATTAGTAAACAGACTGAAGACTCAGGTGAACTATACTCATGCTATATATAGCTCTATCATTTAAAGTGAAAAGTGTAAAGTAAACTAAACAGACCTTTGTATACTTTTGTCATCTTCTGAATGGGTAATTTCTTTAAGTACAGAATTGTAAGCCACTTGAGGGCAGGGATAGTCATTTTTTTTGATGTGTGTTTTTTTTTTACTTTTTCTGAATCTTTTATTTCTGAATTCACATTTTTAGTTAAATTCAACAAACATTTTTCTGTGTTTTCTACTAAACGAAGACAGCTTGGTATAGTGAATAGAATGTTAGAATTGCAAAATTCCTCTTTTGGCACTTACTAGTTTTGTGATCGTGACAAACTTACTTATCTCTATCTCAGTTTTCTAATCTATAAAATGGTTTAATAATACTTATGATACTTACCTCCCAAGGGTTTTGTCAAAATTAAACAAAATAATGGACAGAGTACAAAGTGCTGTGCAAAACTTAATGTACGGCAGAGGTAGAGGTTATGAGTCCATAATATTCCATATTGATAGATTCACTTGATGAGTGTGCTGGTCGGTTTAATTGAACTAACTTTGCCTTTTTTTCCTTTCATTTAAAATTTTTTCTTTTTTAATAGGACATGATTATCTTGCTAGAGGTAGGAAAAGGTTCTCTTTAGAAATAAATTTAATGCAAAACCAAAAGATTTCAATATAAATGTTTACATCCTATATGACCATCATCTATCATTAATGCACTGTATTAGGTGCTTGGGGTGTATATTGTCCCTGTCACCTTAG
This sequence comes from Potorous gilbertii, assembly GCA_028658325.1. NCBI lineage: Eukaryota > Metazoa > Chordata > Mammalia > Diprotodontia > Potoroidae > Potorous > Potorous gilbertii. The sequence goes on along the minus strand of CM053769.1, from coordinate 656,347,787 downwards.
AGGTCTTCAGGTTGAGGTTTTCCAATTTTTGAATTGCATGGCATTCCCTCATACCATCCTCTAGTTGCTCCTCTTATCTGGACTTAAACATGATTCATTTCAGATTGACTTTCAAAGGGTATATTATTATTCTATACATTTTTTTCCTTTCCTGAGATTTACAGTTTTTCAATTGTGGGTGTTTCCCTCAGCTCCAGGGTGAGTTCTTTCCCAATTAAAGAAAGAAGAGTTAGTAAGAGCAGACAGATTTTCTACTTTTCTTTAATAGATAAAGAAGTTCCTTCAGGTCATAGGGCCTTCTGGCATTTTTTTCAAAGGTCAGTATTCCTGAAATGCCAGAAGAGCCCATCTTTCTTAATGTTGAATGGAGAAGGCAGAGCTACTAAAGAGTCATCTATAACTAACTGCTATGCGTTTTGATGAAATGAAAAATAAAACTTACAATTACCAAACACTAAGAAATCTTTATGATCCATCTTTCCTCACATCCTTCATATTCAGTGTGTCAAGGGTCTTTGTAATCATATTCTGAAGTACAAACCAATGAGAAACTGTAGTATTTTCATTTTTGCCTATACTTTGAGCAAGTAAGTGGGGGGACAAACACTCAGCACAAGTAAGAACTGTGGAGTGTTTGAAATGTTTCTAAACCAAGTGTGAATAAATCAATAATCCCATGCTCTCTAGGGAGTGGGAAAAACAAAATCAGAGGACCAATCAAACCACAACTTGGCAGGTCATCTTTTCCATCATCTAATGTCCAAGCATTTATAAAAATGAACAACAGACTATTATTTGAAAACTGCATCCCAATTTCCCTCAGAATTTGTTATGTAGTAGGAAATAGTCTGCAATTCTGCTTTCAAATTTTATGTGAAGAAGATTTCAAAAGGCATAGAAGTCACATTAGGTGTAAGAGAATGAAGGATGCAATTAAAAGTCTTTCAGCTGGTACTGTTAGCTGTATTTCATTAAATCTGTTTGCCACCAAACTAGAAATACAATGAAAGAATTGGGAGGATGTGGCTGCTTAGAAATGGCAGACCAATGCAAAGCCAAGACAATTTTTTTTCATATTTGGAGGCTGAAAGAGAGGAGCCAATGGATAGATAGGCAGGCTCTGGAGAGGATAAGACAGGACTGTTTGTCCAGCACTTCCCTAATCTCTATATGAATAAAATTAGGCTTTCTTTTTGTAACACAGTCACTTTAGAGTACAAGTACCATCCACACAGCAGTCAACAAATTTTTATTGAACAACAATATGTGATGCATAAGATACTCTATATATTTTAGGGAAATGAATTCCATCTTGAAATAACCAATTTGACTGAAATATTCATTATATCTACTATATGTATATATATATGCATATACACATTCAGCATATTCTCTCTATATGTAAAGAAATAAAACAACTTGAGAATTAAAAGGCTACAGGAGATTTAACTTTATAAGTTTAATTATTAGGATTTAAAATACCAACAATTCTTTTTGAAAGTAAGATAAATGTACATCTTCCCACCAGTTCAGTTAGAGAGGGGAAGGTAAAAGGGGATCAGTGAAATAGCAGAATGAACAGAGGCATAAGATAGACCACTGAAAAGAGAGAGAAGGAGGAATTTTAGTCCTGAGTGGGTAAAGGTAAAGGTTATGGGAAGCTTTCTTCATATTCCAAGAAGGAAAAAAAAATACTTAGAGATCCACGTGTGTACTTATCTGGGACAAGATAGGAACAATCCACTTTTTTACTCCATTGTTTCAGCTTTAATGGCACTTAAGAGTTCCTCAGAAATGGAATTTTTTCTTAACTTCATCTGGTCCCCAGAATTTAAAGGGATCTCTAATTTCATATGCTCTCCAGAAGCTAGGGGGCTTCCTGGAACTATCATTAATAATCCCAGCTATGTCAGCAATGATTTCTAGACTCCGCAAACTCTGCTTACACTGTGAAACAGTTTTACCTCATCTCGTAAAGGAAATTTTTAATAGGGCCAACCCAGGTTCATATGTGCAAAATTCCTACTCTGATACCTCACTGTGGCATAGAGTGAAACCTGGATTCTCTGTGGTTGTGCCAATGGAACACGGATTGTGGCTGGGCCTACCAAGTTAGAAAGGTTTCCATGCTGTGATAGGGACAATCTATTGACCTAGGTCTAGGCTAATAACTGATGAATATTTCAATTTAACATTAAAAGACAGTCACCACATCATTAACAATGTATTTGCATTGAAAGAAGGAGAAATCATACTGAACACAACTGCAAATCCTTGAAGTAAGTCTTGAATTGACTCATATGAGCATGGGGGTGAAGGGGAGATGGTATAAAACAGATTCTCATTTAAACAAGGCCCACCTTCATCTTTCCTGGTGTGTAAAGTCTCTTATATAATGGCATCACCTGTATTAGAAGAGGAACAAGACTTTTCGTCAGAGTGATGCTAGATGGAAGACAGGCACAGAATGAGGCATAGACATTGTGTTTTGCTTGATTATATACTTAATCTGTGACAAAGAAGGGCTTTGGAGGCAGTGGAGTTGATAGGTAATGAGAGTGATGCAAAAAAAAGAACCAATTCAGCATTTTAAAACATGTGGAAGGGAACAGAAGGAATTTCAGGAAGGGACATAGATAATTCAGGCCTTTTGTTACTATAATGTTAAACTTAATAAGTGTGATTTAATATACAATTCTCTTTGTATGTTGAAATTTTTATATTTAACTACATGCTTTTTTAAAAAGAAAAATTTTAAAGGTCATTACTGTCTTGTTGATTTTAATGTATATATTATGTCTGTTCTTTATGTATGACTGTACGTAATAGAAGTTCAATTTCTCATACAGTTCTCATTCTTGTTCTTTGAATGTTGAAATCTTTGTCTCATTCAATCCATTATTCCTAATTTGTGTTCTATTACCTTAATTTAAAAAAAAAACCCACATTTTGCTGACCGTATTTCAATTTCATTTGTAAGTTCTTTTATACATTCAACAACATTCTTCGAATAAATGAGTCCATAGGTTTGGTCAGACTGCCTAAGGGTTCCAGGATATACAAAAAAAGGTTAAGAGCATCTGATTTAAGTTTACAATATTAATTTTAAAGGCCAAGGTCTATCTTCATATTGTAATTTTCTGTTGCTATTTGTTAGGAAGCTACCCATCATAACATGTTGAAGTGGTTATGATGTTAGGACTGTTTTTCAGTCATTGACTGTTATTTGTTTTGGGTACGGGTACACAAGAGCTTGTGCACTAGAAAAGGGAAATGGGCTGAGGTAGAGTGGCACCCTGATCAAGCATTTAAAATCATCTCAGTGCTTCCAAATTGATCTCTCTGGTCTAGAGATTTTCAGACCCACAGAGTACTGTTTGACCACCTCTGTAGATACTGGTCCAAGCACAATTCTAATTGTTTCAAGAGAACAGGAATTACCTACTGAGTGCTCTGGTGTTTTCACTGCAATAAATATTTAATAAAACATTCCTCACAAGAAGTTGCATGAAGACTAGGGTCTTAGAACCAGAAATGGCAGCATTTACCCAATTTCAGGACCTCACCAAAAAACTGGTTCTAATTTAAGCCCCCTTGCAAGACCTCTGTCAGCATCTGCATTGTCAGCAGCTTAGACTGACCACAGAATGATAACTAAGTAATTTAGAAAATCATAAGATGATTTAGGCATTTAAGATGTGTAAAAGGTAATTAAAACCACACTGTAGGAGGCTTAAGGCCATAATGTAACTGGCTGCTCCACAGCTGGGGTCACTGGTTATGTTGTACAAATGCATATGTTCAATTTATGATCCTAATGAGGAACATGGAATGTTTTGCTTCTTCATTTGCAGTGTTCATCTCCAGAGGATGTGAGAGTCTGGACTTTAATGTGAGTATAAGCTCTTTATGGGTTTTGGTCACATCTTGGCTATTGTAATCTGCTTCATATGCCTGCATGTGCCTTGGCATTTGCCATCATAAGGGGAAATATTGCCCTTAAATGATAAAAATACCAGGATATATCTCTCTCATTAGTAACCAGTGAGTGATAAAACATATGCTTTAACTACCCTATTTATCACAAAATGTTCCTATTAAAACCCAAGGGCAGTGTCTCTAAAAGGTATCAATACTCAAGCATTCAATTTATCTCATAACCTGAGATTTACAGACAGTGTTAAAGGAAGCATTTCTTTTTTCTTCTCTTATGTCATGCATATATCCATGTAATAGTACTAATCATTAATTCATGTCATTTTCTTACAGGCTGCTCCTTATTGGTGGGATTTAACTATCAGTAGTGTCCAGGACCTTCTCTCCTTAGAAACAATGAAATAATTTATACTCCATATGTTTCAGACATTCTTGAGCATGGTTTCTTTAGCAGCACATTTAAGAACACAAAAACTCCATGATGACATATTCACAAGATAGAAAAAATATATAATTAGGAAGTTTTTTATAGCTAAGAAGATTATATCATTAGATAACCTAAACACTCATTTCATCTCACCTGTTTATTATAGTAGGAAGAATGCAAGATTTAGAGTCAAGTGAGAAGTGGGTTAGTCTCACCTCTGACACTTACTAGTTGTACAACCATAGATTAGTCATTTAACCTCCAGGAGACTCTTTCCTCCTTTCTAACATGGGAATGCCAATCCCAAAATACCTACTTCACAGGATGATTACAAAGATGAAAATCATATAGGACATTAAAAGATGCTTTGTAACCCCTATAGTGCTATATAAATGACAACATTATTAACTAGAAGCAGTTAATACTGAATATACTATGCTTGACTGTTTTCAAGTACTAGCTTTGGGGGCAAGAGTCACAAGTTCCTTTCTGTAATTACAGGAAATCTTTTCTAGAGTGGGCTACTTGGAAACTATCAGTCTGAAAAAAATATACATACATATATGCATATACTTTAAAGAATACATATTCTTCAATGTAGTATAGTTTTATCACTTAGAACCTATACCAGTTCTAGGTATATAATAGAACAAAGCAACTGGAACTAGGTAGACAGGTAACTGAAATATGGGATGGCATAATGGATGGAGGGTCAGCCTGCAACCTGGTAGTCTTGGGTTCAAATTCTTTCTGGGACTCACCATGTGGCCTTGGGTAAGTCACTTAACTATGCAATGTTCCCAGGTAACCCTTTAAGACTGTAAGTTGGCTTGGTGACCTACACCCTAAAGAAGAAATCCCCACGCTAAATAAACAGCAGAACCCTGATGGGGATTAGTTATCTGGAAAAAACAAACAAACAAACAACTACTTTACTGAGTGATTTTTAGTTGAGATTTTTTGATAAGAGGGTTATGAAAGTCCCAGAGCAGATTTGATGTCCGTATTCCTTCTTCATCCCTTTCTACAAAGTTCAAATACGAGTTTTCTGAATTTTCATCAACTTGGACTTAACAGAGTCCAAATTAGTGAGGAATAATTACTGTCTTCTTTAACTAGAACGCAACAACTTCCCTTATCACGTGGGCCCATGGGCCCCATGTCAGTGTCCATGATCTAGGCTAAGCATGTTCTGTGCCTAGTCATGGAGGTTCTCTCACACAATGCCTCAGCCCGCTGTTGGGGGCCCCTTTTAGACATAGCCTTCTAAACTCACTTCCTAAGGCCTTTCCCGCTTTCATAAAGCAAGCTTGTTTTCAGTTCATTCCTTTTTATCCGTTATATAAACTAGGTGGACCTGGATACTTAACAGAAGAATCTGAAGCATTTGGTTGTTATTAGAGGAAGGATAGCTGACTCACACATGCAAAACATTAAAGAAACCTTACAAACGTTCGAGGGATTTGTTGTTGTTTTCGTTGTTTGAGGCTATGCAGCCCTTAACCACATCCTGCAGTGCACATGGCCATCAGACTTTTTTTCTTTTATGACTCTGTATAATTTTAGGCTAATAAAACAAACAAGAACCATTTTTGTATTCTCTATTCCCAGCATTTTATTGTTTTTATTTAAAGGTAACATACTGTACATGGTTCAGCTTTGGGGGGAGGTAGGAAGGAGGAGCAATTCTTTTATCTTTATGAAGCATCCCCTCAGTTACCAACATTCACACAAACATGCTTGTGTTGAAGCACTCTCACATCCCGGGTCCACATTTTCCACGTGGACAGAGTTTCCCAAACTTCCAGGAAGTTGTTAACCTGAAGGGCTCAGGATTGGACACTCCTTATCTTCAGTAGCAGTCCAGCCACAGTGGGGACCAAGTTACTCTCTGACACAGAGTCACCATTTTTAAATCATATTTTTTTTCTTGCTTCTCAGGAAATAATTCCTGTCTTTATCTCTGTTCACTTGGAGGGGGCTGGGGAGGGGGAGAGGGAGAAGGAAGAAGGATATTTGGATATTTTCTATTCTTGGCCTCTGCAAGCACTGATACATTTTGCTAGAAGCTATTTTAGTGTTTTGAATCCTATAATTATGAATGTTTACGTGTAGGCTCTTTGGTAATCTAAACGATTACGTGAAATGAAAACCCAGTTTATGCCCTAGATGCTGTTGGAGTGGTCATCCAATACTGTATTTGTCTAACCAAATGGTGCATTGTTGTTGTGGGTGGTCCATGTTGAGTTGCCATACCCAATTATTATTTTAAAATATGTAACCAAGAATATCTGACCCTGATGGAAGTGAATTACATTTTTGCTTTCAGTTCTATTACCAAGTTAACTTTTAACATCCAACCATAGGTTGGAGTAAGTATTTTTAAAAATCTCATTTGTCAACAAGCAAGTTGAAACCTAAATGCCATGAAATACAACTTTGTCTATAAGCCAAAATGCTGTGTGCCTTCAATGCATTTCTTTTTTTCAAACATCCAACTTTACTTTAAGGAGAAAAGTCTGACCACTCAGTACTTTATGGGAAAGCTTCTTTATACAGCTAATATTTCAGTAACAGATTAACATTGGAAGTGCTGGTTAAGCATTGACTCAAATAAGTTATAAGAAGATCACAAAACACCAGCTTTTCTAGAGGTTAAACTTTAGTAAAAAGCCACATTTACTGAGTCTCTCCTTTGTACCAAAATACAGTTTCCAAACAATAAAAATAAACAGACTTTTTCACAACAAGAAATATGGAGATAAAACTGCAGCATCAATATAATCTCAGTTATCACTTAAAGTATTTAGAACAAATAATATTATACTACATTTTTTTCTCACTACAGACACTGCAAAGAAGGCTTATGTATTTATTTAGTGGAATACAATGTGAAGACTGGTACACTCTGATGTACTGTTCTCTATTTACCTGCTCTAACAAAATGAATTTCCATATGGTTATATTAAGGAGCTTTCCAGTGCTCTTTAAATTTACAGAAAAGAAAATTTAAAAAAACAAACAAACACTAGATCATACAGCTTGAACAGATTTCAGTATATGATTACACATATACCAGGATAGATTTACTCAGTCTAATTCATGGGAAGAGCTGTACTTTATAACAAATGCCTAAAAAAGCTCCTTTACGGGAGATTGATACTGATAGAGTCACAAATGGTTCTTATACATCCAGACAGGCTTTTCATTGTTTGTTGCTGTGATATGTGTCAATGAGTCACTAGTAAGTATGTGGGCCAAGCAATTTTATGTGGGTCTTTTTTCTTTATAATTAGATCTAACTTTTCTTTGAACGAGGACCCCAAGCTGATGCAATAGGAGTCAGAAATGCCTTACCAATAACAGAATTTGGCCACTTGTGCTCATTTCATCATGGATATGATATATTGGGGTCAATGTATTTAAGGACTGGCAGATACCTCACACTGACCACATACCCCAGCCCTTCTCAGATTCGTTGTTTGTTGGCGCTTATTAAGTAAGTGCAATGTCAGCCAAAGGAAAGCAGGTTAGAGACAAAATCTGCTCCCCCAGCTTGGTCTGACAGTCACATTCAATTCCCATTTTCCAAATGTTTGCCAAATATTAAAACTATTACTTCATGAACATGAATGTGATATGCTGAAAGAAAAGACAAACCAGAAGGCAGCTGCTGAGGAAAATATTTCAAACCCCAAAAAGATATTTAACATCCTATTAAATAAATAACTTAGAAAGAAATAGAAAGGATGAAGGCAGAATGCACAAGCACACCATACTATTCGTTTTGTTAGAACAGTTTTGCACTAATGTGTTTATATTTCTTAATCCTATCCATTCTTCCACGTTGCCACACCAAAAACTCCTTTGGTTGTGCATTATGACCCAAGTGCTTCCAGTAAATGCTTGCGTGTCTAACTGCTCATTGGATCATCAGGCTTGAATGAGCAAAGTCTTTGATATGAGTTAGTATTCCATAAATAACTTTCCCCAAAGATCATTCATCTGATTGTCTCACGTCCTCCAAGTTCTATCACAGAAATAAAAAACAAAACAAAACAAAAAACAGCCATGTTGTTCATTCTGGGAAGAGCATCCATCCCATTTGATCCAGTCTATATCTTCATTATAAGATATGACACAGAACAAATTTAAATGATTTCTTTGCCAGCAGTGAGTACAAAACCTTCAAAGACACCCACCCTCTCTCTCAAACAAGCAGAGGTCTGTAAGGTCTTTGCTTTTCAAGACTATTCTTCTCGACGATTACCAGATATTCTCAGCGAGAGAGATTTTGATTCCACTTGCATCAAGAAATGCTTCATCTACGAATGTACTACCATGGGAAGAAAGTGGGCAGAGGTGTTTTTCCTTCGTGTTTTCTGTCCTCTCCTTGGAGCTCCCTTCCCATTCAATGCCACATACATCTGTCTTCCATTGTGCTGCCAGTTAAAAGATGCATAGGTGTTGTATCCATTTTCCTCTATCCTTTCCTTCAGCTTGCAATCATTGTTGAATTCTCTCTGCAGAAGAAAACCAAAATGTAATCTTTAAATAGAATTTGACTTTCTCCATCAATACTGTCAAGATAATTATGGTTTGGAGGTGTTTTGGTTGTTGCCATTTCAATGCCAGTTGTGCATAAGAAATATTAACCAAAAATGTACAGTAAACCTCATAAAAAACAACTTTCAGGCTTAAAAGGGTAAGATTTATTTTCATATATTTATGTAGCCACCAATTGGCGTCCCCATTTTATCCAGCGTGTTTAGAATGCAAAGTGCTTTAAGTGTCCAGATTGTCCAGAAGTAGTGCCGTTAAGCTTTTTTTTTGGAGGGCAGGTGGGTCAAAAAATAAAGAAGGTCATTTTTGTCTTTCTCTCACAGTAGGAGCTATGTGCCCCAGGGTGAGAGGACGCTGGCAGTGGGGAAAAGATGTGGATTGGGAAAATGGTTAAACCTTATTTGCAAGGTCACAGTAAATTTTCAAAGTATAAAAAAAAAGAGACAATGAAACCTGATGAGAAAGTAGAGCTAAAGAGTGTTATGCTACTTTATATATTTAATTTCATCATTTAAATGTAAATCCTTCTACTCCTCTTAATCATTCCTGTATGTCACACTTCATAAGGGATATTCCAAGCCTTCTATGTTCAATTCTTCTATGGTACCCAATTCCTGCCCTATCCCATAATTCTCCCTTTCTGCTCATCTCACATCCTTCTAACAATATCCCCCACTATGTCCTTCACCTCAGTCTCTGATGAAGAGGTTACCCTTCTCCTTGTGAAAGTTCACTCAAACACACACTCTTCCCATTCCTTCCTTTCTTCTTTGGCAGATTGCCTCCAATAAACATCTGCCCCGCTCCCACTGCTAATCTTTAGTTTGTTCCATATCTACTAGGTTCTTCCTTCCCTGGTGCCTACAAACATGCCTAGTTCTGTCTCATCCTTAAAAAGCCCTCATTAGATCCTACTATCCCCTTTCCTATCAGTCCTATCTCTCTCTTCCCTTTCTTAGATAAACATTCTAAAAAAAACTTCTCTACATTCCACCCTTCCACTTTCTTTCCTGTCACTTTCTTCTAACCCCTTTGTAATCTGACTTTTGACTTCATCATCCAACTGAATCACTCTCTCCAAGTTACTAATGATCTCTTAATGTAATGTCATTTAATCATTTCTCATCCTTCCCCCTCCCCACCCTGTAGCATTCAAAATTCTTTGACCGTCTTTCTTGAATATCATTCTGTCTTCTCTCTGGATTTTCATGATATTTTTCTCCCTTGGTTCTCCTGATAACTTTCTAAATGATCTTTCTCCGTCTCCACTGTTGGATCTTTATCTATGTCACATTCTCTTACTGTGGATATTACCTCAGACTCTGTCTTAGGTCCTCTTCTTTTTTCTTTTTCATTTGGTGATCTCAATAGCCCCTATGGATCTGATCATCATCTCTAGAGAGATGACTCGCAGATCTACACGTCTAGCTTCAATCTATCCTTCAATCTTGCATCAGCTGACGTTCAGATATTTTAAACTGGACAGTACATAGACATCTTGAACCCAACATGTCTGAAAACAGAAAGCATTATCTTTTCTGCCAAGCCTGTGCCTGTTCTGAACTTACCTATTACCAAAGTGCCATCCTTCTAGCCATGTGAAGATACACAACTTCATTGTCAAGCTTGATTCTCACTGTTTCTCCAATCTCTTATTTCATTCCCTACAACATCTCTTGTATCTATCCCTTTTCTCCCTCTGCTGATGCTTCCACCTTGGATAGGCTCTTATTACCCCAATCTCAAACTATCACAGTAGCCTTTTAATCAATCTTACTGCCTTAAGTCTCTTTAGCTCCTTCTCCACTCAGTTGCCAAAATGATTTTCCTAAGAGACCTGAATATTTCACTCCATTATTTAATAAATTCCAGTGAAACCCTACTACTGCTTGAATCTAAAAGCTTCTGTTTGGCATTAATGAGCTTCACAAATAGCCCTTTCGATCTTTCCAGTTTTCTGACACATTATTTGCTTCTGTGTCTCTCTGACTGTGCCATATTGACTCAGTTGTCACAGACAATATTCCATTGCCTGTCTCCATGCCTTTGTTCCAACTGGCCCTCTCATGCCTGTAATATTCTTCATCTCTATCTCTGACTCTTAGAATTACAAGTGATTAAATAAGAATAATTATAAGAAAAATCCCTTTATAGCACTTTAAGATTTGCAGTGTGCTTTATATATATTATCTCATTTGATCAACATAACAATCTGGGAAGTATTTATTATTATTATTTTTGAAATTAGGATACAGAGGATGATGAAGTTTAATTGATTTTGCCAGGGACACACAACACATAAGTTGTCTTAAGGTCTAGCACTCTATCTACTACTCTACTGTTCCATCTAATGGCCTCCACAAATGCAATTTATTTGAATGTGTTGAGAGTTCAGGAACTAAAAGGTTGAACCTTTAGCACAGCAGTTGCTGAAATCGTTTGGTGTAATGGATTCCCTTGACAATGCAAGACCTTGAGATCCATTCACAGAGTAATGTTTTTAAATATATAAAATAAAAACACATAGGACTACAAAGGAAACCAATTATTGTGAAACATTAAAAAATTAACAATTTCCTGGATCCCCTGGAACCTATCCATGGATCAGTGGACCCCAGTTAAGAAGCCCTGCTTTCATTCACAGAGAACATGGAAAGATGGCAGACTCCCTAGGCTAAGTGAGAAACTAGTTAATCTACTTACTCCCTGGTTCCCTCCTCTTTCATCCCCAACTTATACTAACTAATCTGCAGGTATGGTCAATTTAGAATGCTGTGATGTCTACTGTCTTCTCTATCTAGTTATCATATGTGGCACAATACTGATACAGTTCCGTCCCCACAATTCAGACCTCTGACCATTTACATATCAATTTCTGTATGTTAGAGCATTTTTTGAGAATCATCAAGACAGACTCACAAAAAAAAGGTTTTGGAATTGGTTGATCAAAAGAGTGGTCGTTAAGCATTCATGGTCACTTAGAAGGTGGTCTCTAATAAGTGTACTAAGGACCAGTATGTGCTTGTCTGCATATCATTTCACATTTTCATCAAAAATATTGAAATGAATGATGTGCTTATCAAATTTGCGGATGATACAAGACAAGGAGGGCTAGATGTGATGTTAGATAGAATCCAGGATCAAAATCTAAAATATCTCAGAAAGCAAAAAAGTTGGATCAAATCTAATAAAATGAAATTAAAAAAGATTGAATTGTTCTTAAAGTGTGGTAGGGGTAGCCCGGGAGTTTCAGAGACTCTTTGAGGCAATCTATTTTCATTAACATAATAAAATATTTTAATTTATAATACAGTAAATTATCTATGTAGCTTACATAAACAAGTTATTAGGGAGATTCCTCAATAATTTTTAAGCTCATTAAAAGGTCCTCAGACCAAAAATGTTGAAAACTGCAGGTATAGTCTTATATTTTGGTTATCAAAATCAACTTCAAAAGTAAAGAGATGGAGGAGACATCACTAGATAACACTACGTCTAAAAAAAAAAACCGATGGTGTTAGTGAAATATAAAGTCAATGTATATTAACTAATTGCTGTGGCAGTTACTAATGCAAATTTGACCTTATGTTACATTAAAAAAGACAGTGTTAGGATTAGGGAGGTGATATTCTCACCATAGTACCCTGGAATATTTGGACACCAAATTTTAGTAAAATCACTAAGTTAAAAGGATAAAGAATCAGGCTTGAAGTACATTTATATAAACCCTGACACTAGGAAATCCAAGCCTGTAACTTACTTGAAATTAAGAATGCTGAGCTGCAATAGAACTAAGTTAACTGGGAGTCCTCAATGATTGACATGAATATTTGCTAAGTTCCTGAGAGCAGCATGCTACCAGGCTATCTCAAAAAGAGTCATAAAATGAGCAAGGCAAAGCTGCAATAATCAGATAGTGTTCATGAGAGGCTGCTGTACTTCCAGGCTAGGAAAGATAGGGAGAGATCCAGACTCAGAATAAAGCAAACAACCTCTCACCTGCAACAACAACAAATAGATGATACGGCAACCAAGATAATAAAAGGTTTCAAGCTACATGTGACTCAGGTGAAAAAGTAAGGGCCATTTAATATGGAGAAATGAAGACTCACGCAGTCACACTAATGGCTTTCAAAACTTTTTAAATGTAGTAATAATGAAGAAGGGCTAAATTTATTTTTCTTAATGCAGAAGGCAAAACTGGGAAGAATAGAAATTTCAAAGAGGCAAATTTTGTTTAATATAAGGAAAAAATAACTTGGGTTCCCTTAGAGGATGGTGGGTTTCTACAAATAAAAACATTCAAGTCAAGGCTGGATGACCATGTATGGTGTAGAAAAGATTCTATCTGGGCAACAATTAGATTAACTGGCTTTAGTGTTCCCTTTTAAATTCAAATTTTGTGAAAATATGGCAAAAAATAATTTGTGCTTCTGATACATCTACCAGCTGGATGCATTGCATGGTGGTTATTGGTGATCCAAGTATAGGTCACCCTTTGAATGTAGGACAGGGGTGGGGGAACCTGGAGCCTCAAGGCCACATGTGACCTTTTAGGTGCTTGAGTCCAGCGTTTTGACTGAGTCTAAGTTTTACAGAGCAATTTATTAAGGATCATACACATCTACAAACATACACATGCCAGGAAAAACCTAAATGGGATCATGAAGAGGTAGACACAACTAAACAACACCAACTATGTGTGTGTGCATGTATTAAATATATTTACATATCTATAAAATGTATATATATATACATGCACATACATATATACACTTATATGCATATTCATATTTTTTTAAGTGTTCAGTTTTCATTCCACAGAGTCCTACTTTAATTCAAGTCCTATAGTTCCATAGCCAGGATATACTTGAGTTTATAGAAGCCCCAGTTTAGATATGCCTTGTACCTATTCCTTATGTTTAGAATCTAGAGTCACAATTGTATTGCCCTTTTCAATGTCCACAAATCCAACTAGTATTCCCTGCTTTGGGACCAATACAGAGGAATGCACTCCCCCTCCAAATCTCCTTTAATCTGAAACTGTGGTTATCCATTATTCTACCGTGACCATTAGCATTTGACTGATAACTTAACTTGTTCCTTATCTTCAACAATAACTGAACACTTGATTTTCCTTTATCTGCAGAATAAAGACCAATATTCTCTCTGGTTTACTGTAATTAGTGATAATGACACGTATAAAGTTTTATGATCTACAAAGAATTTAATATGTATAACATCATGTGATCCTTACCACAACCACGGGAGTAAGATTTTTCAGGTACGATTACTTCTATTGTATAGATGAGGAAACTGAGACTTAAACAAGTGATATATCAAGCTTACTTCTTATTACTTCCCTATATGGACCTCTCCCTAAAGATTTTCCCCCATACACAGTGCTCATTCCTTCCCTGTATACTTATGATTTCCCCTCCTCTCCATTGTCTTTTTTCTTAATTGCCCACATATCCCCTTTCAAAATTTTTTTCCATCTTCTATGGCCTAGATTTAGTTCCAAGACTTCCATGAAGCCTTCATAATTGTTACAATATATAGTGAACTACCATCATAATCCAGTTACAATTGAAACTTAATTGTTTCATGCATAATAGTTTTGTCTCCTGACTCAGAATCTAAACTTCCTGTACATTTTAGAAAAAAAAAATACAAAGGACTGAGGAATTGAGTTGAAAGATGTGGCTCCAAATTCCACACCTAATGCTTATTAGCTCTGTGACCACAAGCAATTCGTTTAACCTCTCTGAACCTCAATCCCCCCCAACTGTAAAATAAATATCATAATAAAAGATGTATTTCCCAAAGTTGTTGTCAATATCAAATGAAATAATGCATGTAGAGTGCTTTGTACATCTTAAGATGTCTTTTAAAGATTAAAAAAGTCTTTTAAAATTGATGTTATTAAGATCTATTCTATAATTTAACTGGCACATAATAGGTGATCAATATATACTTGTTGGTACATATAATATTACCTATAACATATAACCTTTACGTATGAAAGCTATCATTGAACGAATTCAAGTATTCACTATATGTATGTATGTATGTATGTATACACACACACACACACACACACACACACTCACATATTCCAAAGACATTATCAGAGGGTAATTACAAACTGGACAATTTATAAACCTGGGTCACTCTTTACCTGTGATGATATTCATTTCACTTTAAGTAAGACTATGTTAGGGTCACTACTATAGGAGAGAAAATGTATATATACAAGTGAAAATCCAACACATGATCATTCTGTGATCACTACTGATTGTTTTTGAGGGTTTAAAACAGCAAACAGTATAGTTTTTAGAAAGAAAATGGTCTCAAATAATGAATATGCTAATCATTTTCCTCACTAAAAGTAAAGCAGGATTTATGGGGGTATTCAGAGGACATCAAAAATCCATAGGTTAGATCCCACCGTTAGTCATCATACTCATATGTATACAGTCTGTCTTTTAAATCAAATGAAACAAAATGGTTTGGTTTGGCAATGATTCCCTTCCAACCTGAGCATAGCTCTCGGGCCACCCTGACCAGAAGTTCCCTCTGATGGGTCTCACCAGTTGCCATGTCAGAATATTTACTGATGATCAGTAGCAGGCAAACAGATAAACAACATGGAGTTTGTCTGTTCAGAACTACTGATTGCTCAGTGCTTGAAGTTTGGGAGAATTATAGCCCCTGCAGGTCTATTTTCAAACAATCTAATGATAACAGAATTATTTGGGGGGACAGATGGGCTTAAAATCCTGAAATGAGCATTATGACTTACTAAACTCAATTTTGAAAACAAACAGCATACTTACTGAACCATAGAGTTTTCCTTTCTTATTCATGGCTAAATAATAGTTGCTGTTAATGGCTTTGACTGCTACAACTCCTATTTCCACCGATGTTATCTCCAGGATACCTAAATTTTCAGAAAAAGAGAAATGAAAAAAGGGTCAATAGCACTCAGGAGTTTCCAACACCCTGTCAAAAAAGAAGAAATCTTGAAGGGAAAAATTGTTTTTTATTTGTCAAAGAGAGAGTATGTGTGTTTTCTGCTGCTGAGAACTAAGAGTATAAAGGCCTTCAAAATGCAGAAAAAAAATCAAGTCAAAATACACCCCAAGTTCTGGTAGCGTTTCTCTCCATTCTCCTGTGAGTACTGATGGAGAGGCATTGTTTTAATTAAAATGCTTCCTTTGCTAACTCTGCATTTTTAACTCCATAAATATTAAAACAACTCTACTCATCTTAGCCTAGATTTCACTCAAATTTATCATAACACACATCTGAACTACAGCATTAAATTAAATCTATAACATATGTCAATAATATGTCAGACTTACCTCAATCTGCAAAAACAGTGGTAAACTATTTCTTCCTTGTAGGATATTTTAGATAAACTAAATCTCTTGGCTATATTTAGCTGATAAATTCATTTTTGGCAAGGGTGTTGACATTCTGGGATATAGAAAGGCTTTTCCTTACATCTACATTAGCTTGTCTTCCCAATGTCAAGAAGGCCGTACTGTGTGGGGGAGGAAAAAAGCCAACATTTTCTTCCAAGAAAAGAAACTTTTTTTGGGGAACGGAGAAATCATTGTATTAATAGAGAGTACAATTTGTTATCTATATTTTACAGGGATAGAATTGCCATAATCAGAAGGGGAAGTCATTATGAGGTAGTTTTATAGTTGATTATTTGAAACCTGTGAAATGAATTGGAAATTTTTGTACAAGTCTCTTTGGAAATGTGTCCTTATCACCTTCATCCACTTTCATTTTTAGGCTAATACATATTGGGGACCCCAATACTTAGTATTACAACCATCTAGGAAGATAGCTAAAGTCTATCCTGTCACTTGAAAATTTAAATGCCCAGATCTGGAGGCAGGTCCTTTTTCAAATAAGCTTTGGGATTCTTTCTCAGAATTGTGACTCTGAACATTTGGGGTAGGAATCTTCTGAGCAAATACAAAATGGAATATACTTATAAAGTTCTACAACTATACTCCAAAGGTGATTTATAAAAGAAAGTGCTCCTTTGTTTCTTGATGATGGGTTGAGACAATGGCTTTTAAATGAAATGTGATGCCATTTGTCTGCACCACAGATTTTGTCCTTCCCAACTAGAAGGGCAATAATCATCTGGTAAAGAAATTTCCTCCTATTTTTCAGCTGCCACTTGTGGTCATGGAGTGTCGGAATACATTGTTTCTAGGTTGACATAAGTCAGCCTTGGCTACAACAGTGTTCAGGGACCAACAGGCACAGATTTACTACAGCAAGTAACCAGAAGTACTTCTTCCAGTCACCCAAAATGATATAAGTAAGCCAGGTTTATGTATTCTGGTAGGAAAACAGAAATGCATGGACTTGGTTGACTATACTTAAAACCTATAGAATCAATCATATGACAGGTATAGTTATAATAACCACTCGTTCTTACACAGCACATTTTAAGATCTATAAAATACTTTACATATGTTATTTCATTTGATTCTCACAACTGTAGGAGGTAAGTGATACTATCCCCATTTTTATGATGGGGAGACTGAGGCAGACGGAGGATCTTGCTCAGGATCATACAGCTAAGTATATGAGGTAGGATTTGAACTTGGATCTTCCTGACTCACAAGTCCAGCAATTTATCTACTGTAACACCACCTCACTATTAAACGGGGATGTAAATTAACTGATTTTATTTAAATTTCAAACTCTCAATATTGCACCATGTCTCACCATACATCTACTGTGATGCTTCACTATACTATAGAGGAGATGCTAGATTCTTGAAAGCTATGCAAGTAGAACAAAAACTATGGCAGTTGGAAAAAAGTTTTGGCATAAGCCTAGCCAAATTTGGAGACAATATCACAGGTTCAGTCAAGGGACCATGAATATTGCAGACCCAGAAGCTAACAAGACCATCTAAGATGCAGACGGGCTGTAATCTGCATTGGTGGATGGAAAACCCTTCCTAATGAAATCAGACTTCCTTGAAATATTGAAATTATAAATTAGGCTTTGTAATTACAAACTCATATCCATGAAATCTCAGCATAGCAGGGATTAGAGAGCACAGGTAATTCAATCCATATTTGAATTAATTATTGTCATTCTTGTCAGCTCTCTTGGTGGATTTGGACATTTTGAGGATTTGGTAAATCATAGTATAAATAGGGTAGTTCAACAACTACTCTTGTTTTTGTCTCAGAACATGAAAAGCAAATGACACAAACTAATCTGGAAATACTTTCTTCATTCCCCCATGCTGCAACTATACCCCAAATGAGCCCTTCTTCTTTCTTTCCCTCCCATATGCTTTCTCTCTCCAGTGGCCATACCACTGTCTCTGCCCCAAAATCACAGGGCCTTGGGATGTCAAAGACAAATGACGTCCTGGACAAATATTTCCCAGTCATTTGACACCAAGTACAACAATTACTAGTTATAGCTCTCCTATTTTCCTTTGTTCAGCCAGGCCCCAAAGTACAGAATGCAAGTGATGCCTACAGATACTAACTATACTGAAAGCTTGGCACTGAATAGAAGAAAAGAGTTCTGAAAGAAATTATTCACCAAATTAACTGAGTTTACAATTATAAAAGTACAACGCACAGTGCAGCCTGCCTCAGCCTCTCAGAGAGCTTTAAGGTAATCTCATCCAAGTAGAGCTCCATAAGTATACAAAACTCAAAACATTCTCAGTAAATCAGAAATGAACAAGGAGTAATTATGCGCCCAATTATACTTCAATAGACATATTCCTGAAAGTTGTGCTTCAGGGCATTTGTTATTTATAGGATCTCCTTAAAGAATCCTTTTAAAAAGCAAAGGAGGTAAACTGTCACCCCCCCTAACATTCCATTTTTCAAAACTGGATTTTTAAACATGGCACCTGTGCTTTTTTTAATAGGACAAATTTACAGGGTGATTGTTTTTTTAACTGGTCCCTCCTCTCCTTCCATGATCTCTCTTAATGATCTCATCAGTTCTTCAGTTCTTAAGGGTTCAATTATTACCTATACAAATAATTCACATATATACATATACATGCATGCACACTATATATACATATGGGCAATTATGTATTCATAGATATAGCTACTATATCATATGCAGATATACATACATACACATTTAGCTCTATTCTCTCTACTGAACTTCAGTTTCATCTCATCCATGACCTATTTGATATTTCCAACTGTTCTTCCAGTGGTATATTAACTTAACATGTCCAAAACAGACTCAAATTCTTTCATCTTCCTAACTTCGCCTAACAGAAATATATTCCTCTAGTCCTCTGGGTTTATAAGATTGGAGTTATCCTGGATGCTTCCCTTTTCAACTCACCATATATCCAAACAGTTGCCAAGTCTTATTGATTCTGTTTCTACAACGTACTTCACATCTGTCTTCTCTCTACTTATACTACATTATCCAAGGTGGAACACTCCTCTCATTTCATTTGGACTACTGTAATAGTCTTCTCACTTGTTCTTTGTCTCAAATCCCCCTCAAATCTGTATCTACCAAACTGATATTTTGAAAACAAATATTACTCCCTCTGCTCAAGAAGTTCTAGTAGCTCTCTCCTATCTCTAAGATAAAATACAAATTTCTCTGACTTTTAAAGCCATTCACGATCTGGCTCCAGAGTGCCTTTTCATATTTACTCATGCAACTTCTCATGAACCCAATGTTCTGATCAAACTGTCCTACTTGCTGTTCTCTCTACACAACATACCCAGTGGATAGAGTGCTGGGCCTGGACTCATCTTTGTGAGTTCAAATATGGCCTCAAACACTTACTAGCTATGTGGTCCTGAGCAAGTCGCTTAACCCTGTTTTCCTTGGATCCTCACCTATAAAATGAGCTGAAGAAGGAGATGGCAAACCACTTCAGTATCTGTGCCAAGAAAACCCCAAACAGCATCACAAAGAATTGGACATAGCTAATAACTCCCGAAGAACAACATGTACAACATTAAGTCTCCCATCTCTGTGTCTGTCCACATTCCTGAAATATATTTGCTTGTTATCTCTGACTCACAAAATTCTTAATTTCCTTCAAACCGAAATAGAAGGGTTACTTCCTACAGGAATTAGCCCTGATTCATTTTTGCATTTACTTTCATGTGTTTACATTATTTATCTGCGATAGAATGTGAGTTCCTTGAGAGCAGGTTCGGTTTGATTTTATCTTTGTATCACCAACTCCTAGTTCAATGCCTGGTATAGAGCTGTTGCTCACCATTGGTTTTCTCAAAGAGGATCAATGATG
Organism: Potorous gilbertii; assembly: GCA_028658325.1. Lineage (NCBI taxonomy): Eukaryota > Metazoa > Chordata > Mammalia > Diprotodontia > Potoroidae > Potorous > Potorous gilbertii. The sequence goes on along the minus strand of CM053769.1, from coordinate 656,327,553 downwards.
TCACAAGTGATATCCTGACTTGTGGGTGAATTGGATTTAAGTGAGGCAGTTACACAAAATCATCAGCCTCACTCACTCATCCTGAGTGGCAGGGCAAAAGGCAAGATGATTGGAAATGGCATGGGATTCAGTGAATGATCATGGTGTTTCTGATGCCTGACCAAGCTCTACCCTTCCACAGTGCCTTCTTCAGCAACCTTCACGGCCACTGGAACACATAGTTCTCTTCTGCTCATTCTTCCAGGAGAGTATCTTCGCACCATTGGAGTGGACATGCCCTAAGTCATTGACAGGCTTGAGGTTGGCTACCCTCAACCTGATTTAACTCATCTGCCAAGACAGTTTTACCAAAGCAGTTTACAAAGACAGACACATTTTACCATAATATAGCTGCTGCACATTCTAAAACTTCTTGGGAGCCATAGTTAAAAGTTGGGTGGCAGGTGGACACCAAAGGTGGATGAATAGCCCTGAGAAGGATTCCAAAAGCCCTCACTAGGGCTAGTCATCCTTAAACACACCATTATACCACCTGTTGCATTGAACTTAATTCCTTACCCCATTGCAGAGTTTGTGGCAAAATGTCTATTTCCTTGCACCCTGACTGAAAATCAGCAAACTTAAACTTTGGTCCAATCTTTAGAAAAAGTAACTTTATATAATTAGCTTTCTGTCAGGTATTTCAGATGATAATTCACAGACATATTCTTGTGAATCTGATTATACACTCACTACACGTAAACAAGATAAGAAAGTGTGCCTCTAAGCTTTTATAAAATTGACTGTATCCATTGTACAAGCTAACTGCCCATGAACTAGGGAATTTGAGCTAAACAAATTGTGACACATTAATGTAATGAGATATTATTATAATGTAAACATGATGAATATGAAAAATACAAATAAACATAGGGATATTTATTTGAATTTATGTAGAATAAAATAAAAAAACCTGGTAAAAATGATCTCTGCACTGGCTCTAATTATATGTATGTGGGTATGTATGTATGTATGTATGTGGTATATATATATATATATATATATATATATATATATATATATACCACATACAATACCAATACAATATAATATATACATATATATATATATATATATTAGAGTGTATGTATGTATGTATATATATATATATATATATATATATATATATATGTATTAGAGAGAGAGAGAAAAAGAGATAGATATATAGAGAACCAAAACAAAATAATTTTGTATCATCATGATGACCAGAGTTGACCCTGAAAGAATGCTGGAAAAATGTACCTTCCTATTTGCAGAGGTAGAAGTCTCTGGGTATAGAACACTATGTGTACTCTCAGAGATTATTGATGTATTGATTGGTTTTGCTCAACTTTTTTATGATCTTTTTTTTTATCTTTGGGAGAAGGGATGGGTCACTGGAGTGGCAGGAAGTAGGATATATTCAGAACTAAAGGTGACATGAATCAAAATAAATTGATAAAAATCACATTTAAAAATACTAAGAAATTTAAAATGATCCTCCCCCCCAAATAAGGCAGGTCAGACCAATTATCACAAATACTCCTTTCCTTCAGTCCTATTCTTCTAATGATTGGAATAGAAATGAACTACATGAATGGAATTGATTTGTTCATTTGTCAAATTTCCAGCAGAAACTCCCATATACCATGATGTAATGGATAGTATTATTACATACAAATCTGCTTTTCTTAAAATGAAGCATACCTTTAGAGAAATTATATCAGGCTTTATTCAGATAATTTCTGCTCAGATGACTTTTTAGTCTCTGTTCCCTTGGCAAATACATACAGGAATCAGATCTTTGTACATGTGGCATTTATAACCCCTTCCATGAAAATCACCAAATCTTATTTTACCCTGAATCTAGACTATTGGAATGTGCTTAACACAAGGCAGATCAGAACTTCTTGAGTGATCTGCAGCCATTTTTAACTCTGATGATACTACTACCTCTTTTCTTCCATTCCAAGGTGTATCATATAAAGACACTAAACACAGAATAGCTAGAATCACTTTCCTATTGGAGATAATAAATGTAGCTAAAATCCCTTCCTGTGGGGGATTCGATATGACCCTATGATGGAAAGCAAAAATGTTTTATGGTTTTCATTAGGGATGTGTGTAAAATATTTTAAATCATGAAAACCTAAGGTTGCTTCATATAATTTTTCTTGTTTATGGTATGTTGGGGCAAGGGAGGAGATCTAGTGAAGAGAAGAAATGAATATGTTTTTGATAATATGGATACACCTGGTGGAATATAAAGGTTATGGTAAGGAAAAATGATTTGCAAAAATTGAATATTATAATCTCTTAGAAGACAAGAGTATGGACACAAAAAAAATTCCATTATAATAAATAAATTAAATCACACTTTGTGGTGTTCACCAAGGCTAAACCTCAGAAACAGCTCATTTATTAACTGATATTTTCCAAAAAATTTCTTTTGAAATATAAAAGCATCTGGTGCATAACAACCAAAACTAGAGAATTTAGAATTAGTCACTAGTGTCCTTCCCATTCAGTATTCTGATAAAACATATCTTGGTGTTAGATACCATTATATCTTTAGGAGGCATGGCAACATATTTCACAGTTTGAATAATGCAACTCATAAATCCTATGGTTTTTGTTCTGGTGTGTATGAAAGTTGTCAGAATCCCAAACCAATCTAGTATATCTAAAGTTTATAAAACCAAGAGAACTCCTTAGGGTTGTTATCAAATTTTCACTGTATGCCACAGGAATTATGTGTGACCATTCCAAATAAGAGTATGGGGTTAACTGGCTCCAAATGTGGTTTGGAATTATCATCGATCTCATCTCCTTATGAGTGCTCATACATACCACGAAAAATGACAGCTTTTGACCATGGTGAACAAATACTGAAGAGGCGTGCATGTCTTGCAAAAGCCTGATCCAATCACCAGCTAAATCTAATGAAAAAATGAAACTCTTCTTTGGAAAGGCAAATCAGTAAGATTAATTTGGTGCTTTAATACTCACAGAAATGGAGAGAAAAGAAAGTAATCAAGAAGGTACAAAAAACTTTTAAAAAGCATTTTCCTTTTTATGAAGAGGATGGATAACCCTTATAGCAAGTCACATATATTCTGTATATACTTAGATTAATATTTTTCACTACTTTGAGTCTTCTTTGACATGAAAATATACTTCTATAACTATACACAAAACATGTTTTTTTATCGTGAGCTTGTATATGAGAACAAGAAAGCACTGAGCACAGAGTATTGGGGAGCCATGCAAGAGACTAGGGTGCTGAAAATGGCAGTAACCTGAAATAGAAAATGCAGTTGAATTCAGACTAAATTTAAAGCAATTAAACACCATAAAATGGATGAGGTGATTAAGTAAGAATGTCAGTGATAAGGACTAACTCATTCCTAATTTTACACATTTGTTAACTGTCATTGGATAAATACAAACAACTGTTAAATTATAAAATGGTGCTACAGAAATCTCATTTATCTGGAATTGGGAATGAGCTCTTTCAAGAAGGATAATTTTTCCAGATAAAATTAAACTTTTGATGGAAATACTTCCAAACTGTATGACTCATTTCTTTCTTCCTTTTATGCAAAATACATGGTACAGAATTTAATTTGTTTTCAATACCTTGGGGCCATTATTATAAACATAATTGTGAGGTTGAGTCTCGAGATATGACTAGGGCTATTTGCCCCTAAGTTAAGTGGGCTGGAACATCAGATCACCAAGCTTATTAGAAATAATATGTAAAACAAAAACAAATAGATCCTGAGTGATTTCCTGACAACTCTCCATAACAATAAAGTATATGTTTTTTTCATTGCATGGACTTCTATTTTCTATTTTTTTCTCCTAATTTGGTGATAATATACCTTAATGAAGATGCAAGGTCACATTCCTAATTTTTGACATACATAATTCTGATTATAATAAGTTGAATATTATTTAGATAATTAAAACTATTCTGAATAAGATCATTAGGGATGTTAATTAATTGCATAAATTATGGTATTTTACATATACTAGATAGTATCCATTTGGTTGAATGACTACCAGATGAACTTAACACAGCAATTATAATTTCATCTGGTAGTTCATTTGTATCTGTCTGAATAAACAAACAATCCTTTCACAGTTTTCAGCAGATGTTCTAATGTTCTTTCCTAGTTATAACTATTGACAACTATAATTGAATTGCAATAATGGCTCCACTCATTATGCCACATCAAAGGGAAATGAGTAGTAGTTTTTTAATTATCTAAATCACTTTTGATTATGATCAGAATTATTAATATTAAGTTTTGGGGACATCTTATAAAATCTTAAATTAACTTTCTTCTGTGTACAGTTGGTACAATAGAATTTCCTCCTAAGGAAGTTCTACTATGTAGTGTCTACAGCCATTCATTTAATAAAAGACAAACTATATTATAGCAGTATGATTTGCCATCAAATGTCATGCAGATATATTGTAAGAAATTCCATACTGATAAATTTATTTAAACTATAGATGAAACTCTTGGCTATTAAGCCCCTAAAGTGATAAGTAAAAGTATTTACATAAAAAATATTTAATTCTCAAGGCAGATAGATGGCACAGTGGATAGATTTCCAGACCTGGAGTCAAGAAGACCTGAGCTCAAATCCAGCTTCAGACATTTACTAGCTGTATGACCCTGGGCAAATCACTTAACCCTGTTTGCTTCAGTTTTCTCATCTATAAAACAACTGGAGAAGGAAATGTCAAACCACACCAGGATTTTTGCAAGTTCCCAGATGGAATCATGAGGAGTTGGACATGATTAAAAAATAACTGAACATCATGTAGCCTTCTATGCATCAAAGCAGTGAATTGAATGCAGAAGCAATATAATCTAACAAAAAAGAAATCATTGGGTTTAGAGTCTGGAGGCTTTGATTCATCCTGGCTCTATGACTTACTATTTGTTTAATGTCATACAAGTTATTTAACTTTCTGGACCTGCGATGTTGGACTAGATCATTGATGTCAACCTTAAATAGAAACGGAAACCACACATAAAGATCCCTGCAAACCACATACTGACTGAGTTTTAAAATGTAATGTTATTCTTGTCTTGTTGTATTTTTATTTATTTTGTTAAATATTTCCCAATTAAATTTTAATCAAGTTCTAGTGTTCTAAGGAGTGTGGCAGGTCACAGTCATGTGCTGTCATCTCTGGGCTAGATGGCCTCTAATGTCCTTTCTAGCTCTAAATCAACGATCCTGTATTCCTCCCAAATTCTTTATCTATGACCTTATGATTCTATGAATGAAGAGGTACAATATGAGGTTTGAGAGGATAACGGGCATGATGCCATGCTCCCAAATCTAATGAAAAATAAAGAACAGAAGAATGTTTAACTACCTACCCCTCACAACATTAAAAGGCAAGATGCATGACAGAGTCACTAACAAGCTCTTAAATCCCAGCTAATTTACTTAACCAAAATCAATCAGCAAATATTTATTAAGGATCTAAAATGTGACAGACACTGTGCTCAGCTCATAGGATACAAATACTAAGAATGAAAGAATCCCTACATTGTATGCAAAATGTTAGTAGCTTAAATTCTAATACTTTTTACTGACTAACCTTTCTGGGACAAACAGCAGAACTGCTGTCAGTAGATGAGCTATCATGGTCTGTTGAGTTGAAGTGGGACCACCACAAACAGGACAAACCAAAGAAATACTATTAGAACCAAATTTGAAGTGATATCTGGCATACTTAAGAGTCAAGAGAAAAACTAGGGCATCAAGACTTCCTGTTATTTGTGGTTTATAAAAAAAAATTTTTTATAGTATTGGGCAGAACAAGCATCAGGGAGATGGGTCATGCAAAACAGTAGATCCTAAGTAAAAAAAGTGATCTCATACCAAGTTACAGCCTTCTACACATACACATCATGAAAACAAATTGTGAGATTCTTTAAATAACAACCATCTTAGTTGTGGGTCATTTTCAAACCAGAAAGATAGTGATATTGATCAGCAAGCACTTACAAAGTGCCTATTATGTACCAGACACCATGTTGTGTGCTGATTATACAAAGAGAAAAACAGAATTGTCTCTGCCCTCAAGAGACATACATGCTATCTTAGGAAATAATATGTACTCATATAAATATATCTCATATCTTGAGATATCTTGGGGAAGATAGAGATATTTGTGGAAACTGGGAAGATCAGTAAAGTCACATAGATGATAGTGTTCGAACTGAGTTTTGAAAGAGACAAAATATTCTAAGAGGCAGAAATGAGGAGGAAGTACATTCCAAGGATGGAGAGAATCTAGAATACCATTTATGAGGAATAGAAGGAAGGGTATTTGGATAGAGCAGAAGGCATAGGGAGAGTCAAATGTAATAAACACAAAAAGGTAGTTGAAATAAAATTTTAAAAGACTTTAAATGTTGAACAAAATAATTTGGAGCTGATCCTAGCAGTAACAGGGAGCTATTGAAGCTTACTGAGTGAGAGAGCATCATGGTCTGACTCATGCTGTTGCGATATCACTTTGACTGCTATTCAGAGGAATATTTGGAGAGTGGAGGCTTGAGGAAAGAAGAAGAATTAGGAGGCTACTGAAACAGGCAGCAGGTGAACACAGGATTATAAACTTGGAACAGGAAGAGACCTCAGAGACCACTTAGTCCAAGCTCCTTATTTTATAGATAAGGAAACTGAGGGCCAGGGAGTTTAAATGACTCATACTAAACCACACAGCTAGTGAGTATCAGAAGTACAGTTTGGATCCTAAACTAAAGTAGAAGCTGTGTAAGTTCAGAAAAGGGCTCCTACAGATTAAAAATATATCATGGAGGTGGAAGTAGCAAGAGTGGACAATTGATTGGATATGTAGAATGATAGAGAATGAGTTGAGGATGACTCAACAAGGTTATGGAATTGTGTAGTGAAGGATATTGGTGTCCTCAACAGTGTACCTCACTCAGTTTCCTCCTCTGTGGAGTGGGATAGTGATAAAGTGTGTCTTCAAGGGTTGCTGTGAAGGGAAAAATGAGATAGTTTGTAATATACTTATAACAGGGCCTGGCATATGGTAAATGCTATATAAGTGCCAAGCTATTGTTACTGTCAGAACACAAAGGGTATAGCCACAAATGGAGCTCCAGATATACCTGATGATCCAAGACAGGGGAGTTGGAATAGTAAGAGAAGCGGAAGGAGGACCACAAGAATGCCAGTGACACCAAAACCCAAGAGGAGTATATGCAGGTGGAGAGGGTGGTCAACACTTGCTGGTGATTAATATGTATTTTATGTATATTTTGAAATTAGGTATTTGAAGAAATGGTAAAACTTCAGTGAACTCATAAATACCTTCTATCATTCACTTAAGAATCCCAGAAAGTATTCTCAAATTGTCATTTTACTCCTTCCAGAAGAAAGAGAAATATAAAATCCCCCTTTCAAAGTCACACAAAAATACACACATACATACATACACATATTTTACCATAAATAATTGCTACAAAGTACTGGGTAATCAATTGGTATCGTTTCCCCCTTTTTCCCCTGAGATAGTGTTCCAGATGTCATGCTTCCCTCTCTGGTAACTGGTCAGATGGCTATATCTGTCTGTTGAATTATGGTCAGACATTGTGAAAGCATATCTGTTGACTTTTCATTTCTCTGTATTTTCTTTGAGGTTCAGGGTGTTAACTCTCCTGAACAAGATGAATGATATATGTGGTTGGTTAAAGGATGGATACATGTACTTGATTAAAGTGATAGCTAACCCCTCAAAAGTTGTCTTTCCTTTTATGAATGCATATCTAAGAACCTGTGGGAGGAGGCCTCTCTGTGTATGTTGGGGTGCTTACTGATATACCATGGTACTGTTCTCATATTCATAGGCCAAGAAAAATATCTGTGATTTGTCCTTATATGATATCATCCAAAAGCCTTTACTAGACTGAGGAAAAATCAGGGAGTGATCCCTAAAAACATCATGGAAAGAAGTGTTCCCCAGTTCCTTACCAGGCATCTAAGTCATGTCCCTTTTCCTAGCTACATGCTTTGAGTCACATTCAAATTAGTTGTCCTGATTCATTTATAGGAAGGGAAATGTTCCATGCCCAGATGTCTAAGGGCATTCCCCTGGTGGCTAAATAACTTCTCATTTCCCGCCAGGAGGAAGGGAGAGTCCAACTTATTGTCTATGTACAATTTCCAAATACCAGCAGCACAAAGCTATGAGAACATCAATGCAAGCTATGTTATTGTTGGAAAAATCTACAGAGAAGGCAAAACATTAGGAATGAGTTATGAACTAGTAAAACCAAGCAACATCCCAAATGAAAGCTGCTACAACAGGGTTTTGGACAAGCTTACTTGGCATGGTTTTTTTTTTTTCTGGCTGAGTAGTCTGCACAGTGCAGTGTGTCACTGGAGAAAGTCGTCATTCAATCAAATCCTCAGCTTAGCTTACTCACCGAAGTGTCAGATACCATTCTCATTAGTGCTTCAAAAACTAGTAAAGTTATTGATTAGAAAAGATCTGTTCCCTATTTTATACTGAGTACTCAAAATCCAATGGTCTTTTTTCATGACTTGTATAGGTTGTAGAACTCCAGAACTTTGGAGTTAATAGGAATCAATCATCTAGTTTAATTCCCTTATTCTACTAATGAGGTCCCAGGAGTGAAAAGATTTGCCCATTCTCATACACTGAAATGAAATTATTAGGCATTATTTTCAAAATTTTCTGTCAGAATAGTGCTCCTTTCCAAAAAGTGCTTCCACGTAGGTTGGAGGATTGTGCTGACATCAAGGCAGAGTTTATAGTCCACAGAACATCTCTGAAATGTATTTAACTTGTATGCACAGAGCAGGAGCTTGCTCTGCTTAAGCTAGTGCATTCCATCTTACTGATAAGGAACGGGGTCATCCTGAAGAAGTACAATTAATTCAAGGCACTGTTCAAATAAGCCAGTGCAGATGTTTCCCCTAAAGATAGAGCAATGAAATATCTACCAAATATTACTAAATAGTTCCAAGAATTTCCTTTTTATACTCTGTCCAAATGAGAAATGTCATCCCAGTGTGGAAATTCTGTCTACCAGTGTACATCAGCAATTCATCTGTAAGCTATGCATTGAAAGTTTAAGTGACTTGCCAACAGTCATACAGTCCATGCGTGCGACACGTAGTCTTTCTGATTCAAATGTTGACTCTTTACTTACTAAGCCCTATGGCATCTCTTTTCCTTATATGGTTAAAGAAAATAAAGACTATCGTCTTCAAACATTTTCTCTACCTTTATTCAAGTTGCAGATGAAATTCCACCTCGTCTGCAAGATGCAGTTCCCAGTCCACAAAACTTTCAGTGCTTCCCCTTCCCAGATCACCTCCCATCCATTCTGTATATGCCTCCTATGCATTTAGCTATCTCTTTGTTGTCTCCCTTGTTAGAAAGTGAGCAGGAGCAAAAACGGAAGCAACTAATATTCAATTCTTGCACAAAGGGTATCCATATTGGGTCTGTCAATTTCTGGGCATAAGAATACAAACAGTTACATGAATGTTTACAGTCTGAAAACCAATTCTACATACTTTCTCCCAAATGGCAACTCCACTAACGTCGTATCACAAGAATGAAGAAAAGTACTATCCTGGTATCCATGAAACCTCAGAAAACCCAAAGAAAGATTCCTCTCTTCCCACCCCCCCAACACACTGGGCAGATCTGCCGTAGAAGTTTGGGGTAAAAAGGCACACAGAGTGAGAAGACACAGAGGAGGTGACATCTATCTACAACAGTGAAAGGAGTCTCCAGGTCAAAGAGATCCTAGTTCTATTGAGGTAAAATTCTAAAAAGAAAGAAAGTACTGTTAGGGTCAGCATTAGCATATCTATATGCAAATATACTAAGCTTTACAATGAAAGTGGAGAGAAATAGCTATTCTTTCTTTCCCCACTAAAGCCCCATTTTCTTGGCAAGTGATATAACACTGTATTGGGAGCCAGAAGGACTGGCTTCCTGATATTAGGCACATCATTGCCAATTTCTGTGACAGCAACCTCACCTATCTCACTAAATCTCTTTATGAACTAATATGGCCACCATATACTTGAAATAAATCAACAGAACCTGTAAATAGTGTCAGGAATTGAGGGAGGGGGAGGAAGGAAAGGTCTGTGAATTGGCTAGTGTTAGAGTCACAATAGACATGTTAGAGTCACAACATGGACAGAAGATAGGGAAAGTCCTACTGCTTATAAGGCAGTGCTGAGGGCTGCAGTATATGCCCTCCCATTTCTGTCTTATACATATAATGTTCATTAAACTGCAACAATAATTTATCTCTGGCTTTGGATAAGCATATAATTTATTATGCTCAATATGTTTTTGAGGTATATTCCATGGAAAGGGATGTTGTCCATTTAAGGGGAAAAAAAGCAATTTGCAGCTAAACCAAATTTTTAATTCAAATCAGTTCAAAAAGAATTAAGTACCTTCTATGTTCTAGAGCCACAAAAGAAAAAAAAACATTAAAAAAATCTAACAAGTGGTGCGATCACTGGCAAGTTAGTTACCATCTCATAGCCTCAGTTACTTCATCCGTATAATGGAAATGATAATGCTTGCACTGGTTACTTCACTGAATTCTTTGAGGAAAGTACCTAGGAAAGCACAAGTCACTAGAGAAATGTGAGTTACTGTTACTGTCGAAGAAGCATAACAAGCCGGTACTTGTTAAGTAGCAAACATGGGTGACAATATCTAAAAGAAGACGGAGAGATAATCCAAATCTCTGCAAAAATTAATGATTGTTTCATTGCAGCATATACAGAGATGCTCTGTATGACCATGCTTTCTCCTTTTCTGTTTTTGCCCATAGATGGAAAGATAAGAAAGGTAGGAACAGAGGAGACAGAAAGAAGACAGAGGCCATCCCTTTATTTTCCGCTACGAACTTTAAAAGGATGTACTTTCTTTTAGGCTGAAGTACAGAAAAACTGTAATAGCCAAAATATTGAAGACACATTGCTGAAGGGTCTCTTGATATTAGCCTGACATGATATTTCAGAACTATCTAAGGAGGGGACTGAGTCAGGTGTGGCGGATTTCAGAGGATCCTTTAAATTCTAACACTGTATGACTACAAGATGTGTAACAGAAGACAAGAAGAAAAAATAGTCTACTGAGCTATTTGGGTGAAAGGAGGGAAAGGGGAGAGAATAGGACCAAGGTGAAATGAAAAAATAATAAATAAATATCATAAATAAATAATCATAAATATCAAAAATCAAAATAAATATCATAAATAAAAAAATAATTAAAAATTTTTTGGTGTGTTTTGATAATTTGCCCTATAGATTTACTTCTGTTTTTTTCTATTTATTCTTTAATCCTTTAACCAGCAGGAGCAACAGCAGTCAAGCATGAGAGATTATTGAATAAAAAAGCGTGCTAATTTCTACAAGAAACCTATTTCTTAGGTTCAGAGTCAGAATCCAGTCACTGCCACTCACCTGGTAGTAACTAATCCTATAGTTAATCAAAATATTTGCAGGAAACAAAGAGACCCTTGGTGCTGGCTCTGAAATCTATGAGATGTAGAAATCTCAAACCATCCATATGTGTGAATTAATAATATAAATATTCTAACTGAAGGTACCCTGTCTAGTAATAGCAATTCTCCATATATAAATATGCGTTGAGATTTGATATTTCAATCCAATCATGAGGATGTGGTCTAAAGCTGGTTTAAACCTTATTTTTGCAACTTATTCTCTCTATGATGTTGCACAACTTATTTTACCTCAGTGGACCTCACTCTTATCTGTACAATAAAGAGGTTAGATGAGATACCTTCTAGTATTCCTTCCAGCACTAGATAGTATACAGAAAAGTTGCATGGACAATAAATAGAGCAAAATACTAATGAAACAAAGGTCAGAAATTTAATCTTATTTTTGGCCAGTAAGCTTTGTTTTGTGTGATGACTACAGATTGCATTCCAAAACGCTGTTGTTATTTATTTGATTAGCAGTTATTTGACTCTTCATGACCCCATTTGGAGTTTCCTTGCCAAAGATACTGGAGTGGTTTGCCATGTCTCTCTCCAGCTCATTTTATGGATGAGGAAACTGTGGCAAACAGCATTAAGTGACTTGTCCAGGGTCACATGCTCTGAGGTCACATTTGAACTCAAGTCCACCTAACTCCAGGGCTGGCACTCTATCCACTGTACCTCCTAGCTGCCCAAAACCCTAATCATTTTTTAAAATGTATGCTATTGGTTACAAAATAACTGGATAAGCAGCAATGATGGGGTGGGGAAAGCCCACAATTTGGAATCAGAGAAACTATTTTCAAATTCCATGTCTACTATAATACTTAACTGATTTTGGTGAAGTCAAATGAGGAGTTGTACAAGATAATTTCTAAAATCAATTTTAATTTCGAAGCCATGATCCTATAAATCAAAACCTATTCCTATCACCAGGAAAAATAGCACCAAGAACATGCTGTAATCATGGTAGATCAGTCTTATATGCTAAGAGATATATATTTATGGATGCGAGCTTTAGCTCATACTATGTTGTGGCATGTCTTGAGTCACCATTCTGCCAGAATTTTTAATCTCCTTTAGAATTCCTTTTTGTTTGTTTATATTTTAAGAGCATTGTAGGGATTGTGATTTGTGGTTATATTCCATGGAAGATATTAGAAAACCCAAATTTAAAAGCTAAAACTGAAGAAAACAAAAGAAAATCAAATTATTTGAATGGGTTCTGTCTCAAATCTCGGGGACTCATTAGAAATGAGTCAACAAAAGGATATTACTTCACATTCAAACATATTTATCCAAATCAGCACAGCTTTTCTTTTAATCTGGAAACTATATAAAATAGTCTTATGGAAACAGTCTTTTTAAAAAGCTTGACAGCATTTCTTAGGTTCAGGTGAACTGGAAAACAGTGTGCTATATTTGGATAGCGATATCTATTACTGTCTCTATTTTCTTTTATATTCTTTGCTAAAACTCTGTCTCGACAATTTTTTTTAATGAAGTGTTTAGGAGTGTGATTTATTACAAATGAGTTAATTTTAAGTGCCTCTGAATGGATTTGACCCTCCTTGCTATGCACTATGTCAACCTCCAAAAAAATCTCCATGATGCTTTGAATGAAACATTCAGTTTATGATATCTAATGGAGAGATCGGGATTGGACCTGTGGTTTAATTGGTATGGGAAGCTCTTATTGAGAAAGCCCTTTGGCTAACGCACGTCTGCACTTCCCTGTCACTTATAAGTCTTACAGCGTTGCCATCTGTAGCTCTGAAAAATGAAGCAGTTTATCCAAAGGGAAGGACTTGAACCCAGATCTTCCTAGTTGTGTACCCTATGTCATGCTGCCTCTGCCAACTGATGCCAATATGAAAATTATAATCCATTAAAGCTGGGAAAGTTATAGTGATTCATCCTGAGGGAAAACTGAATCACCTAGAAAATACCTTGTCAAATTATTCCCCAAAGCTGTTAACATTGGGCATGCAGGCAATTTGATTAATTTCATAGTGAGCTAGATTAAATAATTATTTTTCAGACTTAACCTGCTCAGTCTGTGGGAAGTACATTTGTAGAAGCACCCAGATTAGTGAGCTATGCCATATGAATCCCATCCTTCGTACTAATACTTCCTATTACTGCCACTCCCAGAAGGTCAGGGACAAGGTTACTTGAGATACAGGAAACACTAACAGGTGATGACAAAGTTATTACAGCCTTAACTTCAGTCATAAGCAACTGTTATGTCACTGTGGCTCATCCTTGGATCCCATTCAAAGAAAACCGGATATATTTATTTTCAAGTTAAAGATTTTAGTTCTTACAAAAGACTTCCAAATAAACAAATCACATATTTATAGTCATAACCTGGTGCCTGAGAAATGATTGCTAAATAATTATTATTCATTAATCAGATTAGGAATCCAGAAGCCAAAAGATAGCATCAGTTCATACATATGTCATAGAAATAAAAATGTTTTTTCACTGCTGACTTCTTGGATGACATAGGTATGTTGAAGGCTTCTATTTTCTTCTTTAAAAATCTTTGCTTTTCAATTAGACATTTGTTAAGTGCCTGATCTGAGCAATGAACTGTGAGGAGAAAAAAAGGACGAGCAATATTTATGATTACTCCTTTTCTCAAGGAGATATTTTCATTATGAGTATAACTAAATTGTAATAACTTTAGATCTGAAAGGATTGTGTGGTAGAGTATTATTAAAGAATAGCTCCTTAATAATCCAACAATTTCAAATGCACTAGAACACCATCTAGAACCAGGAAGGAAGCAAAAGTACACAAGACAGATGATACAAAATCTATTTAGTTAATAGATACTTATTAGAATTCTCTAAAGTATTTATGGAATAATTTATCCCCCTCCTTTCTCTTAACCATAAAGTCCCTGAGTAATGGAACTATCTCTTCTAAACTATGTATCCCTATGTCTAACAGAGAGTCCTGCACATGGTAGGCACTTAAAGTGTGTGTCTGTTGTTGTTGTTGTTTTAGACAATTTGATTTGATTTTGTACAATACATTTTTATTTAGTGAGATGCTCAGACTTCCTGACAAGATGGCTACCTAAACAGGAGGAAGCAGACCATCTTAGTCTATATACTTTAGTAAAAACACAGAAATTTTCATTAAACAAAATAATGGTAAAAAAATCCAGTGAGAAACTATAGTGACTTTTTTCTACTGAGAAATGTACAAAAAGTTAGCCCAAAATCAAAGTGAAAAGAATCTGAGACCCACTTCCAGAATAGGAACAGAACTCGTGTCCTAGTTCAACAAACTTGAGACACATATAGCCTGAAAGCTCTAAGTCAAGAGACAAATAGCAAAAGTGAAGAGCCCTTTGAGAAAAGGTAAGAGAGGTCAGAAAGGCCCAGGTTGTTCAGAAAAGTCCAGACTCAAACCATGCCCCGCCAGGAGCCTGGGGCTCCAAAGTCCCTAGTACTCTGTTCTGAGATGCTATAGTAGGCTTTGAAGATCCAAGTCTAATGCCAAAGATCCAAGAGGCCCCAATCCTAGGTTGAGGTTAGAAACTCAGGAAAGGAAGGTTGAAACAGGGTGGATCACCTCACCCCAGAGCAAAGAAAGGCATAAAGGCTGGCCTTGGTAATTATGTCCCAATCTAGAAACCAAAGCAGGAGAGAAATAAATCAAAGAAAACACCAACTAGCATTAAACAATTGTAAATCCAGAAATCCCCCAAGAGAAGGAGCAAATAACTCTATAACTTCAAGCAATGACTAAAAATGCAAAAAATGAATTTTTCCATAAGGTATATGTATACCTAGAAGAAATAAATCAAGAAATCAAAAATGAAATAAAAGTTCTAGAAGAAAGAACTGGAAAGTGAAGAGATTAGAAGAGAAAAGAATAAACCTTAGTCAAGTTACAGACTTACTGAACACTAAAATAGATCAAACAAAAAAAATCAATCACTAATGAATCATCAATAAATATTAGAATAAAAATTAAAATATTGGAAAAAATAAAATATAGGGTATATTATACACACATATACATTTGTATATGTATGTATGCATGTATATGAACAACTAATCTGGAAAACGTGACAGGTAGAGGTAATTCAAGAATCACTGGACTCCCTGAAAACTATAATTATAAAAAACAAAACCTGGAATCTACTTCAAACAATACTGCTCAGATATTAAATATCACACACAAACACAGAGGTTGGTATAAAAATACACCAAAATTATCCATGTACATAGGGAATGGAAGAAAATTCAAGAGAAAAAATACATAGATGTAATTTTCCTTAAGAAACCATAGTATTCTAAAATCCAGAATTTAAGACACAGATATATAACATTTACATTATAAATTTTATTATTTCATAAAGAGAGTTCCTTAGAACAGAAATGTGTCCAGTATAAATGACTATATTTATAAAATTCATATTATGCAAAAGTTGTCAGATGAGTTACTTCTGTGTAGACTAGATTAAACCCCTCAATTTTTTGCATTTCAAACAGATAGATGCTGAACAGTACAGAGAATTAAGAGAGTATGTGCTTCACAAGATAGACACAAAGTAGGTAAATAAAAGAAATTATGGTAATTGGGCACTATGCCATGTTCATCTAAATCAGGTCTTGTCTCTCTAGAAATGGGGAACATGTTAAAACAGAAGATCTCCTAAGTGTACAAGATACATAGAAGTAGGCTTACTATTCTAAAATAACTTATCTGTACCATCAAAGCTCTGATGTGCAGGTTGTGAAAAAGGCAATCAACTACCAATGCTAATTAGTTTCACATTTCTCTAAGTCAAGAGGAGAGAAATACTGGGCTTAATGTCACTTAATGCTCTGTGGCTGGTAAATTTTTTCTAAAACTTTTCAAAGTAGGAGTCAAAGAATCTAAGGTTAAACTTTTGTGATCAACTGGCCCAATCCCTTTGTTTTACAAATGAGGAAATTGAAGCCCAGAGATAAGATATAATTTGTTCAAGGTCACATAGATATAAGTGATAGAGCAGAATTTAAACCCAGGTGTTTTGATTCCAAATCCAGTACCCTTTCTGTTACATCGTAATGGTGCATCTGGGTGCTTAGCACAGTTCTGGCACATAATAGTTGCTTAATAAATGTTTGTTTCTCTCCCCGCTTTTCTTTCCCCTTCTATTTAAAAATATAATCTGTGAAATCACTCAAAGATTTATTTAGTACCTACTATGTGAAATCAGGCATGGTAGTCAGAGAATGATCAAAAACTAGTTTCCATTTACTTTAATCCAAAATACTACAGTTTAGTCTATTAGCACAGTGTCTGAGACAAAGCAGGTGCTTAATAAATATTTATTTATGCATGGGTTGAACTTTACTTGGTTAAAAAAGAACAAAAGCCAAGGAGACTTGTCACCTTTCTTATTATATCAAAACCTTGTTCTAAGACTAGAGGGTCATAAGATTCCCTGACTCCCAGAGAGATGGCAATCCCTTAACCACAGCCTTGTTTCTCACCTCACACATCAAATAAACTTCTTGACAACACTGTTCAAGGAGGTTAAGTAAGTAACGGCTTGTTCCAAGAGTTCAAATGTAAATGATAGCTTTCTTCCTGTGACACATTTTCAGTGTTTTCATCTTTAGTACTTTACTGCTTTCTAACATGGTCAGAGGTGCTATTTTTTACTCTAAAGCACAAATACCCCTCCTTACTCCTCTTCCTTCCTACCCTTCTATATTTTAACTTTTCCCCCTCACACTGCCCCCAACTCTACCCAAATCTGATGAACAGTAGAAGACACAGCTATTTCAGTCATTCAATGCCTTCATCCTCAAACAGGATGACAGACTCTTCTTTCTCAAACGTTAAAGATCACAGAAGAGTACAATCAGTTCACACCCTTCTACTCTCATTATTTTCAACTCCTCTTTTTATTGTTTTTCCCCAACCTGCCTCCTGACAAAGACAGCAGCTCATAATTAAACTTTGTGCACTGGACTGCATGATCCAATTATGGAGTCCAGGCCACATGTCCAATTCAGTTACACAGACTTTGTTTCCACAGGGTAGCTGCCAGAGATATTTTCCACACTGCCTCCTATACTCAAAATTCAATGGTTGCCCCACCATACCCACATATTCAGAGTTATTTTCTCTCACACCACCAATATTCTAGGTTTCACATACAGGATAGGGCAGGCTGTTGGTTGGAATTGGATCATTTTCCAGCTGTCACTTTTTAGTTCACTGCTGTAAGTTAATCCTTGAGGGGGAGTCAGAGGCTGTTGTTACTTTAACTGTGATACAATATACTGACAGGATGACTTTTTGCAATGGGATAGCTGGGACAAAGGAACACAGATTCGTGGAAACGAGAACAATAGTAAAAATTTTATATGTTTTATGGGGAATAGATTGTACATGCAATTGTTCTATTTGAGACAGACATTCCCCCAAGTATATGAGCTCTACAGCAATCCTTTTCCCTTATCTGTAACCTGATAATTTACACAATTTTGCCTGAAGATCCCCCAAATGGCCAAAAGAAAAGATAGAAGCAAAAATATTTGACTGTGCTCCAACCCTCAACCAAAAACCCCTGGATTGAGACATACTTGACTTTATACTGAAATTCCAATTGGAAGAGATGATGTCATTCACTGAAGAAAGCTACTTTTCCTGTGAGCAAATTCTATGCCTCCATTATTGATTATTTTCAACCTTCATTATGACTTCTATTTCACCATACAAATGAGAATGTAACAAAAGCCCTTAGTACTCTGGGAAGATTGCCTATAGCAAACCTGTGGTCAAGAATCACACAGGATGGGTGGGCATGGATGGTTTATAAATTGCATCATTATAGGGAATAACTCACATTGATGAGAATACAGATCCACTGAAGTATTTGGTAGTGCAAAAAAAAAAAAAGATTGTGAACTCCAGAGAGAGAGAATCTGGATCCAAGGTTTATAATCTGGGGGTAACTTGGGCAAGTTACTTGACCCCCCAAAACCTTAGTTTTCTCATCTATAGAATGAGGAGTCAAGCTAGCTGGTGTTTAACATTCCTTCTTGTCCTAGATCTGGTACCCTGGGAGTGAAGTTCTGATTTACACAGATTCCCTCCATCTCCCTTCAACTCACTTCTTTCCATTGAACACGACTCTATACAATCCCACCATTACCCACACCAATAGAAAATACTTATTAACCACCTGAAATAGGCTTGATCATTTACAAAGGGAAACATCCTGACAATGAGCACAGGCATTGCATCATCAACAGTCACAAACATTTGCTCTAACTTTTGGGCTCATGTCATCTTCCCAAATAGTCCTGGCTTTCTGCCCCATACTCTCTGACACAAAACAGCTGTTTTAGGGGACACAATTATGTCATGCTAGAACACCCAGCCCTAAATATTGATTGGACCATCGTCAGAAAATTGTTCCAGTTCCTTAAACCTTGCTGTCTTTGAATAAATAGTCTATGTTTGCTCCAAATTCCTGACAATGGCAGCAGAACTTTCTTTAAAATCTTCAAAGTCTTGGTGTTCCCGCTTGCTTTCCAAGACCTAGCTGGAGCTGGACAAACTATCTTAATTCATTCTTTTTTAAGTTTCCCATTATATCACATGAAATCATGTTTTTATTTCTACCCATATTGATTTACATGATCTTCATATATATTAGCATATTTATAAGACCTAATTATGTCAGTATTTAACCCTTGTCTAAAGCCTATAAATCTTTCAGTGCTTTATTTCAGAAACTTTATAATGTTTCCATGACAACTACATTTTTTTTTTACAAGAAAGTGGTGAACAGGGACATTATAAACCATGGGCAAAGTGACAAAGGCAGCTGATCCTTCTCCCTTACCAATATGTGGATTATGTTACAATCACAAAAGCCCTCAGTTTTTATCTCTAGGAGCTATGAAGGTGAAAGCTTATGGGGTTTCACTGTCTAATTAAGCTCAACTTAAAATTCGGCTAAGTTAGTCTTAGACAGACAGGAAGTTGGTTTCTGTTAGCTATTCCACCTTTTTACCTTACTACACATCTGGGGAATATTCAGTTCAAGATCAGACCCAAATATTTTGGCATTAAGTACCTTAAGACATTAAGATATCACCAACAATTTGCCTATGAGTAGGATAATTAAAAGCATATTTGAAATGTAAACATTATTGTACCACTAATATTACTGGGGATGATCAAAGATGTTAGTTTTATTATAATTGAAATGACAACAAAAAGAAAGCAAAAATTATTAGCTAAAACAAGTTTTTATTAGTCTCACTGGGCATATCACTTTCCTAAAAAAAGAATGAACTCCATATACATTTCATGTGTATGCTAATGATGGATGATTCATTATTTACTACTGAGATCTCTAATTTTAGTAAGGGTAGAAGAAATATTTCCTGTAAATATATGAATAGTATTTCCCTTATCACTAAAAAAAGTATATCCAATCAGAGTTTGGAACTTCTAGTCATAAAAATAATGTTCATGGGGCTTTAGCTTAGATGAATTTAGTACTGCACCATAAAGGCCAATCTTGCTAAGCCAACTATTTCAAAATAAACAAAAATTCTGTTTTCTGCCACAGAGAGCAAACCATAATCTTGGCTAACTGCCTTGCATACTTGCATTAACAGCAAGATAGCATGGATGGTTCAGCACAAACTGTCTACTTGAGATACATGGAAGTTTAGTAACGTCATCTCCATGTATAAAAGTTCTACATTTCCCCTGGGGAGGGCACAGTGATATGGTAACGGAAAGTGACCCATTTGGG
Source organism: Potorous gilbertii (assembly GCA_028658325.1). NCBI lineage: Eukaryota > Metazoa > Chordata > Mammalia > Diprotodontia > Potoroidae > Potorous > Potorous gilbertii. The sequence goes on along the minus strand of CM053769.1, from coordinate 656,307,162 downwards.
GGCATATTACTTAGGTTTTCATGCAAAATTTTAAATGGAGATTCAGAATTTATACTTCTGTTTCCACTCATGGCATCTACAAATGTCTCCAATATTTTAGGCCAGAAATGATTATGGCATGGTTTGTTTGATTCTAAATTTTTTCTTTTGGTGGAGTCACATCTTCAGGCCCTGCTTTATTAGCCATAAAACCAACAATACATGTCACCTTGTCTTTCTCCTGAAACATTTCCTTTCTGGTTGATAGTATCCTTAAAAAATGGCCAACCATTGATGCAAATAATTGCCTGGATGATTTTGGCTCTGGTCAACTAATTGTATCTCTATGTGGGGGTAGTTGAAAAGGCAAAGGAAACTACAAAAGTCTGACTTGTGCCTTTTAATTGGAGGGTCAGAACAGTTTCTCTCATGAGGTTTCCATGTGTGAATCAGTGTCTCCTAAAAACACATTGACATTGAAAGCATTTTTAAGAGGTTACTTTCCAGACATGTGAACAAGTTGTGCTGAGGGCGTTTGGGTGCAATTAGTGCTCTTTTCATAAAAAAGCCTTGCCAGTTTCTTAGAAGGATTATGATCCAATGGTTTAGTTTTCATCACCCTACTTAACATATCCTGGAGTATATCTTCCAGGTTTTTTGATTCCATTGTTGCATACAAGAAACATGTGGGCATGGGATCAAAGATGGAAATCACTCACTAGGCAAATTTAAGCAAAGCACAAAAACAACTAAGAAACCAGCAACCATATTAGCAGTGAGCAAAAAGGAATGTGGAACAGTGCTGTGAACCTTGTAGTTCCCCAATAATTGTTAATAAAATTGGATGATTCACATTTAGGCTGACTTTGTTCTTGATATGGAGAGACTTTGACCCTGTCTGATCTGAAACTTGTGCTGTTGACTGCAAGCAACTCAACAGAAACAGAATAGAGCCCTCTCTGGGAGGGGTCTGCTGATCACCCAACATATCTTTCCCATTTTCAATCTTTTAAAGGAATTCCATCTTCAGTTATAAAAACAAACAAAACTCCTCATAGTATTTAAGAACATGAGCTGTATATTAATATTAGGGAAATACTCAGGATGTTAGGTGGTTCTCTCATATATGGTTAGTACCAAAGTCAGGAAGTAAAATCTGGAGTTTGCCATCTGTTCCTGTTCTAAGAACTTGCATTTAAGCTACCTATTTCATTAATCTTATATATGCATATATATATATATATATATATATATATATATATATATATATTCTTTTCAATTTTGTCTTTGAATTTGCAGACTGGCACAAAACCTCACACACTAAGTTCTTAGTAAATGCTGAATTGATTTGAATATGCTAATGAATTTGCAAAAGATTTTACCCAAATTTAGAGTATAGTATTGTACCTAGTGGCATATGTGTACTGCTGCCCTCTGGTGGGTGTAACTAAATCTTCCCTACTTGGCCCGGAACATTTAGATATAAAACCTCTTATTTTAAAGAATTTCTTTGAATTTAAGAGGTCGAAATACATGTACATAGAAATACATCACATTTTTAAAAACTACCGGGATCTATTCTCGTAACTTCTATCCTATAAGTTTCAGGAGGGAGGAGATGAATTTGAAGCATCAGAACCTGAAAGGTTTGTGAGAACATATATCAAGAACTGGAAAAGACATCAGAGACCATCTAGCCCAAGGGCTTATTTTAAAGATGAGGAAATTGTAACTGAGGGAGATAAAGTGGATTTATCCAGTCACACAGCTATTCCTGCTTGGTCAAACCTCCCAACTTCACTGAGCTAGTATTGCCCCAAAACTGTCATCTCCCCTCCCAAACATGAAAGTATATTAAAAATAAAAATATATCTTGCCATTAGGCCACCATAACATTCCAAACATTTCCCATATTCAAGTCCAAAGCAAATACTGTCCCATAAGGATGGAGTCAACTCCCAGACTCAGTCACCCAAGCTGCAAACAGGAAAAATCCTGAAGTTCCGTTGCTTAATAAAACTTGTATGTACTTCCACAGAAAATATAGGAGCAGAGGAGTAAAACCATCACACCAGTTCATTCACCACAATTTTTGTACTTTGAATTTCCACAAGCTGTCATGAGGCAGGGTAGTGTGTACTATTTATCATAAACTGCCCTAGGCCAGGACTTTCTTATGGAAAGATAATTGTAGGTTTCACATGGAAGAATACAGATAACAAATTATGATGAAAGAAAATTATTAAAAAAACCCTTTAAATTCCTTATCTTTTCTTATCATATTTTAAATAAATTCAAAATAACAAACGGGTGTGTCTAAAACATGTACATTCTATGAGCATGCTAATAAAAAAGTTGACTCATCATTAACTATTAAGCTCTACTGTAACTAATGGCAGATGCAGCATTTCCCATAGACACAGAAATAGTTCTCTCTTCACTAAAAGATAAAGTATCCAATCAGGGTTTGGAAGCTGTCATGTGACTTTAGCTTGGATGATTTGGGTACCATAGAAAGCAAGCTGTCTAGGCTAACTCTTCCACTCTGCCTTCCACAGCTATAAAAAAGGGACAGGTCTTTCTTCTATTCTCTTCCATAGATTCTAATCTTGCTATAGGTTTCTTCCTCTAACTGTAATATGCCAAATTTTATGTGGGTTGAACTCAACTATGAAGAATTGGGTATACCTCACTATATTCTATTAAAAATAACTTGTCCAAATAGTTCCTGAGCTTTTTACTTCAGGTAAGTATTATCTGTCATACAAACCTCCTTTTCATTGAAAAAAAATGCTGTGATATTACACAAAGAATGTGTGATGGAAAAATAAAAGATGGGTTGATGATATGGCCAGAGAAAGAATTCACTCAACGTCAGGATCATTTGAGGCAGGCCCTCCATCCATTGGGTAGACGTTGAGGTCAATTATTGGGAGGACCCAGGCAAAAGTCACATAGCATAGGCAGGTATGGATGGGTTGAGATATACACAGCTATTAGGAATATCCAGATGAACAGGATCACAGATCTGTGGGATTATTAGAATCTTGGAATATTTTCACAGCATCAGGATTTCTAGGTTCTCTCTCTTCTTTATGATAACTTAGTTCCTCTTCAAAGCTACTATATCATACAATCATGAGCCTGTGGCCCCTACTCTCATCTTCAACTCTACCCAAAATAGATAGCATCATAATACCAACAACTTAAGTACGTCAAAGTCCTTTACAAATGTTGTCTCATTTGATCCTTACAACAACCCTGGAAGAGAAGGACTATTATTATTCACATTTTATAGATGAGAAAACAGAGACAGACTTGCCAAGGGTCACACAGTTACTGTCTGAAGCCATATTTGAACTCAAGTCTTTCTGACACAGGACTTGTAGATCATGACCCTTAACTGTATGTATTTGTCAGGGCTCTGTCCTGGACCCTTTTACTTCTCTTCCCCCTTTATATTACTTTACTTTTTCATGGTGATTTCATTAGCTCCCATGGATACAATTTTCATATATGCTGATGATTCTGAAATCTATCATGCCTTAACCTCCTGATGATATCATATCTTCAATTGCCTTTCAGACACCTCAGTTTGGATGTCTAGTAGACATTTCTTGAGCTTATTTTATTTTTAATTTATGGAATAAAACAAGTATATCCACATCATAGTACAATAAAAAGATGATTGTGCACAAAACTGCAAATCTACTACGTACAACTTGCCATTGCTTTCAAATAGACAACAAAATTATCATGTAAATTTCTTTTTTTCTTCCCTCCCTTCCCCTGCCCTAGAGATGGCTAGCATAGACACAAATAGGTAATTATGAGTGTATGTGTGTGTAACTATTCTATACATAATTCTATTTATCAGTTCTTCCTTTGGATGTAGATGTCTTTCTTCACATGTCCTTTATAGTTAATTTGGGTGTTTACAATAGACAAAATAACTTGTTCACTCAAAGGCATTCTTGAAACAATGTTGTTATTGCTAATACAACGTTCTTTTGGTTCGACTCGTTTTGCTCTTCATTGTTTCATGCAAGTCTTTCCAAGGTTTTCTAAAATTATTTAGCTCATCATTTCTTATAGCAGACATTTTAATCTCAATGTGTCCAAAACTGAACTAATCATCTCTCCCTCTAAAACCTGACACCATTCTACCTTCCCTATTACTAGAGAGGGCAACACTCTCCCCGGGCATGCAACCCAGAAGTTATCCTCAACTCTCCACTCTCTAGCCTCTCCTATCCAATCTGTTGCCAAGGCCTATTGATTGTGAAATCTGTAACATTTCTCAAGGATCTCTGATAATGCTTGGTAGGGCAGACTCTCATTACTTCATGCCTAAACTATTAAAATAGATCACTGGTAGCTCTGCCTGACACAAATTCCTCCCTGCACCAAGGCATCCTCTAATCAGTTTCCAAAGTGATTTTCTCCCTAAAACTCAAGTGTGTGTCACTGTCACCCTAAAACAATGAACACCAGTAGCTCCCTATCATCTCCAGGATCAAATAAAAAATTCTGTTTTCTGGTCAAAGACCTTCATAACCTAACTCACTCTTACTTGTCCAGTCTTCTTACACCTTAATCCCCACCATGTATTTTTCAATCCAGTGATACTGGTCTCCTGGCTGTTCCACAAACAAGAAAGTCTGTTTCTCAGCTCCAGGTATTTTTCTCTGGCTATTCTCCATGCCTGGAATGCTCTCCCTCTTCCACTCTTTCTCCTGACTTCCCTGGTTTTCTTGAAATTACAGCTAAAATCCCATATTTTGCAGGAAGTCTTTCCCAATCTCTCTTAATTCTGATTTCTTCTCTTGGCTAATTATTTTCTTTTGATTCTATATAGAGTTTCCTTTGAATATATTTGCATGTTAGCTCCCTCACTAAATGGCAAACTTCTTGAGATAGCCTCTTTTTGCCTCTTTTTGTATCTCCAGTCCTTAGCACAGTGCCCAGCACATAGTAGGTGCTTAAAAATGTTGACTGATTGACTCCAGTTCAGTGCTCTTATCCATTATGCCACCTTTCTGCAATAATATTCATATCCTTTCTTCAAAGATCTTTTTAAATCCTGTCAACAACACAAGGCCTTCTTGGATTCAGGCAAAGTTCTGCAAAGTTCTCCAAATTCAGAGATGGTCACACTTATTTCATATCTCAAGATACCAATAACTAAATATGGATTATGATTTTCTCTTACTTGTATGTAAACCTAGTGCCTGAATTCTACGTAATCTGCTTTAGCCCACATAAAACATTTAGAAGTAGGAGGATGTGAGATTTAATGGAACAAAATAAATTTATTAAATGTTGACAAGGATAATACATCATGGCTTTAATGCAATGTTTTTATTATGGTAACTTATTTCACAATATTATACGGCATCCACTCAAAAAGACAGTAGACATGATATCATATAATTGTTATGCTCTGTTGTCATCATTACTTAAGTGTTGAAATGATGATTTTTATGAACTGATTCTTTTGACCTTCTTTCCTGATTAAGAGGAAGGGTAAAGAGTTGCATTTGATATAATTCCAATCATAAAAATTCCAATAAAAGGGGGAAGAAAGAGGGGGAATTTTAAAATTTGACCTAACATTCACAACGAGCCATTTAATCTTCATTAAAATGTAGGATTCTCAAGTAGAGAAACACTGCTAAGCTTTGACACCAGTCTAGATCTAAGAAGAACCAAGGAGCAACCTATCAGTCCTGACCCCTTACTATATTTGACATCAACAGCAAATGAACATAGAAAATTAACAGCACAAGACACATTGCGGCATCTTACGTATCTAATCTGCTCAATTCCTAGATATGAAAACTAAGGTCCAGAGATATAAAAAGAATAGTTCAGAGACACACAGCTAGTTAGTAATAGCACTAGAGCTATAATCCAGCTCTCCTAGCTCATAGGCTATCTACTCTGACAAATATGATGATGAAAAATAGCTATCACCTGAGATTGTGGTGGGAGAAAGAAAGTACTGCCCTTCCAATCTTAGTGAACTACTTGAAAATGTACCAGTCATAAGGAGAACTAGGGTGACTTAATTCTACACCAACATTGATATTCTTGGAAGGACAGAAGTGAAAAAAAATGTCAAAGATGTAAAGCAAAAATTTCTTGAAGTCTGAACTTCCCCAGACCACACAATCTACCATCAGTTTATCCATCTCACAACTATCTCCTTTTAGTGCCACACTTAATCTTATTTTATTTATTTTTGTTCATTTTAATTTCAATATTGTCATTGATAAGACCTGTGAAATAGTCTGGACTTAGTCTTAGAATTCTTCCTCATATTAAAGAAAGGTTATTGCATTATAATTAATGCAGAGAAAAAGTAATAGTCCTAAGTGACATGGTTCATTTTCACAATCAATGCACTAAAGAAGCATTTATTAAGTTCCTGTTAAGTGCAGTGCACTGAGCTAGATGCTAGAGATCCAAAGAAAATGATGTTAGTGCTTGCCTTAAAAGAGATTATATTCTGCTGGAGGATTTATTCTCTCTCTCCCTCTCTCTCTCTCTCTCTCCCTCTCCCTCTCCCTCTCTCTCTCTCTCTCTCTCCCTCCTTCTCCCTCTCCCTCTCTTGCTCTGTCTCTCTATAGATATAAATACACACATATATACATATCTATGTATGCATATATTCATACATATATGTATATATATTAAAAGATATCTAATAAATTAAGACATATCAAATATATATAGTCTATATATCTAAACTATCTAATCTATACAAGATTATATATGTATATATATATGATATATATCTAATCTATATAAGTATATCTAATAATATCTAATGAGATATCTGTAAAACACTCTACAATTTTTAATATTTTATAAAGATGGTAGCCACTATTAGTATCTTGAATACTAGTTTGGAAGGTTTTAATATAGAATAGTAATCTGAACAGAAACCACAAAGTCTATAAAAATAAGCCTTCTTAAAATACATAGCCACAACAATACCTTTGTGTTTTTTTGAAGATAGTTATCACATTTCTTTCATCTTTGTAGAGACCTGAAGGCTTGGGGATGATTATGAGTCAGAAGGTTGTGTATCACCAAATATAGCTGTTTATTGATCAGTTTTGCTTAACTTTTCTTTGTTATAAAGTAGGGTACAAGCAGGGTGGGTGGAGGTGGAGAGTGGCAAATGGCTGAAACATAAACAGCAAGAACCATCAATAAAATTTTTTTAAAGGGGGTTATCTCATTGTCTGATTAAGAAATATTGCTTAGCTATGACATCAATCTAAGAAGAACCAAAGAGCAACCTAATAGTTCTGACCCCTTACCATATTTGACATCAATAGTAAATAAACATGAAAAATTAACAGCACAAGGAGTAACAAGGGAAATAAAATGAATCCTTCTGTGATAATGTAAAGAGTAATAAACTTTTCCAAACTTATAAAAACTGGAAGCTTTATCTGTGAATCATTAATGGAATCACAGATGCCTGCTTCCCATCACCACTGATCACCAAGGCAGTTATGTGTAAACAAAAGTTCTCTCTTATTTATAACTTTTGGCCCCATTTGTAACCATCAACAATCTCATTTCTCTGCCGATGAACTAAATGTTTTAACAACCAGATTAGGCCATCCCTGCTGGGCTCAGACCAAGAGCACAGAGAAAGTGAACACCTTCCATAGAAGCACATAGCTCATTGGTAAGAGATAGAAAAGAATTTCCCTAACCTATAGAACCTTAGAAAAAAATGATTCTAACATGGGAGTAGAGCTCTTTTCCTTAAGAAGTTAGCTTTTCTAAGTTGCATCATTCATGATTTTTAATATTTCTAAATTATACTTAATACACTGAATAAGTTCAAAAGTATGTGGATTCTTTTAACTTATTTTTTAAAATTTAATTTACTTTCAACTTACTGAAAAGTAGAGAGGGAGAGAATAATGTTCAAGGTGATAAAAACTTGCTCGTGGGAAAATGTCATTCCACTCCTTATATGAAAGGTGATAGCCTTCTTTTTACTTCCGTCCTTGTGCCTTTCTTTCTCCTTCCTATTAGAGCACTAATGAAAGATGACTATTCTCAACCAAAGAGACAATAACATGCTCTGAATCAGTGGTCCTTAAACTTTCTAAGCCTTTCCTTTCCTATTTTCACCATCAGTCTTCCTTCAAGAGGAGGGAAATATGACAGGACAGAATCTACAAAGTAACATTTTCATTAATTTCATCTCTTTTAGAAATGATCAAGTTTTAAACCAATCCATGACTTAACTAAGCCAAGGATTAAATGTTAATGAAGAAGACAGCAGGAGAAAAGGTAATGATAGAGGAAAAGAACAGTACTAATTGATACATCTGGATGTAAGCACGAGAGTGGATGAATAAACATACTTCAGTTCTTTCAGAACCTTTCTTCTTAGTCACTACCCTGAGTGATCTACTCTTCCTTCCTTATTCCCTGTAAACCTCCCCCCACACACAGACAGGGCCCACAGTTGGTATGATAGTGATGTTACCCTCTTCTTCTTAGAGTGTCTCCTCCATTTTGATTTATGGTGCCTAGGACATTTTTCTCTGCAATCAAAGCCTGTCCTTCTGAATAGGTCTGATATTAAATTCATACCAAAGTATAAATGACTAAGTCATGGATTACTACCCTAAAGGTCCTTGCATTTTAGACTCTATAGCTATGTAACAAAATAACTTATTCATTCTAAAAAAATCAGAAACCTGTATGCAAGGGGCAGGGTGGTATTTGGGAAATCAAAGGCATAGAAATATGTTCCTAGAATCTCTTTTTAAGTATACCTCAATCTAGATATGTAATTCATTAAAAATAAGTAATTTATAAAAAAGATGCATTATTTGAAGAAGGAAAATGGGGGAAAGAGAAACTCCATACAAAAAGATCACCAACTGGTCTATGACTTAGAGTCTTCCTCAACATTTTGCTCTTTCTTACCATCTACCTTATCATTTTAGCTGCCAAGTATTACCAATTAATTCTCATTGACATTTGTCACATCTCTTTTCTTTCTTTTCTCTGCTCAGACCACAAACACCCTCAGGATCTTGCTGTCTTTCCCCTGGACCTTTGAAATTTGCCTCCCTTCATCCAGACTCTTTCTTCTCCAATCTATCCCCATACAGCTGCCAAAATGATATTTTTATGATGTAGGTCTGACTTTGCCACTCCTCTAATCAAGAAGCATCACTGATTCCCCATTATCCTGCTGACAAAGTGCAAACTCTTCTGGCTCCAGTCTGTCTTCATAGTCTAATTATATTTTACTCTTCCTTACTCTGTGCTACTGCAAAAGTGGCCTAGTTCTTGTTTCCTTTACATAACATCCCCTCTCCTAACTCTGTACCTTGGCACAAGCTGTTGTCCATAGCTGGAATTCTTTCCTTTCTCACATTGGACTTTTGGTTTACTTAGTTTTATTCAATCCTTTACTGAAACATCACCTCCTTCAAGAAGCCCTCCCTGATTTCCCTAATGACCAGTGCCTCAACCCTCAAATACTTTCTGTGTATCTTGTATGCATTCTCCATTTAACTGTGAGTACATTTTTCCTCAGATAGATTATAACCTCTTTCAGGGGAGAGATTGTTGCCCTTTTGTGTTTCTATCAATAATGCCTACTGTATTTCCTGGCACAAAACAGACACTTAATAATGCTTGTTGATCAACTGAGGAAGAGAGAAGGGAGAAACCATATCACCAAAGTGTTTGTTTCTGTTGTTTGAAAGAAACTTAAAGAATCAGATAGAGAGTCAAAGATTTTGGGTTTCCTATCTGTGTGAACTTGAGGAAGTTACTTAGTCTCTCCTGTATCTCAGTTTCCTCATCTGTAAAGTGAGGGAGGTGAATTATATGACCTCTAAGATTCCCTTCAGCTCTATAACTTTGCTTCTACAATCATTTTGCCAAAGAGGGGGGAAGGAAGTAGAAGGAAATTTCATAAAAATCTAGGAAGTCTTGGTAGAATTCCTGTGGCACATGAACCTCTCCCTGCCTTTTAGTAAAACTGCTCTATCTTCTACTAAAGATGGGGAAGCAGATACCATTCAGGTTGACAAAAGTATCTGTCCAGCATGTTTAGTTTCTTAAGGCTTTGATGTGCTTAAAAGATCAGCAAGGCTTTCCCCTTGCCTTTCCTCACAGCAACACAAGTTCAAAGAGACATTTATTATGAAGGAACTAAATTGTAACAAAAGTCTCCTCGAAAGCTTTGAACTGAAACATTAAGCTTCACTATAACATTGTTTATCAGAAATACTTAAATGATTGAGTTAAAGTATTCTATTAATTGTCATTAGTGGTTTTGTAATGAGTAAGTTCCGTTTCATGTGCCATGGACAAAAGAAAGTGAATATTTTATTGTGGCTGGGAAGGAAAAAGAGGGGGAAAGACAATACAGGTTTAAGGTATAAACTGGAGATGTATGTAGGTTGAAACTATCTAGCCACCTAATTAAAAGTGAAGTAAAAGGCATTAAGAGCTTGATTGGGAGGGTGTCAGATGTAAATGGTAGCCCTTGGAAAAGGGAATTGATGAATTTAGTTTATAGATGATTTCCCTCTCTTACTCTTCCCCTTATCTGCAAGTTGCTAAAGGAATTTATTTTTTCTTTTTAGGTAAGAAGGGACACTTTGAGAAAACTTCAAAAACATCTGAAAATTTCTACAACAAAAAGCACATGTTTCAGAATAAATGACCTATTTTATTAAACAAAATAAATAGCATTATTTTTTATTTGAAATTTCTGAAAAACTGGGCATCATAATTTGTAAATATTTGAAAGAAGAAAATAAAGGCTTTTTTAAAAAGTCATCATAAAGTCTAGATGTAGGCTTGCATATACATAGTGGGAAAAACAGAATAAAACAGTTTTTGAAACATAAATCCCTTAATTCTAAGTTTAGGAAAATATTTTTATTTCTTGTAAATGTTTTTGCATTGTATACATAAAGGGATGGCAGATGTAATCAAAGTTATTTCTAGTGTATGGTATATTTCAGGCTATCCTTTAGTGTTAAATAATTCTTACTGAATTCTAGCAAAAACAAGAATTTTCAGGATGTCACTATCTAAATTACAGTGGCTTAACTTTCTGTCAATACTCAGTATAAGAAAATATGAACCCAAACAAGCAACATTTAGACTTGATGACCTGTTTCCTCCCTCCTTCAGAATTCATTACAAACACCTTATCACAAAGGGTTCTCCATGCATTTGGTCACTTTTTTTTTAAAGCATTCCGCCTTTTACATACTCTTCACTTTCTTCTGCAGGCTGCAAAGGACTTTTGACCCTCTAACTAGTTCCCTTATCACTTGAAATAAACTACTAGCACTTCAGAGATATCTTCATTCTTTTTATGTTCCTATCAACACTCCTCTCTTGTATCTAAAGACTTAAGTCATGAACCTCACACATCTTCTAAAGAATGGTCAAATCTTGTTAAGTTTCTCTACGTTTAGTTTCTGCTTTTATTGTAGAGTTAGTAGGGTAGGAAAAAAATAATATAAGAGAATGTAAGGCTTGAAGCTTAGAAAATAGGAGAAAAACTGAAAGACTTAGCAAATACTGTTCAGTAACATCCTCCTCTTTACCCCGATCCTAGTCAAATTTGTTTTTGTTTTTTTTTTTTCCACACCTACAAAGTCACTGACTTCTTGAGGTTGTGGAAGGAAGAGGTGAAAAATAAGGAAATAGATACAGGTAGAAGAGGAATGTGAGAGGATGAAAGGGGCCTGCTTCTTCTCAGATTTGGAAAAGTTAAATAAAATTGTTTAAAGAATTAGAATCATACCCCTTCTTTAAATGTTGCTTGAAAGAAAGATCTGGATTATGAGTCATCAATTCTTAATTCTTATTTCTATGTATGTCCCCAAACTATGACTTTCACTCTCTGCAACTCAGATCTTTTATCTAAAAAAGAAATGCCTTACAGGAGCAATCTCAAAAGAATATACTATGATATAGTTCAGAAAAACAGCTCATCGAATGAAAATATAGGATTTTAAGAGGTGGAAAGGCTTTGTAAAGATCTAGTCCAACTTCTAGGAGGAAAGTGCTTCTCAAAAAGGTTAAGTGTATGCTCCAAGGTCACGTATTTTGTAAAGGGTAAAACTGAAACTCGAACCTGTGTCTCCTGACTTCAAATCCAGTGCCATCTTCACTACATCATGGAGTATGGTAAGCGGTTAAGACAACAGATGTTCACACCTGGCACACAATAGATAAAGAAGAAATATCTCTGGATCTTCTGAAACTTTTTGTTGTATACTCCCCAAAAGTTGCTTCTGACTATCCTGTCAGTTTACTTCCTCATTCAATGCTTGCTAACTTGCAGTTTCTGCCTTAGTGTTACAAACTCAGTTACAAACCATAAAGAAGTTGGAGAGGAGGCCTAAATTTCATTTAGGTAGTTTAGAGATCCTCTCTACCCACCCTAGTTTCTAGAGACGCCAGCAACAGCACATTCCTAGAAACAGAAAGGGAAAAAATAACAAGGAATTTCCCTCTGAAGAAAAGAGAAATGGACATCAAAGTAGGCATTAAGTCTAGAAAAAAGGGGAGAAAAACCACTCTTTGAAGGCAGATAACTACCCTGAAGTCTCCTGTAAGTTCAAAAAAGAAAGGGCAGATATTGACTGTGAGGAAGGTGAAAAGATGGTGTATATACATGCATATGTACATATGAATATGTATACACAGATATATATGAATATATATTTTCAGATATACAGAAATATATATGTATATATGAATATATATAATATATATATTCAGATATATAAACATATATGCATATGTATACACAGATATATATGAATATGTATATACATATATATGTATATATGAAGGTTATAACCATAATTGTGCATTCATTGTGTATTTCACTTGGAAGCTGCCATTGTAGTTGAAAGTATTTATTTACAGCATATAATAAATGCCCAATAATTCTACCTGAGAAAATGGCCATGATAAAAGGACTCTATTTGACCAGTGGAAGAAGCACAAATGAACTAAGTTAATCCATAAAAGACCAGTGATGAGAGAAGCTTTACAGTAGCACAGTAAATGGAACGCACTGCCAAAGAGTGAATAATAGGAGACTCCTAGGGGAGAAATATGCACAAGAAAGATAGGAAACTTGGTTTCCATCCCCAGTGTTTGCCAATATGTGACCTTGGGCACATTGTTTTATGTTTACTGGGCTTCAGTTTCCTCCTCTGTAAAATGAGGGGGTTGGATAGGAAGCCCTCTCTGGTCCTTCTAGTTCTAAATCTCTGGTCCTATGCTTCTAACACTAACCAATCTCAGAGATTGTTTCAACCTCTAAAATGCCATGATTCTAATTCTTGTTTCACTATAGAGAACAAATAATATTTCATTTCTGATAACTATTCATGTGACCTACCTATATTACCTCATTTCTAAAAAGGGGTAATTACATTTTTAATTCCTCACAGAATTATTTTGAGGAAAACACTTTGTAAGATTTCAAATGCCATGTAAATTTCAATTGTTATCATATAATTTTAACAAATCAGTATGATGTAGTGGTTAGCGTGCCCTGGGGTAATGTTCAGGTTCTTCCTTTGACATATACCAGATAGCTCAGGCTAAGTTAAGGAGGCAATGGTAATTGACTTTGGTGCAAGGAGTTTCCATGTTTATTAAGAAGAAGAGAGGCATACTAATGAACCAGATATCCTAACCAAAAAGGATAGACAATGTCACTTCAAATTGATGAATTCACAATATTACACAGAACATTGCCATCAACTAAGTAACTGCTAGAAAAGTGACTTTCAACAACAAGAAAATAGTAAGAATTCTTATTATACATTCATTGACTCACTCATTTGACAAACATCCTCTGAGCATTAATTGCACAAGACAGTTACTAGTATACAGTGAAGCACAAATTACATATGATCCCTCTTTTCAAGAAGCACACTGTTCATGAGGGGAAATAAAGTAAGACAAAAGAATAAAAATTACTACTAATAGTGATTCATGCAGAACTAGAAGGTTTATGTAGCACTGGACACATTGTCTCATTTGATTCTATAATAACTGTGAAGCAGGTGCTATTAGCATATTCACTTTACAGATGAGGAAGGAAACTTCTAAGGCTGAGATAAGTTGAATGACTTGCTCAGGGTTTAACACAAATAAAAATACCCAAAGTAGGATCTGAACCAGGTTATCCTGATCGAAAGAACAATAATATATCCACTCCAAGTGGCAGCAGTGGGAGTCAATATGCTCTTTTGGAACGGTCAATTATCCTGTGACTAAAACTAGCAAAATTCCGGAGCAAGAGCTTTAACCCTTTTGGCAACAGTCTAGTGAAGTATATGATCCCCTTCTCAGAATCATGTTCTTACATGCATGAAATCAAAAGCATGGGGCTACAAAGGAAACTAACAATATTGAAATACTTATCAAAATCTTAAAAATATAAAGTCCTAGATCCCAGGTTATGGAATGTTTTAGAGTTTACTTTTATGGCTAACAATGAGATCACCATATTCCAAGTAATTCTCCTCTCACATTTTTCTTTCTGGGATGTCTTTGTATTTATTTCCAGGCACCAGAATAAATGTTGTTTCAAAAAACAAATGAACAAGCAAAATGCCCTCCAAACATAGATGTGATTATGGAATAGAAAAATCTAAAAGTTGAAAAATGTTTTATAGATCATCTAAATGATGAAGCCTAAATCTCTACTTGAAAATGACTCCCATTTCAAGCCTTTATAAATTTAAAATAAGTGAAAAAATGTGATTAAAAAACAGATCGCTTGTTTTTAGAAGTCTAAGCAGGCAGAGATGTAATATGTAAGGAGAAGCAATGGGTCAAGCACTGAGACACATGCATACCAATACACAGAAATTTTTTAAAAAGCACGACAATATGGATGATAAATCTGGGAAAACAGCTATGACTTCCATAGTAAATGAAGATAATAGCTAGTTAAGGCTCAAGATAACACTATCAAGGTACCAGCACCAAACAAATTCCTACTCTGTCTAGAAGTTTTTAATTTGCTAAGCCAGACTTAGATCAAAAGGAGCCAATATATAGGCACACCTGGACAGAGAAAACATGTAGGTAAAAAATAGGATCAAAATTCTGTTCCTAAAAAAATAATCAAGGAAAATGACATTTGTAACACTTATACTCCTATTTATGGCATAATAGAACCATAAGTGAATGTAGAAAACAAAATAAAAATAAATTAGCTCAATTTCTCAATTGTCAACTTATGAAAGAGTTGACATGCACATTGAATTATAAAGCTTTATGAGTTACCATATCACTAAATGGCCAGACTACTATATATAAACTCCATATTTACCTAAGTTAATCCTGGGAAATATACATACATATGTGTGCATACACATACTCTTATGTATATATATATATATATATATATATATATATGTATGTACACATATATATACATATATATTCATACACATATACATACACATGTATATATACACATAATTGATAAAGATATATAGACATAGATAAATATAGTATTTGTTAGGTTTTTACTATATGTTAGGAACTGTACTAAGGCTGGAAATATAAATATAAGCAAAAAAGACAGTTCCTACATTCCATTCCTTCTAATGAGGGAAGACATACATAAAAGGAAGCTAGAAAAAGAGTAGATGACATCAGCAAGGGGCAAGACTGATGACAAGAAAGAGAATGTGGAATGGAGTTAGGAGTGAAGTAAATGAAATGATGACTTGGAATAGGGATTCAACAATTAGATGAGAAGACTGCAGAAGAGTGACATTTCCAATGTGAGAAGGCTACTGCTGGTAAGGAAGCTAACAAATCCACAGTAAGGAAAGAACCAGACGTGAAGCAAACACAGACTGGGTACTTCGTTAAATGGTGGTCCATGCCAGAGATTCGCCAATCAGTAAAGAGAGAATTAGAAGGTAGAGAAATTCCCAGGGTAAAGAAAAACAGACATAATCAGGTGCCAGGTTCATAGTCAAAGTCTTTCCACCATGGCTGGACCTTCCAGGGCTTACACTCCATAAAGTCTATGACTTATAGCCTTTGAAAACCTAGGGTCAACTTCACACCACAAAGAAGCAGCAGAGTATCACATAAAGAAAAGCCTGTGATCAGGCTGCAACACATAATAGATGAAGAGAAATAGCACAAAAGACATCATTGGAGAAATTGTAACTGGGCAAGGAGGGGTAGCCCATATAGCAAGAGTTAGGTATATCCGATAGCCTGTATGCTTCACGTGCATTTATATAATGTTAAGAAATCCCAAGAAAGTCCCCAACCCATTGGTGGACAGTCTATGGTGAATTAAAGGGAAGATACAGATGAGGATCACACAGAGCTGTAGGGATGGATTCAGTGTGATTTACATCACTGAAGGGCTACCCACATTGATGAGATCAAAGACTCATCAAAGTAACATCTAGTCTTTTTTGTTATTGTTGTTTTAATTTGAGCAAACCCATTTCTTCATCTCTAATTTTAATGTTTTTTCTCTCTCAATATCATTCTCTGATGACTAGTACCCCCTACTTCTAATGCTTCCTAATGGCAGATAGCATATTCTCTTTTAAAATGAGCCCCTTGGAAAGAAGGACATATAAACTGATGTAGAGTGAAGGAAACAGAAACAGGAAAACAACATATACAATGAGTACAGCAATATAAATGGAAACAACAACTAAAATGGAATACTACATAACTGTAATGTCCATCCTAGGTCTTAGAGAAGGTAAGGAGATGTACCTTTCTCCCTTCTTTGTAGACATGGGGGACTATGAGTGTGGAACATTGTATGCACTGTAAGGATCAGTTGACATGTTGGTTAGTTTTGTTCAATTATTTCCCTACCCCTTACCTTTTTTAAAAATTCCATTATAAGGGATAGCTTGCTAGATGAGGAGAGGGAGATGAATATATTCAGAAGTACAAGTTACATTAAAAGAAAAATTATACAAAAACGCTGGGAAAGCATCAATCATTTCTTTTTAAAGATGATCCTCTTTGGGATGTCTGAAAATCATCAAATTCCATTTTTCCCTAAGTTATAATTTCATGGTTTATGCCTCAGTTCAAATATTTTCAGAGTTAATAAGGGAAATGAAGTTTGTTTAGTCTTAAATGCTTTTGTATGAAAATAAATGTGGAAAGAATTGGATGAGGGCCTTAGTAATAGCCTTGACATAGGTTTCATACTTACATTAAAATATACTTCTTTCTAATTCATAAAAATTAATTTCCTTTTACTTGGGAAATTTTTATGTTTATGAAATAAAACAGCCAACGCTACAAGGGGAATTGGCAGCATTGGACTAGTACACTGTATTAAAAGGGACATACTATTCTTGTTTTAAAAAGGGAGTTGAACAAAACTTTATTACAAAAACATTCTCAAATGGATTTTCAATGTGGTCAGAGTGGACATTACCTCTAGCAATAAAGATCAAACTTCATCTACGTCTGCCCATCCTGGGTGACTTGGCTCAGTTCTCTCACAGGGGAACCACAGGGGCCCCAGTCAGTATGACAGAACCCTTCTTCAATTTCTCTTAACCTTATAAATATACCAGTGGACTTCATGGACAATCTGTAGCTTACCCCTCACTTCTGTCTTATTGTCATGTCCACTAGCCTTTTCAATTATACAATTCTTTAACGAAATATTTTATTCTAACTTTCCTTTATAATTTCTTTTTTTAAATAAACATGTATTTCTATTTCCAAAATCTTCTCTCACTCTAACCATCCCCCACATATTGAGAAGGCAAGAAATATGATATCCATATAATTCCTTGTTCTTAACACATCACAGTCTGCTCACATTCACATGTGCCTCTCCACTGCCTTCCAACACTTCTTTAAAGACTCTCCTCCAGCAAGTATCTTCTACTTATGTGTCAAAACTATGCAAGATTCAATCGGAGATAATCTTGTTTGATATTTTCTTGGCCAACAATATCAGTTGAGGCATAAAATAGAGATGCATGCGTGCTAGAGATATCTGTGACTACCATGAAAGAAATCTGATACAGAGTTCAAGGTAAAGAAAAATTCCCTGTAGATGGAGACCTCTTCCAGTTGTGCTTGGATATCAGTGACATTACTAGTTGCACTAAACACAAGAAGCTTATAGACTTCTGAATGAAATATAGAACTACTTGAGAGTTTTACAAGAACATCCTAAACATCTTCAAATGTACTGGTTACCTCATTGATTCATAAGCTCCCTGAAATGATGCAGATTGCAACCCATCCATGCTTACTGTCCATATTCTTTCATGACTTCACTGAAATGGTCCATCCAATTTGCAAAGGGCCTTTTTCAATTTCTCCTTACATCAAAAATCCTAGTAAAACACTTTACTGTCCATTTGTCATGTCTCCCATATGACCAGCCCCTCTTCCCTTCCTATTATACAATCATGGATTGTGTCTTTTACTCTGATAATAAAATTCTGTTTGACTTTTAAAGCCCATTATAATTTGGTCCCTTCCTACCTTTCCAGTATTCTTTGCATAGTGCTTAGCACATAGTAGACACTTACTACTGGACACCTAGATACTTAATAATTGCTTCTTAACTTCTATTCCTTTTTGCAAGTCCTCCTTGATTAGTATATGTTAAAGCCTGTATATATTCACCATTTGTCTCCATTATCTTTTGTGTAGTGTTATTTTTTTAATATTTCAGGGATAGTTACCTTCTATATCTAGCCTTCATTTTCCAATACCAGTAGAAATTTCGGTATTTAAAAAAATGGTTCTTGGCTTCCATGGTAAACTTGGGGTAAGTAAAGCATCTTTTTAACTTTTCAACAGCAATCCAACTCACTCTCCTCTTTTCATTCAACATTGGGCTCAATTCATCATCTATATGTACCCTGTCCCAGACACACATACTATTTTTTTTTAAACTGTACAGACTACCAATCCAAAAACATGTTGAAATTAGGACAATAGACATTTTTTATCCACTTGATTTTCCCCTGTAGATGGTCAGGTTAAACTCCTCCATATTATTACATACCTCTTCCAGGAGATTCTGCAGTGTTTTGATGTAATTAGCACAGCATCATCTACAAGGAAGAGAATCTGGAAGATCTCACCATCCATAAGGAATCCCTCTTCAACCTGAGCTCTATGCTGGGCTTCTTCCATCACTCTGGCAAACACATTTGTTGAGCATCCCTCTCTCTGATTTATGCCTCAGCTGTTAATTAGCAGAGAGTCACAGAGCAGAGTTATTTCTATTGTTATATATTCCAAGGAATATTGAATGACTTTGATGTATGGATCAGAGACACCTTGCTGTAAGAGATCTGGCATAATAGATGTATTTTATTGTCAACACTTTTTGGGTCATAAACACATAATATGGACAATAAGTATATTCTCTTCTTCTCTTAGTTATTTATGAAATGGCATAGATGTGGTAGAGTGTTGAATATAGGTTGCAAAAATCTGCTTGTTCCCTTTTAAAATCCTTACAAGAATGCCCTTGACTCATAGAAATGACTCTCATATTTTATACAAATTGGGAGAGTGGTTATCTCAGTAGTTACTGATGTTCTTTCAGCCACCAGCATATATGCTATAATTAATTCTATTACTTCAGGATGTACTTTCTTTCCATACAGTTTCTGATTTTTCCCTCCCATCTTATAATTTATGGTAAGGGAAATAAGGACCCTACTACTTAGTTGGAATCCCTGAGTTCAAATATTTTAATTTATTTAGGAGATAAAACTTTGAATCTTCCATACAGTCAGTTAAGCAATATATTTTTTACCTTAAGACTCTCTTAAATAAATATGCCTATTGGAATATAGTCTAACACAGTTAGATGTCAAACTTCTCCAGAGATTCCGTGTAGCTGCATTATGACTCAGTGACAATGGATGTGTCTTAGATAAAAGACTCCTGGGTAAGACAAAAACAGTTTGCTGTTGGCTCTGCTTAGAGAAATTTTAAATATGCTGAATTATTATGATTTAAGAAGTGGGCTAGTAGTGAGATATTAGAATGATCCTTAATGTAATGCCACAGTGAATTTTTTTCCACATCCTTTGCCGAGTTGATGGTAAAATAATGAGAAAGCGTGAGGTTTGATTTTACCTGAAATGGTAACAAAATCTGTACTAATGAAAAAAGTAATTTGCTGGGAGTCAAGAGACATTGAGTGTGGTCTTGACACTGACACAAGTTCAGAGAACCTAAATTAGCTATTCATTTAAATTTTCTGGACCTCATTTTATTGTTGGGGGGAGGGCAGGATAAAATTAAGAAGTTAAATGATCCCTCAGGTCCCCTTCTATCATTACTAGTCTATGATCACTCCATGAACTACATTCCGACATATTAGTCTAGGTTCATATCAATTCAACATTTATTAGATGCTTACTACATACAATTAACCAATAAGCATTTATTAAAAACTTATTATGAGTCAATTAGGATGCTAGGTATTGGGACACAAAGACACAATATCCCTGCCTTCAAGAAGATAAAATTTGATTGGAGGGATGCAAGACCAGTACAGAAAAGTAAATATATGTTTATTTCAAGAGGAAATGAGCAGTAAGCTGAATTGATGGAGAGAGCATTGTACCTGAAGAAGCACAAGATAAAAATGGAGAGGTGAAGGTAAGATAGGAATGTGTTCCAGGAACAGCCCATGGGAAGGCCCAGATGTGAAAAATAAGATCCAGAGTTTGGGCAACATTTAACAGTGTCATTTGGTTGAAAACAATGGTCTAGTTCAGACAATAGTTCAGTAGTCAAGTTTTGTTTTTGTGCAGTTGTCTTAGAAAATGTATAAAAGAGTTAGGTTCCAAAGTGATCTTACATCAGAGGTCTGACCATGTCCTTCTCATCCCTCCATTCAATAAATTCCAATGGATCCCTAATACTTTTATGATCAAATATAAATCCTCCTTCATATAATAAAATATAAAAATCCTTTTTAAAGCCCTTCATAAGTTAACACCTTCCTTCCTTTCTTCTTACCCATTACTCTCCACTATACATTCTAAGAGACAGTGACATGGGACTTCTTTCTGTCCTTCACACAACACACCATTACTGGGCTCCAAGGTTGGTTATTTCCTATATCTGGAATACTTTGTCTCTTACATTTCTACTTCCTGGTTTCCCTGACTTTCTTCAAGACAAAGCTCAAATTTCACCTTCAGCAGGAGGCTTTCTCTAGTATTCTCAACTACAGGAGCTTTATCCCTTCAAGATTACCTTCAATCGAAGATGGCGGAGTAGAAAGACTCACATTTGCTAGCTCTGAACCCACAGCCCAAGGATTTCCTGTAAAAAGAACTCCTGACAAATTCTGGAACAGTGGAAGCCGCGCAGAAACACAGTGAAGGAGATTTCCATTGCAGAGAGCCCTGAAAAACCGATTCCAAAGGTCCATCGAGCCCCGGATGGAGCGGAGCCCTCCCCTGCCCTGCCTCGGCCACGCGGCACTGAGAGGAGTAAGCAGATCCACTCAGGCTTCAGGGACCGGAATCTCCAGCAGCCTCGAAGATCCCTCCACCCACAGACTCACAGGTCAGTGAGAGACATGGGCTGAGAGAGGAGGGGGGTGTCTCTGGGACTCGGACCCCCTGGGGAGGCAGCTGCTGGGGCAGAGGCTCCCTGAGCAGGCAGGAGCTCAGCAGCAGCTCCATTACAAAAGGTCTCTGCATAAACCCTCTGAGGTAACTGAGCCTGGGAGGCTGCCTTGCCCCAACATGAGAACCTGATTTAATCTTACCCTGAATAGCAGCTGGGCCTGCCGCCAAAAGCCCTGAGGCTGGGGATCAGCATTTGGATCTCAGACCCCAAGCACTAGCTGGGTGGACCTAGGCAGCGGTGGAGAGGACTCTCAGAAGTCAAGTAACTGGCTGGGAAAATGCCCAGAAAAGGGGAAAAAAACTAAGACCATAGAAGGTTATTTTCTTGAGAAGGTGATTCCACCATTCCTCTCTGACGAGGAAGAGATCTGCTTACCATCAGGTAAAGACATAGGAGTCAAAGCCTCTGTATCCCAAATATCTGAAATAGATACTCCATGGGCTCAGGCCATGGAAGAGCTCAAAAAGGATTTTGAAAATCAAGTTAGACAGGTGGAGGAAAAACTGGGAAAAGAAATGAGAGAGATGCAAGAAAAC
>CM053769.1:656240892-656284448 GCA_028658325.1 Potorous gilbertii | reverse complement strand
GATTGGTGATAGGGGTAATTAGAATGTCCAGTGTATTGGGGAGGGGGGAGGGGACAAATGGGGAGAAAATTTTGGAACCCAAAATCTTGTGAAAATGAATGTAAAAAGTTAAATAAATTTATTTAAAAAAAATAAAAAAAATAAGATTACCTTCAATCCACTCAGTATTTACCTTTTATGTAACAATTATTTTTATATTATCTCTCCTATCAGAATGTAAACTAATGGACCATGTTTTTGCCTTTTCTTATATACTCAGTCATTAGCACATTATAAACACAGATGTTTATAAACACTTAAAAAGTGTATTTTGATAGACTGATACCTGTGTGACCTTAGACATGTTATTTAACTTCCCCAGACCATACTTTCCTCGTTGGCAAAGTAGGGGATTGGAATGTTAGATCTTAAAGGTTCCTCTGCTCTTCTAAGGCCATTGATGCTATAACTTTGATCAGTTTCTGAAGCAGCAAATCTTATTTGTTTACTTCCACAGATCAATTAGTACAATATTCAGGTTATAGTGTTTCTATGAGACTTACATAAGACTGGAACAAGGGAGTTCTCATGGTAGGCAGATGGATACTGATTTTCTCAAACTACTCTAGCTTGATAACTTAATGTATCATTACAACATTCTGGAATGAATTCAAAATAGGGGAAGTGGCAGAACTTTGCCTTCCTCCACATCCCCAAACAAATAAGTTAATCAAGAGCAGCTTTTGTAAGAGCAAAGATCCATATGGACCATGAAGGTCTTTTCTTTGTACTTTAGAAAGCAGACACTTATGGGGTAATGCAATGCAATCTATAACATAAACTGCTTCTCTTCTCTTAAAATACTCTAATTAGAAATGGCAAAATATGCCTTGAGGACATGATGTTTTCTGTCAATTTCTCCTATAAGGTATTAACTTGATCTCCTACCCAATAAAGAAGAAAAAAAAAGTCAGAAATTTGCTCTCCTTTTCTTCTGGTCAGTAAGGACCTGGGCTGAGATATCACCCCCTTGATAAAATGCAGGTCGCTTCCTCTGTCTTATGCCCTTTGATTCTACCTCACATTTTTATATGCAAGTAATTTTTTAAAGATTAAAAAAATAATCCTTGAGGATTCAAGAACTACTTAAAATAAAACTCTGGTCAGATGAAGACAAATGTTCTCCTTTTTGAAATAAACCAAGAAATGTTTCAACATTACTCTCTCCAGGGAACTGGAGGCAAGAAAGCTCTCAGTTTCTGGACTTCTTTTCTTTCTCTAAGAAAAGAGAATTCCTTTTCAGATCATAGCATAAAGCCAATCAGTGTAAATTGGCTTTTATAGACACATTTTTTTTTCTCTTTTGGGGCTGTTGCTGTTGCCTGTTTTATTTATATTAAATGTTTTGTTCTACTTTATCTGGGTCCTGATACATGCATAGTTTTTTGTTATTTTTTTTAAAAAACATTTAAAAGGCAGTCTAGCTTAGCAGGCAGAGGCTAGACTTTTAATCATAAAGACTTGGGTTTATATTCCACCTCTAACAATTACTGTCTGACCTTAGGCAAATCCTTTAACTTCTCTATGCAACTCTCTGGCTGATTTATTAAATCACAGATGCTTTGTGAGTTTATTATTTGCATCAATGGAGGGAGTCAGGGAATGTTGGCTTTGCAGTTATTACCTATATATCTTGAATAAATTATTTAACCTCTCTGGAAATTTGTTTGTGCATCTGACATCCCTTCCAGTTCTAAGTCTACAGATGACCCTTATGTTCCCTTCAAGCACTAAAATTTTTTTACCTGTGAATTCCCACACTGGTAATTACCAACCCTAGTGAAATCATAGATTATTCATCCAGGTACGATTTAAAAAAAATCTTTAGTGACTTTATTTTTTGAAAGAAAAAGAATGTAATTTCATCTTTAAGCAACAGTTGAAATTTCCGATCTAATGAAAATTCAGCATACTTATTTCAGGGTTAATCAGAATGTAATCCACAATGTTTTGTAGATGGGATGAATTAATTCCCACTTTGTTGAACAATAAAAATAGTCATACACCCAAACCTTATACACAATCATACTATATTTTGCTGATTAGATCCAAGGCCAGGGCTCATGTTCACTGACAGAAACAGTACGAGATGTGAGTGCATGCATAAACAT
Source organism: Potorous gilbertii (assembly GCA_028658325.1). NCBI lineage: Eukaryota > Metazoa > Chordata > Mammalia > Diprotodontia > Potoroidae > Potorous > Potorous gilbertii. The sequence continues at coordinate 656,282,298 of CM053769.1, read as the reverse complement.
TCTAAACATATTAACAAACATGAGGCTAATAACCCATTCAGCATTTTCAGTTGTTTTTTCCCCCAAACATCTTCTGGGTAACATAAGAGAAAGTCTTAAATGTACTATCCTCTTGTATTATGGGAGTTAGATGCTAGGAAATCTACTAACTTAGAACCTCTTTTGAGAGAATGGAAAGAATAACAGACTCAGACAGAAGACAGAATGGACTGTTTAGGGCTTGTCTCAATAATTTACAAGTAACTGAAACCTTCTGAGCTTAACCTTCTCTCACTATGAGTCAGTCAACCAAAAAACATTTAGTAAGTGCTCACTTTCTACCAGGTACTGTGCTAAGATCTGGGGACATAAATAAAAAAAATGAAACATTTGAGGAATTTACAGTCTAATGGAGGAAACTACTGTTCAGTGGTTTCCAACTCTTTGTGACCGCATTTGGGGTATTCTTGCCAGAGATATTGGAGTGGTTTGCCATTTCCTTCTCCAGTTCATTTTATAGATGAGGAAACCGAGGTAAACAGGGTTAAGGGACTTGTCCAGGGTCGCACAGCTTGTAAGTATCTGAGGCCACATTTGAACTCAGGAAGATAAGTCCTTCTTACTCCAGGTCTGGCCCTCTATCAATTGTAATACCAAACTGCCCAATGGTAGAAAACAACACACAAAAGAAAGAAGAAAAGTCGGGACTGGGGAGGGGGATAAAGGTACTGGACAAAATCAGAGAAATCCCATCAGGTGAGAATGAGATGTTCTGAGTTGAGCTCCCTCCTTACAAGGAGGTTTTGGAGTTTATGGCTCCAACCTTCAATCAAGATGGGTAAAGAGTAGTGAAGAGATAGGGGCTACTCGGATCTTGCAGGAGTGATGATGTTTTCCCAACGATGAACTTCCTAGAATTCAGAAAAGTCCCACAATAGTGCAAAGGGAATATAAAACAGGGAAAATATTATACTACTACCTCAAAGTACTGTTTTGAGGAAAGTATCCTACAGCAGCAGTGGTTTCCTGTTACCTTTAGGTAACAGAAATACAAACTTATGTGGTTGACATTTGAAGTCCTTCACTGTTTGACTCCATCCTACCTTTTCAGACATAGCCTAGGTTAGTTATTCTCCTTCATGTGCTTTATCATCCAAACTAGTTGGATTTCTTGCTATTATGTTTTCTCATATATAGACATCACGTTAAGAAAACACTTGAACACTGAAAAATACAAGGCAATGAATTTAGGATCACTTTAAGCAATATTATGCATTCACATGTCTTCACTTGTTTGTCATACTATGACTTTTTTTGTCCAGACCTGAGACTTCATTGACATTAATAACTCCCGGTATGGAAATTCCTCTTCTAAAACAAATGGGCAACTCATTCTTCTATATTATATTGTTTTAGAGTGTTTCCTGAAGTACTGAGAAGTGACTTACTCTGGATCACATGTCACAAGCTCATAGTCTAGCACTGGAAAGGAACCTCAGAGCCCATCTGTTTCAATCCCTTCATTTTACAGATAAAGAAACGGAGACCTAGGGAAATTAAGTGACTTTTGTCCAAGTTTACACAGATAGAATTAGAGGCAGGATTTGAATACAAATCCGCTGAATCCAGAATGCATGTTTTTCCATTATACCATATGGTCTCCCATATACACATAGTTAGAATTCTCATAATTGTTTTTATAGATACATTTACAATGATATGAATTCATGACTCAGAACCTATTTTGAGAGTCAGCACAGTAGAGCAGAGAGAATATTAACCATGAAATTAGAAAACTGGCCTGGTTTTGACACTAACCATGTAAACCAAAACTCCCTGAGCCTCTATTTCTCCCTCCTATAAAATGAAAGAATTTTGAGCCAAGACTGTCTACCTTGTCCTATCCTTTGTGTCATACCATTTTCCTAACATCATTTTCATTTCATTGGAACATCCACATTTACTATAAAATTAATAGTTTGAATAAATTCACATCCCCTCCCACATTTATTTTTAAACTATCAACCACAAGATTAAAAATAATCAAAACAAAAATTATGAAAAGCAAAGATGAAGCTGTTTGTATCTTCACTTAAGGAGATTGGCAAAGGGTACCTACCCTCTTGTTTTAATCATCCAATTTTTTTCCACTTGTTTATAATGTGAATTTATACAAGATTCTGAGTCTTATAGCCTGACGAACATTTCAAATAATTTCTTATTTAGCAATTGAAACAAGGAAGTTATACCTGGGTTTCATTTTAATCCTGCACAACTTTCTGCAGTTTTCTGAATATTGCTCAGTATCACAGTGTTGACACGGTCATGTGACAAAACAATAAGTGGCATCTGGAACACTGAATATGTTATTTTCATCATAAGCTTTTTTCTTCAACTACTACATGTTTTTGCTTTCGTTATTACTCTTGTCTAAAATTCCCCAAGATTCTACTGTGCAGAACCAAACCACTGAAAATTGATCACCCACTTTCAGGAAGACAGTTCTTGTTTTCAGGTAAGTAACAACTTTTTTTCAATCTAACTAACCATATCTAATGAACTTTAAACCCTTTAAATTCTGTACTCTTCACAACCACAACAATAAAGCATTAAGGGGAATCTATCTAAGCTTTCCATCCTGCTCATTAGGGATCCAAATGGTTCTAGGCCTTATATATAAATAGCAAGACATCTGTAAGTGGTGTTGCATTTGGTTGAAGTAACAAGCCTTGCAAAGGATTTTTTTTAATGCATTAGAAACATTATAAAGCAGCTGGGGTTTTAATACCAAATCTGTGATGGATAAAACCCAGGGCTACTGGCTCAGCTACTGCCTGCCTTAAGTCACACCATCCTCTCTCCACAACACATGTAATGTATTAACAATCCAATAATTAGTACACATTCCTGTCTACTACTTAAAACTTCACTCCCAGATGCTGCTTTGGTCTGATCTCGCTTTTTATTACCTTTGATGATTCACTGAACTTGGTAATACTGGTCTCCATTGCTACTTATTAGATCCAACACTGGCTAGGCCAGCATTTGAATGAAGCCAGTCTTCAGCAGGCAATCCTCTGCCCTTATTTCATGTGACCAGCCTCTCTGTAAATTATCAAAAACCTCTGAGGTAATATATATATATATATATATATATATATATGTATATACATATATATATATATGTATATACATATGTACACATATGTGTGTGTATGTGGCCATGGTAAAAACATCAGCTCTAGCAAAATGGAACTTACAAGGAGATAGTTTGTTTCATTCAAATCTAGGGTAAGGAAAAAGGATGAGAAACAAACCATAAAAGATTTTTAAAATAATTTTTAAAAATTAGGGGCACTCAGGGTACTTTATTTTGATAATTGTATTCTATGAATCTGGAATCCATCATTCTTAAAGGTAACTCTGTGAGGTAGCATGAGAGGTAGAGGTAGAAATAAAACCCTGGTTACTTGGCTACTAAACCAATGGTCTTTTCTTGTATCAAATGGCTCATGGGAAATGCTATGATTTTGTTTTTGTTTCTCTGCTAAATCAAATATTTTTATATAGTGAACAATAAACATAGTGAGATCTTGTTAAAAAAAATTTCTGCATTCAACTTATTTGCCTAAATGGAGAAAAGTCATAAGCCATCCTTTCTGACCATTTATTAAATAAGAATTTATTCATATAGGACCTTCGGATTTGTGAAGGGCTTTACTTATAATGAATTTTCATCCCTCCTTGTGAAGTAGCTGCTATTATCATTTTTGCTTTATAGATGTGAAATTGAAACTCAGAAGGGTTAAGCAACTTGCCTGAAGTCATACAGCTAGAAGTTTCAGGAATGTCCAGAAAGAATCTGGCTTGAGGCAACTAGAGATGGAAAATAAGTAGAGCGGTGAAACCTTTAAAAATGGTTATGTTTTATTTTGCTTCTTCAATCCAGAGGAAATAACCTCATTCAGTAAGAAAGCTGAGAGAATAGCAGGTTCTGTTAAATTAACAAGCTCAAACAATGGAGTTTGTGTCCAGGAAAGTGTCATATAATAAGAAGTAAAACTTCTTTGCCAGTTTCTTTAAGAGTTTCATTGTTGCTCAGTCATTTTGGTCTTGTACAACTCTTCATGAAAGAGGAGATTCCATAGATTTTACTCCATAAAACCATTTTGGAAAGAAAGCTATATAAATTTCAGATATGAAGGTAATATAAGGTGGCTACCTCATTCCTCATGCTAGAATGATAAGGCTTATCATCTTAATTAAAAATATACTAATAACTTCTAAGGAGTCAAATCTACCTATATTCTAAACTGGAGAATTAACTCTATGTCTTTTGTTGTTAGGGAATCTTTCATGAGAACTACCCATTTAGCGGCGTGAACCTATAGGCAGTATTGTGCGGTAGGTAACTCCTTGTAACCTTGCACAAATGAGTTCTCAGGGACTCAATTTCCTCTTTAACATGAAGGGAGTTGGACTAGATGCCATGAGATACTTTTTAGTTCCAACAGTCTATGATTCCAAATCTTGTGCCAAGGAACTATTGAATAAAATCTAAGACTTTAATTGCCTCCCCCAACTTTTATCAGCTTCACCCATTTGCAGCCAGTAAGTTATCCAGCAAGGACAGAAAGGTATATTTGTTGCCAATTGTATTTTAATGAATGAACCATCAAAATCACTTAGAAACATAGGAAATGTTAATAGTTCAACTGCGAATTGGTTAATTTCTGTTAAAGGGGTAGACTTCATGGGGAAATAGCCCAAGTAGGGATAAGGTCTCCTAATATCAACAAAGTCTGGATCAGTTTCAGTTCATCAAAAAATGAAATTGTTTCTGGGAGCAGAATTAAACATGCATTTGACTTAAACCTAAGTCTAAAATAAGTAATTTCATTAACTGAACTACCTAACACATGATTACACAACATACTAAATGTTATAAACATGATTTCTGGCAAATCCTGACTTTAATTCAGGAACTGAGTTGGACAACACTGGGCAACATTTGGATAATGACAATCTCATCTTGTCTCTTTTGGACAGCAACAACTTGTAAACAAAATGAGCCATTTACTGGCACTGACAAGCTATGCAACTGGTGTCTGCTCCTTTCTTAACATACTGTTCATGTGTTTATAAAGGATTTTTTTTATAGGTAGAAGAAATGCCCCATGTCTTAGTTTAGCATAATGATGATCTCATAAACTGCATTTTCATTTTATTTTTCACCCTCTTTCACTATCAAATAAAATATTTCTCCCAGAAAATTTTAAATTCCCTCATCTGCTAACTGTGTATCTGTGCATATATATATATATATATATATGCACAGATATATGTGTATATAAGTATATATACAAACACAGATATGTACATACATATATACACCCATGTATACAAACATACATATATACACACACTGATATACAGACATATATATATATATATATATATATATACATATATATACACATCGACACATACACATACATTTAATTTGGTAAAGAAATTTGAAATGTCTGTGACATTTCTCCCATTTTGATCTTGTGTAAGAAGGGGTGAGTAATAAGGGAGTCACCATGAAAAGGTGTCCAAGATGGTTTTAATGTTTACAAAGGGCATGTGAACCTTCTCAAACGGATTTCAAATTACTGTGCTCCTACTCTGAAAAAGCAAGAATGAGGTGAGAAAGAAGAGAATTGCCACACTTAAAGACTGACTGAGTGACCTTACAACCCCTTTCCTCCAGCTAACTCTGCTCTTAAAATAGAAGACTTCACATCTTCCTTCCATCCCCCCAAACCATTGGAAATTGTGATTGGTATGAACAGGATAGAAATATATTTGTTTAGAGGACATTATAAAGAATATTATGAAGTTTATTTTCATTTTACTACTACTATTAATGATAATAGCTGACATTTATATAGTACTTGAATATTTGACATACATTAATTTATTCAAACAACCAATAAAATAAGTATTTACTATGTTTTGAGAACTGTGCTGAGAGATGGAAAGATAAAAAGGAAATAGTCTCTGCCTTTAAGGAACTGACATTCTATCAGAGGAAGCAATATGTGTATAAATAAATATGTACAAAATGTAACACAAATAAATACAATGCACATTTAGGGTAGGGCGGTTATTAACTGGGGAGTTCAAGAAAGGATTGTATGAGCTTCACAATGAACTTATGAGATAAATACTACAGATACTATTGCTTTCATTTGAATGAGAGGAGAAATATGACAAAATAAAGCTAAAACAAAACATTTTCAATTTTGAAGACTATAAAGTTTTACAATATTTTCTTTACCACATTGCAAGCATTACATATCCAAGTGTTAATTCTTCATATTCTTCCTATTCCTCTTGCCTCATCCTCCAATCACAAATTAGAAAGCTGGGCTTGTCTACTGTATGACTTTCATTAGAGTACGGGCTCTTAACCTGGCATCCTTGAACTTGAAAGGGAAAAAAAATACATCCATTTTCACTAACTCTTGGTTCCCCTTATGATATCCTATGCATTTTATTTTATGTATCTAAAAACATTCAGAGAGAGGTCCACAGGTTTCACCAGAGTTCCCAAAGGATTCATGACATGTGGAAAAGGTTAAGAATCCTTCCTTAGACAAAGGACTAAGATATTGGTGACATTAAATGAAAGGGGCATTTCCAGATAGGATTGAATTTTTTAGGTTAAAACAATTTTTTCTATCCTTATTGTTTATATTCCAAAAATGTTAGCGATAATGCAAGGTGAGGCCAGCTGAAAACCTCCCTGTGGACTTCAGTCTGAAAAATTTCCTTCAGCATGGCAGGAGCCATATTCCTGTGAAAATAGAATTTTGAAACATACTCACAGGCTAATTCTTCTGCTAAATTTTTACATAATATAATATATAAAAATGTGCTGTTATATAGACACAACCTATGCAGGTTACATTTGGCTCCATAGGGTACTAATTATCATTTAAAAATTCTTACTAACTGGTAAATAAACATTTCTTCCATATATAACTCATTGGGCTTTCAGGGACTTTGAGACTTAAACATAGACTAAAATGAAAAAAAAACCCACTATCCATCAGAAACCATTTGTTAGGTGTCTATCATGTGACCAGCACTTTGCTTAGGTGCAGGACAGAAAAAGATAATGAAATATTATCTTCAAGAAGCCATTATACAGAAAAGTATCTTCAGATAGTAGAAAACAGAGTGGAATCAGAGTGAGAAAGTCTGCTACCAGTGTGATTCTGAGGAAGTATCCTCTGAGGGGACTTCAGCTTTCTCCCTTGTACAATAAGGGGCTTGGATTAGAAAATCTCTTAGGCTCCTTCCGTTTCTAACTCCTATGATTTCTTCTCCTCCAAACTGAATTTGAGGACTGAAATATTTTGAACCATTTTCCTTATGAACATATTAGCACACATTTGATTAATGAAAGGCAAGATGGTACACAAAATAATGGAAAGAGATCTGCATTTGTCACACACACACACACAGATTGCATGATAAGCAATCACTTAACATCTTGGTGCCTTTAAGGAACCATCTAAGACAAGTTGTCTATCTTCGCCAACAAAAGTTTCTAAAGCAAGAATCAGGTCTGGATGAAATAATAATAAATATACATGTAAAAACACAATAGAGTCATGAGATAGCTTTAAGACTTCCAGGCTCTAGATAACTAGTAGGTTTCTTGCTCTCTTAATTAGGGCTTCCCTTTAGATTGTTTATATGGTATTCAGAAAGTGTCAACTGACAGTAGATTGTGCTGGAAACTTTCAGGCATAATTAACCTCAGTAGCCTCTTAGTGCAATTTCACCTGTAATCCACAGTCCATACCACAGAACCATCTAACAGCACTCTCAGAAAGGGGATTGCAACATTTCATGAAGAAGTTGGTGATTAAAACCAGACATATAGACAGTAAGAAACCATGTGGTGTGCATTATCTGCACACATCCGTTTAATGGCAAGTGCTCTGCCCCCTGACAACTCTAAAGGCCAATACAATGCAAAATATCTTAAATTGCTATCTCTCTGTTCAAAGGCAAGAATAAAAGAAGTTATGTAATTAATAATGCTGGACTCCAAAAAAAGAACATTAGAACATATTATTACTATAGCAAAGAATCCACATTTTTGGCATATTCACCCTTTTTTTTTGCAATTCATTGCATGGTGTTCACAGATGTGAACCTTCAGACTATATGACATTAGCATTGCCTATTTCCTTCATAGAACTTTGCCTTCTTCATTATGATTTCCTGTGCATTAAATTTAGTTTTCCAATGAGACTATAAACCCATTGAGGGCAAGGTCTTTGTACTATTCTTCTTGTTGCATGCTCCCCAAGATCTAGATTAATGATGAGTATTTGGTAGGTATTCACAAAAATTGGGTTGATAGATTTTTTTTTATAAAAACTTTTTTTTATTTATAGTACAGGCTATTTGAGGAAAGTTAAAGTTTCTGTTCCCACAGCTATTTATTTGCTTGTTTCTATACCTTAGTATAAGGTAGATTTGAAGCAAAAATGCACAACACTCAAGAAAACAAAGGTATAGACATGGACACATGGGAGATGTAAAATACAACTTAGAAACTATGCTACTGGGTACAGAAAAATGGTATTTATTCTATGATACAGAACTCGTAATATTCTATGACAAGGAAACCAAGATCCTCTGTCTTTTGCCAAGATGGTGTTTTACATTTTAAATACCATATTGTATTCTGCAGAGAATGATGACATCTTTATCAAGTCCAGTCAACAAGCATTTACTAAATACCTATTATATGCCAGGCACAGTGCTAGGTGCCAGGGTTATCACTCTAAAACCATCCATTAAAACAGGTTCTATTTAATTGTTTTAAATGACTCTGGAATATGAGTTGAAATATAACATCTCCTACAACCTATAAACTGAAACCTGTTATCCAAGGTCCTACATAGCTACTTCTATTTCTCCCTATGTGGGGGGTGGTGAGTTAAAAACAACAATAAAAAGTTATTCCATGCAGGTTAACCTACTCATTGATTACTTATTGAATTGAATTGATCATAAATGTCCACTTCTGACTCTTTTCCCCCCTCACATAATTTCCCTCCCTGAAGCCTTTATTTAAGTCTTTCAAGTAAGAAATGTGGCAACCCGGTATAGTGTTAAGAGCCTTGCATTTTAAGTCAGGTCATCTGGGCCCAAACCTGGCTCTGCCACTTGCTGACAATTTGCTCTTGGGCAAATCAATTTAGCTTTTTGACCCTCAGTTTCCTTATCTGTAAAATCAGAAGGTTTGAATGGATGGCCTCTGAAGTCCCTTCCACTTTGAAATGTATGATCTGATTCAGCATATCTCTAGCCTCTTACTGATGCCCACTGGTCTGAGTTCCTATGCCATTTACTCTCTTTAGGAAGAGGTATTGAAGTTAATTTGAATATTCATCATAGATTTATACCACTAATCTGATTTGTGAATCATTTGTTAGACTCTTGGTAATTATGGTACATGTTGGTCTAAACAAAACAGTACAAACAGAACAGAACAAACCAGACTGCAACTAAAACTGAGGTCTAGAGTTTGAGATCTCTGGTCTATAAACCAAAATCTACATTTAGCACTTTATCACTGTCATCTATGTTCTGTCTGGATAAGGTTGCAAACTCCTTAAATAGACTGCATAACTTATACTTTTTTATGTCCTCAGTGTAAAATGCCATGTGCTGTGGAACAGGCACTCTTATCAACAAATACCTTATTTTCTTCCTCCTCATGGATGGCAGTAAGTCTTTTCCATCATCATCTCAGTGTGGAGAACATGACAGCCACCAAATGGAGTAAGACTCCAAAAATATGTAAGAAAGATTGATCAAGGAAGTTCCGTAATGAATTTAATGAACTTGCGAAGTAACTGTTTGGAATCAGGAATGCAACTCCTACAGAGAGTGAAGACATGCCCCTTGTTAACAGGAACAAGATGATTCCTAATTGGTTTCCAGTAACTGGAGCTGACTCCCAGATGATGGAACTGACTAGAACTCAGGAGGATGGATTCCCATTGAAAGAGCCACACCTTTGTGATGGTCCGTAAAAGTAAATTGACAGACCTACTCTGCCCTCTTCATCTTTTCCCTCACAACTTCTTAAATACAGCAAAAAGATGGGGAGGGAAAAGGGGATACTTCCTCTCCCCAACTAAAAGTTAAAGCAACATCAGGCAATAGGACATAGAGTGTTCTCTGTGTTTGCTTATTTGCCTTGAGCAGGTTCAAGGCCTGTAAACTAATCAAAGTGATCAGGGGCTTCTCCTAAATACCCTTCTCTTCAAAACACAACTAATTACATGAATATCTAGCAAATGATTTGGTTTTATGGCCTAAAACTAAGAACTAAATTTCCTACCTAGTTCATCTTCCTATTCCTATTGTCCAAACGTAAGTGTCCCCCAAGATTCTGTGCTCAGTTTTAGGCCTTCCTCTACATATTCTTCTTTATCAATCTTATATGCTCCCATATTTTCAATTGCCACAACAATGATATAACCAGAAGATCTAGTCTCATGTTTTTGGACACATTCAAGTACATGTCCCAAAGACATCTTACATCCAAAATTAAACTCACCTTACTGGCGAAACTTGTTCCTCCAAATTTTCTATTTCAGTTGTTATCCAACCTCAAAATTTTGGAGTCATATTTGACTACCTCTTTTCCCTTCCAAATCCATTTCAATGCCCTATCCTTTGGATTCTATCTCTTCCTCTACACTCGCACAACCATCATCCTAATGGCCTGTCTCCAAACTCAGAATTGGTTTCCTTTCATCCATCCCTCCTGTTCATATTTCACATAATTACCAAAATAACCTTTCTAATGCCCAGAGCCAACGATGTCACTCTCCTACTTCTTGTTGCTCCTTATTGCTCTAGGAGAAAATAAAGATTTGTGAGACTCCATGGTTTTAATCTAACCTACCAACTTCAGCACAATTTTATACCATCCCCAAGCATACCTGCTCCATTTCCAGTAAACAGGATTTATAGCAATTTCTCTATCTTGTTTTACAATATAATTATTCCCAAAGAATATTCCCCATGTCAGGAACATACTTTCTTCTCATTTTTACCTGTTGAAATCCTCAACAATCCTTAATCCTTATTTCCCCTGATCTCTTCAGCTAAGAGTGTTCTCCCTCTCCACAAATTTTCTTTTATTTTGTATGGACCTCTCCTTTCCCCCTTATTATGTTTTTCTTTCATCATTTTTATTTGTGTAAGCATCATCAGGCTATATCCTCCTCCACCAATACCCCTAGTAATCTATTAGCTTCTTAAAGATAGATATTGTGTCACTTTAAAAATCATTGTGTAATCAGTACGTAGCACCGGACCTTACTTTTAGCAGGTGCCTAATAACTACTTGTTGATTTAAGTTCAAATAGTTATATTGCCTACTACATAACTGTGGACAAATTCTAAAACCCCTTAGTCCAGTTTCTAACTTCAAAAACTTAGTAAGCACATCCACACAACTCACCAAATCAAAACAGTGAATTTTAATAATTCCATCAATGTTAAGAGTAATGTTATCAATAATCAGAATTTTCAAATTTTACTCTTATAATAGTCTTCACTACTTTGTAGATGCAACTCAGTAACATGATTAATGTCCTAGTGTTGAAATCATGTTTCTTGGAGGGACGACAATTGGGAAGTTTGCTAGTTCAGCTTAAAGCAATTCTGCTGACCCACAGAAGCAATTCTGGGTTCTTGTAGTTGGTAATTTATTGCTCTTAGAGTTCAAACTTTTTAAAGAAGCTGGAATATGAAGAGCTAAGGACTTTCATTCACTCAAGAGAAATCCTTTATAACATTCAGGCAGTTGAAAACCAATTAAAGACCCAGCCACTCACCTATCTTTTTACCAAGGGTAATTCAAAGTCTGACACTAACTCAGATTACTTGGTACTTAGGAAGGCCCCACTGTATTATTTAGGGGAGTAATATTCAAGGCATTCCCATGACCAAACAACGAGAAATAAGGGTTCTTCTCTAAGTAACTGCTCATCTAAAGGTGATTTGGAAGAGCTCATTTCATCTTGAAATATCTTTCCAGCTAACAGTTTTGTTTGGAAATTTAGCCAGGGATGAAAGAGAACATGTCTTTTATGACAAAACAAGACGTTGAGACTTTAGGCTTCCATCTTTGTGCTTTATAAGTTTGTTTATATATTTTTGCATTGTTCTGGATAAATCTATATTTTACCTTTTTGAAAAACTAATTAGGTATTTTCATTGATTTCAGCTTATATGTTCACCATTTGTATAATCCTATGTTCCATAAACCATTAGTCATTTTATTTTATCTCTTGGCTGATTTGCCTTGTGGCATACTTGGAAGGAAGTACCTTTTAAGTACCTTCTACTAGCTGGGTTCATTTAAGTCATCAGATATTTATTGGAATGATACTTACTAACTATGTGACCCTGGGCAAGTCACTTAACCCTGTTTACTTCAGTTACTTCATCTGTAAAATGAGCTGGAGAAGGAAATGGCAAACTACTCCAGTACTTTTGCTAATAAAACCCCCAACAGAATCACAAAAAGTAGACATTGAAACAACTGGATGACAACTATGAGCAATGGGTTGTGCAAAGTACTGGGGATCCACAGAGGGAGTCATATACAGTCCCTGACTTCAGCTCACAGAGTGCTAGCCTTAGAGTCAGGAGACTTGGACAAAATTCAACTTTGGACACTTAGTAGCTTCAGTGCCCTCATTTGTAAATTGGGCATAGTAACACATCATACTTTTCCTCATAGGGAGTTTGTAAGGAAAGTGCTTGGCAAACCAAAAAATTCTATATAACTTCTAATATAATTGCTATCATCTATAGTCAAACAACAAATTGAATAATAAAAAATTAGTCATTTAATAATTAGAATATAAAGTCTCAGGATTAGTTAAGCAAAGTTGAAAGAGGCTCATGATGAAAAGTCTGGCCACAAGGTGGTGGTTTTCTTAAGTTACAAGTGAATTATTAATGAATAGTAATCCTTCTACTTAATATTTATAGCATTGTAAAGGTAACAAAGTACTTTAAATGTATTATCTATTTTGTTAGACAGTCAGAAAGTAAATAAGCATTTATTAAGCCCCTGTCAAGTGCCAGGAACAGCGATAATTGTTGGAAATACAAAGAAAGACAAAAACACAGTTCCTGTCTTCAAGGAGCTACCATTCTGATGGAGACAACATGCAAACAACTAACTCTGTGCAAGTATAATCTGCCTTTCAAAACACAGGAATCTTAGAAAATACAGCAATGTGTGTTGATTAAAAATCAACAACAAAAACTCCACAGGCTGTGTAAGACTGGATGTCATTAGGTTTTGTGCAGGATGAACTCAAGCGGGTGGTTTGGAAGTAAAAGGAGAGAGTGGCACAGCATATAGAGAAAGGGAAATGGTCTCTATTCAGAGGTTCCGCTAATGGGCAATAACACCCCCAGGGCACCAGTATTACCCCTTGACAGTGGTGGTAGTAGCAATTGTGGGGGAATTAAGTAAAAATAAAGGGGTGGTGGAAACATAAGGAAAGAGAAGATAAGAAAATCTGGGAAAAAAGTACATTCTTATATGCGTCATCTGTTGTGTAACAGAGGTAATGTTACAATGATTACATTATTTCCAAATAAACACACAAAATGCAAATTATAACCAATCAGTGGTCAAGTCCACTGACAGGTCTCAACAAGCAGGTGTTGGCAGGCAAGTTTGTCATACGTTGTCAGGAAGTCCAGCATGCATTATCAGGAATATGTTTGTGTAATGACTTGTTTATAATATGATACCACATAGTTACATGACGCAATATTGTGTCATCAACATTTCAATGAAGGAAAAAAATCCACAAATTTACAATAAATTATTAAATTTAAGATGTATTATTTAAAAATATTTTATATTTTTTGAAATGATGCAAATTAAAAACAAAATACCATTAGAGGGTTAAAGAAAGTAGATTTCCAGGTAGGGGGAGCTGAGTAATATTTTAAAGGGGGCAGTAGGTCAAATAAATTTGAGGACCTCTGATCTTGAGGAAAAGGAACATGTAGGGCAACTTGTAGACTCCTGAGAACTTGTATCAGGAGGGAATGAAAGAACTGGTGACCACAGCAGTGCTGCTGACAGTTAGAAACGGTAATGTACACTGTATCCAGTTGGAAGATAATCCCACATAAAATCTAACCCTTTCCCCTCAACTAGATTGGCCCTGTTAATGAAAGGTTCCTCTTCAGTATCTCAGATAGAAGCTCTTTCAGTTGCCTGCACTCCAGTGTATCTCTGGCTGCCTTACTTTCACTTTGTAAATGAGCTTCTACTCCCTCCTCCCCAAATTTATACATTCCAATACATCCTCTTTGGTTCATCAAATTACTTGTGACCACTAGCCTGAACTATGTGATTATTTAGGAAGCACTAGAAGTATGTGTTTTTGTGGGGGGGGGGGTGAGAGGGTGGAGATAATCTAGAATGAAAATTATAGATTAATTCAATGCTGGGTCCAGGTGATGATCCCTGAGGCTATAGTGGCAGTACTACATTTTAAGCCAGAGCAAAGTAATAAGTTGGAGAGGGAAATAAAAACCAGAGTGTATTACATTTGTACGTGGATTAACTATCCCAGTTGTAACAGGGGAACCCAATATTCTGATTTTTGGTTGCAAGAACAGAGAAGCTTGTAGAGGGATTCTATGGCCTAGCCTTTCCTTGAGTTCGTATACCCCTTCCACTAGACCTCTTCTGGATTTATACTATTTCACTCAACAATCTACCAGCTGTGATAAATTCAATTGTCACCTCTACACTGATGATTCTCTAATCTACTTATCCAGAATTAATCTCTTTGCTGACATCCAGTATCATATCTATAACTTTCTAGTGGACATCTCAAACAAAATGTTCCTTAGACATTTTAAACATGTGTCCAAACAGAACTCATTGTCTTTCCTTCCTTTCAAATCTTCCCCTCTTTTTTAGTTTCCCTATTGCTGTTGAGTTTACCACCAACTTTCTAGTAATCCAGGATTGCAACCTATGGATCATCTTGTTGATTTTGCCTTCTCTTATAGGTAACATCTCTTACCCATGCCTTCTTCTTTTCTTTGACACTGCTACCACCTTGGAGTAGGACTTCCTCACTTCACCCTTGGCACTCCTGCACTATTGCGGTAGCCTACCGATTAGTCTCCTTGCTTCAAGTCTCTTCCTATTCTCTGTGTATTCTGCATTCATCTGTGAAAGTGATGTTCCTAAGGTGCTGGTCTGACCATATCATTTCCTGGTCACTAAACTCCAGTGGCTCTCTATCGCCTCCAGAATCAAATATAAAATCCATTGTTTACAATTCCAACTTTTCATAACATGCTCCCCTTTCCCTTCCCCTTTTCCCGGTTTCCTACCCCTTACATTCCTACATACTCTGTGACCCAGTGACCCTGGTCTCTTTGCTGTTCCTTGAAAAAGGAACTCCATCTCCCAACTCTGGGGATTTTCACTGCCTATTCCTTTTGCCTAGAATAATTTCCTTTCTCATTTCTGTCAACTAGATTCCTTTAAATCCCAGATGAAAATCCACCTTCGGGAAGGAACCCTTTCCTAATCTCACTTAATGCTACTGTCTTCCTTCTGTTGATCATTTCTAATTTATCCTGAATAAAGTTTGTGCATAATTCCTTGTATGTTGTCCTACCCATTAGACTGTGAGCTCCTTTAGAGCAAGGACTATCTTCTGTCTTTCTTTATATCCTCAGTGCTTAGCACAGTGCTTGGTACATAGTAGGTTCTTAAATAAACATGTATTAACTGACTAATAACTGAGCCACTTAAGTCTCATACAGAAGAAGCACATTTTAGTTCCATATACCTAAGATATATGCATGATCAGTACTACATTTTAGAACAATTACTTTGACAGTAAGACAGAGGATGGATTGGTATGGGGTCGAACTAGAGTCTAGAAGACCAATTAAAGGATTAATGAAATAGTCCAGAAAAGAGGGGAGGAGGGCTTGCTTGGACTTGGGGGGGCATTTGTGTGAGTAGATAAAAGGGAATATATACAAGAAATGTAAAGGTAGAAACAACAAGACTTGACTACAGATTGAATATATACGTGTGAGTGAGGAGTCACACTCAGGTTGTAAAACTCAGCGCCTGGAAGAATAAGGTGCTCTCAACAGAAATGGAGAAGTTGGGGAAGAGGGGACAGTTTGAGAGTAAAGATAAGGAGTTTTGTTTTACATATGCCAAGTTTTGGGTGTCTCTGGGACACTGAGCTCAAGACATTCAAGGGGCATATGGTGATATGGGGCTAAATTCCAGGCAAGAGACTATATCTAGAGGCCAATCATAGATCTGAGCATCATGTACAGAGAGATGATCATTCATAAGATCTGAGATCACTAAGTGCGTGAGCTAAAAGAGAGGGAGAAGACAGACTCTTGAGGGGATACCCATGGATTGTAGATATAAGCTAGATAAAAATTGAGCAAAGGAGACTGAGGAAGAACAAATAGGTAGACGAATCAAGAAAGAATGTCACCCCCCACAAGACACCCCACTATAATGGAGAGAATACGCAAGAGGAGAGGATCAATAGCATTAGAAATTGAGAAATCCAAAAGGATGAGAATTGAGAAAGGTGTTTAGATTCAGCAATGAAGAGATCATTGATAACTCTGGAGACAGTAGGATGTGGAATGATGATACTGGAAGCCCTACAAGGAATGGTTTTGAGTCTAGTGAGAGTAGAGGAAATAGAAATATCTAATAGAATAATAGAGATTGAATGGAAAGATAGAGGTCTAATAACTAATGGGGATGACTAGATCACACAAAGTTTGGTTGGTATTGTTATTGTGGTTTGGAAGGTCATCTTCTTATCTATGGAGAAGTTGCAACTTTCCTTAGTGAAGGGAGTGTCTATAGCAATGCTCTGATCTGTGATGCATTTGAAGTGGATAAGAATAGCATGTTAATGTAATAGCATATTACTGAGTCTTAAGAAATAACAAAAGGTACAGTTTCAGAGAAAGCTGGGAAGATTTGAATGAACTGATGCAGAGTGATACAATAACAACATTATAAAGATAAGGTAGGACAGGGTCAAGATGGCAGTATGAGAAAACATTCTGGTCTAGCGCGCCTAACATACCTCCTTCGTGGTGACCTAGAAAACATGCCAGACTGAATTCTGACTAGGAGAGCCAAGATTCACATTGCATCATTTTCTCCAGCCCAGGGCTGCTTAGGAAAACAGAGAGGTTAGGAAACACGGAGGTAGAGGCTAGGGAGGAGTGCAGCATGATAGCAGCTGCTGTTGGAGATCAAGAATGGAACAGCAGCTGACACAGACTACCGGGGCAGGAAGCCTGGGGCAGAAAGAGATCCTAGGGAATCTCTAAACTAGCACAGTGAGCAGGAACAAGTATCATCTGGAATCTCTATTGCCCACTACTCAGCTTCAAGTCTCAGATCAAGGATGAAGTTGATCTCACTAGCAAGTGGGGATTAGCTGAGTACTTAGCAAAGAACAAGTTCTAGAAAGCTGTCTTTGTCTGAGTCTAAGAACAAAAGAGTGACTCCATTCTAGCCTATAGCCCCGCCCACAACTGTGCAGTAGAACAACCAGGGCAAGAGAATAAGACCAAAAGTGAGTCATCACTTCAATTGCTCTGGACCTGCAGACCCCACCCTCCAATCCCCAGTGGACTCAGTGATTGAATCCATCAAACGTAAGCCCACAAATTGAAAACTGGGTTAGGAACTTGTAACACTCAAGCCAGCCAGGGCAGTGAAAAGACTTCTCCCCAGATCACACTTTTGAGAACACTAAAAAATTCAGACCCCTAGGCCAAATTGTGAAAATAGAAGAAGGACATAAAAGGTCAGATATCCTCCCCAAAGTTAGCAGAGCCAAAGTTAGCAGTACTAACATAGAGTCCAATGTCAAGAAATAGGTTAGAAGAATGAGCAAACAAGAAAAGAGTTGTAACTATAAAGAGCTACTATGATCGCAGGGAAGCTAAAAACAACACACAATTTATAACAGGTTGGAAACATCACCAGCAAAATCCATTCTATTTCCTTGTGGTCAAGACAAGAAATTAGCAATCTAGAAGATAAAATCTGACCTTTCCTAATGAAGTTGTCACACTTGCAATGAACACATGAGCCATCCACATCTCACCGGACAAACAAAATAATGGCCAAATTTGACAAAGAGATTGGTAGGTTTGAAAAGAGTTTCAACAAAGCCTGGATGTTCTGAATATTCTGTGAGAACCTGGGGCCAAAGAGGTTTCACAGAGTTTGGGGTTTCACAACAAACGCTTTACACACACCCCTGGTAGTACAGAAAAGATATTCGGTGAAAACTGAAAATGCAGCATGAAGCAGTTGGCCACTTTAAACTTGGCTAGTCCATTGAAAATTAAAAAGAGACATATGAAATGAACAACCTGGTAAACCTGATATTAGTCTGGTCACTAATATCAGGTTCACCAGCATAATAGAGCTCTCTTTTCAATATAAAGAAAATGTATATTCTAAACTGCCTAGTCATTTGACCTAAGCTACTAAGGAGTTCATTTCTAAGTGATCTAATACACACTGCTTTTATATTCACAGCTCTGAGGGGGCAAACACAAGCCCTAAATCTCTATTTCCATTATAGTTTGACTATTTTCAGATTGAACAGATATATTTTAAAAAGGTATATATAATTTCATATTGTAACTATAAGTTTTTCAAATAAGTTATTATACCTAATAGACGTCTTTTCCCCAAAAGAAAACTATTTCAAGGTATTTGAAGTTTAACAAGCAGTTAAGGGGTTTTGAAAATTTGCAGTTAAATAGTAGGACTTCAAGAAGAAAGAAAAGAAAGGGAAAGGAAATGAAAGAAAAAGAGGAAAGGGAAGGGAAAACAAAGAAAAGGAAAGGAAGACCTTCAAGATATTCACATTGTTGTGGAACCTCATAGAGCTGGTACGTCACTTGCAAAGGGTCAACTACATAATCCTGAAGCAATAAAATAGGAATTTAGTATAGAATTATTGAAAAACCTGGATCTGTCATTATTTCCACATCCCAAATGCCCAAATAAGGTCTTTTATCCCTGGTGAGTTCAGCCAATAATACTCTCATCTTATTTATCTAAAAGAATTAACATAGAAATCCTGGACAACAATCTCTAGAGATTTTATTTATTAAATGGAAACTTATGACTCTTGAGCATGTAATTTCAGTATCAACTTAGCCTTGAGTACAGAAATAAAAAAGAATTTAAGCTATAGGAGTGATTTAAGGTAGATATGAGATATCCTGATAGGGTTGCTAAATTCCCAAAGGTTATTATAGAAGTATACCATATCAGTACTTTTTTCTTCTTCTAGAAAGTACATAATGCCTTGAGATTTACAAAATATTTTTATAAATATTATCTTATCTTTATTCTGGGAGATAGGCATTGTCTTTTTTAAATTTTTACAGATAAAGAAAATGAGACAGATAGAGGTTAAGTGTCTTACTGAAGTTTATACAGTAAGTATCTGAGGCTGGATTTGAACTCATTTCTTTCTGGTTTCAGAGCTAACATTCCCCTCACTTTGCAAACAAGATAGATATTTCCTTATCTGAGACAACTAGCATGGTTTAAGTATAGTCTTGGTTTTTGATAAATGAAATTACTTTTAGAACCCTCCCTTTCATTCTATGAAGTTAGGTAGCAGGTGTTTGGTAGGTTATCCCAAGTGGCTCCATACTGGGTTGTATTTGGGAGCCCCCTTTACTAAATCTTGTCTCACTTTGACTTCTTTGCCATCTAGTCCTAAAGGTCATCTCCTCAACTAAGTTGTCCAGATTTTTTTCCACTGTTGTCACCTTTCCTCCCCTGTCCAGAAATATTGAAATACATACATAAAAGGAGACTCAAAACTTCTTGTGTCCTCCCTGAATCATGATGAACGTTTGCAGAGAAGATTGTTTTTCCTTTCTCTTTCCTAACTCCAGTGTTTGCCCTTATGATTCTGAGCTATAATTAATTCATATGTTTAAAATAAAATCCTGCTTTCTCTGTGGCAAATTTTCACCTCATTCCCAGTTTTGCTGCAGTTTTATTCATAGGATAGATTTTGCTTGGGTCCGAAATAGAAGCTGCTTTGTCATCTTGAAGTTTGGTGAGCTGTCCTTAGAATAACACTGACTCCAAAAGCTTCAGCGCACAGCACCAGTCAAGATCATGGGGGTCTCCTATTAAGCACACAATTAAAGCCACCAGAAAAAGTCAGCAGGAGAGACAATCAAACTCCAAGTGAGCCAGCTTCATTCATTAGAGGAACTGATTAGAATGTGAATGTTTTGCATTAATGTTACGGAGTTTATGTAGGGTTGGATTTCCTGAACACACTTTCAGACACATAGGTTAGTTCAAAGAGACTTTCTCTTTTTCAACATTTGATCACATTCTTGCTTTGGAATAACCAGATACATAAAAAGGAGTTCCTGGTGTTGAAACAGTCAAGGACAAAATGAGATAATTGTAAAGTGCAAAGTACAGCACCTGAAACATAGTAAGTGATATACAAATGTTAGCTATTATTAATGTTGTTAAAAGCGGAGAAAAAAAATGGAACTAGCACTTGACCCAGTTGAGAAGATTATTCACAAGCTGTTTTGGGGGCAGTCTGATACTTTGGTATAACTGGGTAATCCAGTTGAAAATGTCATTATTTAACCTTAATATCAGTTATTTTTGTTTAGTACTGTACTTACTTTACCTGGGAGGCAAGATCTGAGTCTCCGACTCATACTATCTATGTGACCCTGGGTATATCACTTGACCTCTCAGGGCTCTAGGAAAACTATAGACTTTAAGACTATAATTTGAAGAGAAGACCTCAAACTGGTATGGGGAGTTTTCCCACTTGGGAATTCCCTACAGGAAGGAAACCACAGGTTAAGTCACTGTCTCTTTCCTTACCATTTTAACTCCCTACCCCCAACACCAATCCCCTAATGGAAACCCATTAGCATAATGAGGGCAAAGGGTTATACATACATCTGGTCTACCCAAGTAATAACTAGGTTTATCTTTTATACTTTGTTGAGAATGCTTGGAGGAGGGTGGGGTTCTTTTGTATATTTTTCCAATGCAAAAACTTTCAGTCGACATTTTTCACATATGTCACATCTGAAAAAGCTCAGATGTGGAAGTATTAAAGGAATCATTGCTTCTTAGCTTCATGTTTAATTGTCAGAGCCAGAAAAGGAGGAAGTGAAGAAAGCAGGACTTGCATGGCCTGACACTTTGAGGGACAAGGCTATGGCAGGCATGGCTTTCATTATATTTAAGTGAATTAGCCTGTTTCCTTTAAACAGGAGAGATTAACAAGCCACCAAGGACCTGCTGTGGGATTCTGACACTTTTAGTGGCTTGTGACACATGATTTGTGAAGATCAATTTCCCTTGAAAAGCAGCAAACACATCAACTATTAGAATGAGGGATGCCAAATCTGATATATGATGAGGAGGGTTAAAATTTATTGGCAAAGACAATTACTAAAAACGGCAAAATGGGTCATTTTCTAAAATAGTTCTTATTTGGGCATCCTACAATCTTTGATGGTTTCAGTGAGTGGGAAGCATAACCAATTCAAGAGTTTTAATTTTTTTTTCTGGTATGATAGAGACCCTACTGGACTTAGAGGAAGAAAGAATTAGGTACAAATCCTACTTCTGACATTTGCTAGCTGTGTGACCCTGGGCAAGGGACTTAACCTCAATTTCCTCTTTTGTAAAGGCGAATAATAAGAGGACTTCCACAAGGTTGTTGTAAGATCAAATGAGACAGTGTTCGAAAAGTGCATTGCAATCTTTAAAGTCAGAATGTAAATGAGCCAAATTAGACCTTAAAGAATTCAAAAAGATTAAATCCTTGGATCAAATCACAGGAACAAATCACACATCTACAAAATAAACTTGTTTAAAAGTGATCTTTAAGGGAAAGGCTTAACTTAGCATTAGGCAAACATTTCTAAAATTGTGTGCTCTGGTTATATACAGTACCAATAAAAAACAAAACAAAACTGGAAACAAAGTGGTTGCTCATTGGCCAAACAACTTGGTGTTATCTGAATATAATGCAATATTATTTTGCCTTAAGAAATGGTGAGGGATTCAGAGAAATATGGGAAAACTTAAAAGAACTGATATAGAGTGAACTTAGTAGAACTAGAATATAAACAATGACTCCAGTAATGCACATGGAAAGAATGCTAACTCAAAGCTTTTAATAACTAATAGTGGCCCTGAGGGAGGGATGATGAAGCACCTCTGCTTTTCAATAAAGACAGGTATGTGTATGGGAAGGTAGACCAATGGAACAGAATGGGGTTTATACTGAACCCAGACACTTAACTGTTTTTCTTTGTTACCATGGATGGATCAATTAATGGTGGGGGGAAAGTGGTAGGGGTGTCATAGCCGGAATTGATGACCTGAAAACAAAAAGTATCCACAAAACTTGATTTTTGTGCTTGGAATGCTTTCCCTCCTTACCTAGCCCTGCTTTCCTTCAAGTCTTCAATCCCACTTCTGCAGCAAACCTTTGTCACACACTTAGAGTTCTTAGTTCCTTCCCTTCTGAGATTATCTCCCCCCTAATCTGTATATATGATTTAGACATCTACATTTTTTTTCCTGTTGTCTCTTTCATTAGAATGTGAGCTCCTTGAAGGAACTACGCAATTTCTTCTTTCATTGTATCCCCCATGCTTAACAGAGTATTTGACATATAGTAAGCACTTAATAAATGATGTTTCATTAATTGATTCATTATTTGGCTGGTAGTTTCCTGTGGAAGAAATCTATTACAGCCTAGTTAGCAGAAATACCCAAACATGAGAAAGAAAAGACTGAAGTTTGGAAGTTACATGTGTACCAAGATGCCCTGAAGTGGAAAAAATTCCTGTGGCCAAATTCATAGTTGGGCAATGGCAAAGCCCAAGCTTTTGAAAAAGGAAGAAAAAAAGTATCTTAAAAGAAAAGAACATCACAAGCCTAAAGACTGTAACTCCCAGAAGGAAAAATCCATTGAAATATTACAATGCCTATTGTGATGTAAGGGTATTAACTACTATTAATTCCTTCCTTACCAAGTTCTCAAATTTGTCTCTGGAAATTTTTCCATAGAAACTCACGCACTAACTTAAATGGAAAAATAAGATTCTTTTGACAGAAAATCATATAAACTAATTTGCTGACATGTATTTATTCCATAAAGTGAGAAATGCCCATATGCTGTGCTAGTAGGAATGTAAACAACTTGCATCTGTGTTTTTCAGATATGTGGAGACTCATAAAATCTTAGAAAATATGTGGCCCAATCACCTCACTTTACAGAAGAGGAAACTAAAACAGAGAAGTTAAATGATTTACTCATGGTCTCAAAGTGAGTGACAGGGCTAAGATTTGGTTCTACAATACCTGACTGCTGGTCAGATTTTTCTCCACACTGCCTCTTATGAAAAAGGGTTGTTTGAACAGCAACCAAATAACTACAAGAAAAGATCAATCCTTGGAATATTGTAATTATAAGAACTGATGAGCTGATTGATTTTAGGGAAAAAAAAGCACATGGGAAGACTTGAATGAAATAACGGAGAGTGAAATGAGCAGACCCAAGAGAACACTGTATGCAGTAAGAGTAATATTGTTTTAAGAAGGGCTTTGAACATCTAAGTCATTTTGAGTATTATAAATACTCAATTCAACTGCAAAGGACCTATGAATGAAGATGGTATCCACATCTAGAAAAAGAACAAATAACTAGAAGTGTGTATGGTATGGTTTATACATACATACATACATATACACATGTGTATACATATATTGATATACACCCGTGTGTGTGTATGAAATGGCAGCCTTCTCTAGGGCAGGGTGGGGAGGGAGGGAGAAAAAAGTACACAGTAGAGAACAAAAGAAAACTTAGAGAGAAGCACAGAAAAGCAGGGTAGCTTTGAAAGTAATTACATAATTAAAAAATAAACTATGAAATGTAAATTTACAATTTTATATTAAATCCCCTTTTTATTCTGTGTACATGGGAAAACATTTTGGTATTTAAGTTCAATATGAATATAAAATTTAAAAAATGTCAGTCCTGAAACACACTTTGACAAAGATGGATTGATCTCTTCTAGTCCCAAAAACAGAACACACAGAACTCTCTGAAATAGTGGACTTGGAAAATTAGGATCAGTTGTCACTCACCCTCCTTTTATTTTTAACCATTTCCTCCTGTTTAAGACCTGCCTAATAAGATATATTTTAGTATCTGAAGGGCAGTTGTGGAAGAGGGATTCAACTTGTTTTGCTTGTAGCAATGGTGGACATTTTTCAAGGGGCAGATTTTGACTCATAATAAGGAACAACTTTCTGAAAATCAAAAATAGAGTGAATTGCTAAGGTAATTAGGAGGTTTCCATTTGTGAAAGATCCACAAGTGGTCTCTGGATGACTGTGTTGGTGATTCTCAGTCAGTAATGGGCTGACACAAATGGTCTCTGATTTCTTTTCTGGCCTAGCTCTGTGAGTCTAGTGGCTGCAAAGGAGCACATTTAGATTCACAAAGAAAATCTAACCTTCTTCACTAACTCAAAGTGGAATAGACTGTCTCGAGGGGCTATAAACTCTTTTTATGCAAAAAGTAGACTACCAATGGGTGGATAGTGGATTCTTGAGAAGAAATGTTACATGGTGTATAAGAACAAGGGACATGAAGACAGGAGAACTAGATTAGAATTCTTCCCTTGAAACATTACATAAATATAAGTTATCACTACTGAAGGAATGGGTTACACTAGATCTAAGATGCTAAAGTCCTTACTAACTCTCAGCCAGATGTCTTAACATGTTCAGCAATTTCTGCCAGAGTCCAAACAGATAAAGACCAATACTTACATATGCTTAAGGTTTCATTGCATATCCATCAGATTTGGGACAGGATTTCCTAAGTTTGTTTTGTGGTTGTTGTCATTGTTAGTATTTTGATAACTATAATCCAATATAATTATTTTCCTTTGTAATCCCATATATTTTATTTTATGCATTTAAAATGTCATTCTGATAAGGAGTCAATAGGTGTACTCAGCTGACCAAAGGTGTCCATAACACAAAAAAAGATAAAGAACTCCTAGCCTAAACACATCTAGAAACACTTATATAAGTCTTAGGAACATGGAGGATGATATTGATGCATGTTTCATTTACTTTTAATATAGAGGATGTGAAAAACTGATCAACAGTTCATTTATTCCAAGCCCTAAGTTTTCATCCTGATCTCAGGTTGAGGTAATTCCTCCGCGATGAGGCAATCCTTTAAATTCTTCTTAATAGTCAATTGTAGTAAAAGACACTAAATAGTAAAGGCCTTTAAACTAAGTAGAGTACTGCATTATATCACAGGCTAGGATCACAGGCCTTTACTTTATGTCCAATCCTAACAAAGACAATCATGCACAATGAGTTTTCCCTAGGAAATAATGTAAAGATGAGAAAATTTTTCTAGCACATTAATAGTTAAAACCAGGGAATGCCTCAGTACAAAATGGAAGGGTGAAAAGGCATTTTGCCAACTGCCTCAGGAGACAAAACCCAGCAGGATATAACAAATTATTTCAAACCCCATAAAGTCATTTCAGATTTTGAAAAACCCAACCCTATTGCTTTATGTTGATCAGCACAATGGCAGTCACAGACTAATAAGCTGCAGATTGTGGTTAATGTCGATTGTTATATTTTGCCAAATTCAGCTGTGCATATTCTCTTAATCTTGTTAAATGACTGTGAGGTCTTAAGTACAAAGAAAAATATCATAAAAGTAAAAAATGCTTAGGGCCTCACAGAAGTACTAGAGGATGCACTACATGTTGCTAATTCTCTGTTAACAATACCAGATGCTTATTTTGCATATTTCTCAGAGCTATAGGGGATGTAGGGTTTAGCCTACTGCATCATATGGCTATGAAAGAAGGCAATGGTATCACCAGAAGGGAAACCCTCATTCGCATACATATGAACACCCAAGATGGATCCCAGCTCCTGCCATAGTGATGGCAGCCCCAACCTGAAGGAAAGGGGAAAGCTTATCTCAGTATTGTACACACACACACACACACACACACACACACACACACACACACACAATGAAAGAAGAAATCACTTTCCGCAAAGCATGAATGAATGCCTATCTATTGTGGAGAAATATGTATAAGAAGGCACTTTCAAAGGAAGAGCATAGGATCTTGTCAATACTTCTTTTTCCCAGCTTTGGAAGCCTTAACTATGAACTCAAGTGACTACTTGGAGGGATGATCTCTTGCCAATGCTCACGGGAGGCAGGGAGCTCATGTACAAATTCCTGTGGTTTAGAGAAAAGGAAGAAAGAAAAAAAAAGAAAGGAGGGAGGGGCCCTGAGTCACAAAACGTTTGTTTATGCCATGGTCACTGGGTGAAGCATCCAGGGCTTTTCCTGGTAAACATGGGGGTGAGAGATCAAGATATTATAGGGGAGAGCGAAAGCTCAAGCAGGTATCTTTTCCTCTTATAAAAGTCATCCACCATTTAGTTAAAAATTGAATTGATTTCAGATTCATCTGTAAACATCCTCCCACCAACTGGGGGTAAACATTAGCATATGTTTTAACTTACTTTTAGAATAGGCTTCCCCTCAGTAAAAAGTATGGACACTTTAGGGTTTGCCTGAACGCTGTTCTGCGCTTTCTAAATTATTCAGACTAAGTCAGTCTCCAATCATCTCCTAGTTTTGCCCCAACTTTCTGAGCCACTACCTTCAGAAGTTTACTCAGGTTCACCTCCTCTCAGGCTCATGAATCTCTGCTGTCTTCATTTGCCTTGCCCCATCTTGTCTTTCGTGGGGATTCTGCTTTATCAGTAGGGCATTCTTCTCTAGGAAGCTTATTTTCAGATAAAGCAAGGGAAAGATATCCATCCAAAGTAGAGTTAATATTATCTTTACCTAAATTCAACAATAGTACAGCCCATTTTCAAAACAACAACCCTGGCTAGGTCGATGCTAGATTGCCCATTTCGGTAAGCAAAAACAGGAATCTCTAAATCCATTCCAGGGCTGGCTGGACACAATGTCCATTTTAACAGAGGGAATCCTCAGCAGATGGTGCCCATCCTAACACTGTGCCACCTACCCTTCCTATTCTTACTCTTCTCTGCATTCCCAGTTCATTGACTCCATCTCCCAATATGACCACATATGCCTTTAGATCAAGGGTTCCTACCTTGGGGTCCTCGAATTTTTTTAAATATTATCAGTATATGTTGATCTATTGTACCAGGTAACCCAACTTCAGTCTGATACGTGAATCAAGCAAGGGCACAAAACCATTCATTTCCTCTGCTTTCTGTATCACATGTACATTATCTAGTTTATTAAACATCTCTGACACCACAGACTAATCTAATAATTACTTTTGAGATCAGTTCATAGTTTAGATACTAATATTTAAAATTGACTTCATTCCCAGAAAATAGATGAAAAATGTACATCTTCCTTTTTTGTGGTTGTTGCAAAATTCTATGGGTGTGGAACACACATAGAGAGTCAGACCGCTGATCTGCTGGTTGATTTTGCTGAAGTTTTTTTTTCCTTTTTCTGTTTTCTTAAATTTTAAAATACTTTGCTTCAGGGAATTATTTGTGGGGTAAAATGCGGTGCATATATATGAAAAATAATGTTATACAAAAGCAAAATATGCCAAAATTTTAAAATTGAAAATGATATATGAAGGAGATATAAACGTATGTTTCCGTTGACTAGTTTGTTTAAACTCACTACAAACTTAATGACTGATGCATATATGCAGTAATGGCTTCATGAATTACAAGATCATGTAGTTTTTGGTTATTCATGAACAAATAATAAAATCTCAATTAAACAAAGCATTTTAAAACAAAAGCCTGGATTTGTTTTATTTCATTCATGTTTTGAGGTATTTTGAAAAACAAAATCCATCATACCAGTACAAGGTCATCTTATTGACTACTTTTGTAGAGATAGTGGGAGTTGGGCTAATTTTTGATATTATGGGCTACTGGAGTAAGCTATCTGAATTAAAAATAAAGTATTAATAATTTGAATTCATTTATTTGGAATTCGTTACCTGTGACCCAATGAAATCCTTTCTTAGTTATCTCTCTGTAAACAAACTCTTTCTTCAGGCAAATCAATATTTCATCAAGATCAAATGTCAACAATTCAACAAACATTTATGTAGCACTTTGTGGCAGTCATGGTGCTAAGTGATATGAGTACAAACACAAAGAGAAAGCAACAGACACTAATTTCATACAACCTACATTCTAGTAGGTGAAGGAAACACATAAAGGGAAGATGAAAAGAGGAGGCACAGGAGAGATGAGGACAGAATGGGGAAATGTTAACAATGTTGCAGACCCAATGCTTTTGACCACTTTTAAAGCTTCTAGAGAAACACTCATTTGCATAAAAAAATCAATATATAGTGAATTCAAGCTCCTTGAGGGCAGGATTTTTTTTTCTTCCTAGCATCAAGCATAATCATTTAGTAAGTGTTTTTTGGACTGAATTCCTAGATTCATATGATTTAGGGCTAGGTTGGGAAGACCAAATAAATTTGGTCCACTCCTTATTTTACGGACAAGAAAGTTGATGGGGTTAAGTAAGTGCTCAATATCACAAAGGTTGTGGTAAAACTAGGAGTCAAAAAACTGAAAAAAAGTAGGATTCAAATTCTTCTCTTTAGGATCAGAGAGCAAAAATTCTGTAAAATACTCAGCTCAGATCTATCATTTTCCAGGTGAGGGAGCCGAAGTCTAGAGACGTCACACAGGAAGTGACAAAGTGAGAGCTAAAACCCAAGTCCTCTCATTCTAATTTGAGGGTTCTTTCTGCTATGCTATGCTTCTTTGGTTTTTATTACTGGGTATATTTTAAATGAATAAAATGATATCTCTCTAAAATTAGAAGAAATTCAAACCTCTAACTAATTCAGACTACCTTCCCCCCCAATTATTCCTACCTAGAGAGCTTGGTGCTATATTTGTGGGGCTTCCATGGGCTACAACTTTTTAAATAAATACTCTTCTAGAAAATTTATAATTTTAGAGTTGAACAGGATCTTAGAGGTCATCCAATCCCTTCACTTCATAGAGAAAACTGAAGTGTAATATCACATTGCCAGTTAGCTATATAATTAGGCTAAAGACCTGGATCCTTTATTTGATCCAGGCTCTCCATTACAACACTGGTTGATTCTCAGGGGTTGTTGTTTAGTTCTGTCTAACTCTTTGTGACCCCATTTGGGGTTTTCTCAGCAAAGATACTTGTCATTTCCTTCTCCAACTCATTTTACATATGAGGAAAGTGAGGCAAATAGGGTTAAGTGATTGCCCCAGGGTCACACAGCAAGTGTCTGAGGCCAGATTTGAACTAAGATACATGAGTCTTCCTTATTTTAAGCTCAGTGGTTAGCTGCCCCATTCTCAGGGGTAATTGCTGATAAATTAATATATTTAGAAACAAAAACATAGTTCTTAGACAAGTCACATTTACTTAATAGTCTGGTAGGAATTTGAAAAAGAATTAATCATTCTTGACCTCCATTTTATATATTTAAATCAAAGGTTCTTTTTGGAGGTGTCATGAACCACTTTAGTTATCAGATGAATACTTCACAGAATATTTTTAAATACATAAGATTACAAAAGAAACCAATTAAAGTGAAATATTATCAAAGTATTTGTTTTTAAAATTCACAGGTCTTCCATTAAGAACCCTTGATTTTAAAAAAATAAAAGTAATCTTATCTAGAATTTTTAATTGGAGAAATATAAAGATTGGTGAATTTCAGATGGCACAAGGCAACAATGGCTGTGAAAATACAATTCAGAAGTGAATATGTACACTAATGACATATGAACAATAGTAATTCAATACCAAAAATACAGGGTGTTTGCAAAGGCTTTACGCAACTTGAACAGTAATTCCCTTATACATATTTATTCCTATTGAATTAAAATGAAACTCTTCAGGCTTCTATCTCTTCAACTTTAAAACAGGGGGATTGAACTAAATGACTTCTGAAGGGGCTAATATCTCTAAATCCATGACCTCATGATCTTTTTGGTCATAAAAAAAGTATCTAAGGTGAGATTTGTACTTATGCTTTCTAACTTCAAGTTTAGTACTCAATAATGATATTAATTGCTTACCTCTATATAGTGCTTAAAGTTTACAAAGCACTATATACATATATGTGTGTATACACATACACACACACATATATATATATATATACATATATATATATATATGTGTATATGCGTGTGTTTATATTAGATAATTTAAACCTCACAATGTTTCTGTGAGGGAGACACAAGTATTAGCATCAACCTGATGAGAACCCTGAGGATCAGAGAGGTTTAGAGATTTGCCCAGCATCACAAAGTGAGTCATTGTCAGAGGAAGGATTTAAATACAGTTCCAAAAACCAAATCCAGCACTTATCCACCTTGCCATGATATCCAAGAAGGTAAAACAACTCTTTACATATTTTATTATTTATAGATAATTTCTTCCTCCCTCTCACTACCATCACCACCGCCACTAATGAGTACAAATCTGATTTTAGGTGATAGTATTCTTTTTCAGGTAAAGCAAATCATGGAAACTAAATCAGGGAGGGATTATAAACTGTTGGGGTAATGAATATTTATGCTGAAGGAATCATATATCCTTAAAAATATTGAAGAAGCTGTTCTTAAAAGTTTAAATAATTTGCAATATTTTATAGGAAACCTTTTTTAAAAATAAATTTATTTCAGCTGTCCTCTAATGTGACTTATAGGATTATATATACATATATATACACACACACATATACATACATATAAATATACATACACACATAAAGAATTTTTTTCCTATATAAATACTACATAATAATGCCAACACAATAATTCTTTTTTGGAGAAACAGTTAAATTTATCAGAAATAAAAATTCCTGTTCCTGGTATGGGAAAATGGAAGAAATGGACAGAAAGTTTCCCAAGACTGTATTGACATTGTCTGGATCTGCTGTCTAAAGTTAAAGTTCCTTCCTATTTCCTTTATACGGAGAAATAGAAAATCCCATTAAAGTGAATGCCAATAGCCCAATGCTTAGGTTTACTGGAACTATTGTATTAATTATTGCATTAGCTAAGTGAACAGCTGGATGAGGGTAAGAAATTCTTGTTCAAAATTTTAATCCAAATGAAACTTTACAGTTGTCATAAAGGGGTGGTGACTGACCGCTGCACTTTACTTATTCCTTGAGGCTCCAGTTTCTTATGTTCATTCCTTTTCAGCTATTTCTTTTTATACTGATTCTCCAAAGTAATTACCATCCTTGATCCAAGTGAGCCCTCAGCACAATCAGGCCAGTAGCTGAAGCCAAAGGCCCACATATTGTCCACTGCTATTGAACAGGAAGGAAGAAGCAGCTGAAGATTCACCTACTGTGTTCCAGCTTCCTTTTCCCATTCAGTGTCACTTAACAAATTAGTATTTGTACAAGGCACTAATACTCCATGCTCTCCAATTGACAAACTGACATACTTTAAAAGGACACAAACCTAACCAAAAGTACTCAGCTCAATCAAAGGTTTCTTTAGGCATCACACTCTTTCCAAAGGTAGTATTCCCTCTTTGGAGGTTTTCAAGTGGAGACTTGATCCACTTGTCAGTAAGGAGAAATTCTCGGACAGACATCAGTGGACTGTATGTCCTCCATGGTACCTTCCAAATTTTAGATGCCAAGATTCTGGAAGTCATCAGAAAGTAGCTTCTTTAGATGACAAACACTGTGCCCTACAACATTTTAAGGGGAAGACAATCCTTTCACCATCCTTCCTTCAGTATGATTTCTTTTTCCAGATATGATAAGTGAGATAGCCTTCAATAAACATTTTTTTCTTTCCTTGTAAAAGAATGATGAAGAAAAATATGTTTTAAAAAGTCTCTGAAGAATATCAGTTTTTCTGAATTAGATTTGGATATTATATTTCAAACCTTCTCCTCCTCCTAAGATTTCTTTTTCAATATCTCATTCATTTCTCTTCAGCCTCAAACTTTACATGCAATGCTCTTTCACCAGAGAAAAGTTTTTTTTTCCTCTTTGACAAAATCAGTTTTCATTCACCTCAGTATGGGGGCTTAATCATTGCTATCTGATACTAAAATGGACCTCTCACCTCTTCTAAAATATAGGACGCACAACATGAGAGCTGCTCTAGCAACAGAGTTCAGCCTGAGAGATGCTCTAACAGAAACTATCCTCAGAATAAAGTGTTTGATATTTCAGTTGTAATAGCATCATCATTGTACTACTTCCAAAGGAATTGAGAGGATGGTTTCATCATTTCTCTCTAGCCATGAAATCTTGTCCTTACGGTTCAGACATTTTTATGTATAGATTCCAAAGGGAATTTTTTTTTATCTGATTGATTTTTTTGGAGGTCCATTTACTTAGCAAGTAAAATCCTATACAAAGTAAAATTGACCATAAAAGTGTAACAATTCAAAAATCATGGTAACACCTGCCTTACAGAGTTTTTGAAGGATGACACTTACTTAAATTTCTCTACAAATGTAATTTTCTATTACCAATGTCAAAATTATCTGGGGATTTCAGTGCACCGAAAGTTCAGTATGAATCATCAGGGCAATATGATGAATTTAGGCTACATTGAGGAGCACACACAGGATTTTCCAACATTTCTCAGGGAAGTTTTAAGCTTAGTTAGAGTTAGAGCTTAAAGTTATTAAGCTTTACAAAACTGTTAAGAGTTTAAATGATTAGAGCTTAAACCTTCCATGAGACTTTTAGGACACTGCATAATGTTCAAGTAATAGTTCTATGGCACATTTTTCATATCATACTTGGAATTTCATATTCAGCACTTAATGATACATTTTAGGACTGACAAAGATGCATCAGAAAAGGCCCTGATCAGCATGGCGAAAGGAAGGAAACAATCATTTCTATAATGTGCCATGCATTACACTGATTTAAAATTACCATCTCACTTAAATTTCACAACAACCGTAGAAGATAAATGCTATTATGGTCCCCATTTTACAGCTGAAGAAAATGAGGCAGAACCTATGCCCAGAGTCATACATGTAGCAAATAACTGAGGCAGGATTTGAACTCCAGTCTTTCTGACTCCATATCCAGTGCTCTATTAACCTCTGAGCTGTTTCCAGAGAGGGCTGATATCCATCTCATATGAGGATGGTTGGGGAGAACTGGATATGTTTGATCTGGAAAAGTGAAAAATCTATTAAGAGATTAAGAAAAGAATTCAAATAATTCCATCATTTGGTAGAAGTAAAAATAAAAGTGGTATAGTTAGGCTTAAAGAAAAATTCCTATCAATGAGAGCTATCTGAGTGTCATGATTAAGAGGTAGTGGGTTCCCCCTCACCAAAGATTTGGATATCTACTGATGAGGAGTATGACAGAAGAGACTCCAACACTGGTTGTACTAGGTAACATCTTAGATCCCTTCCAATGCTGCGCTTCAATAATTCTATCGTTGGTACTTTCATAACTTGATTAAAAACATTCATTACCTTCATGAACTTGAATGTTGATATACATCCCCCACTTCAGTCCAACCAATTCAATAGCTTTCAGTAAGGGAGAAGGTTTGAGTAATGGGTCATGAGACTGGAATAAAGAGGCAGCTTTCTTTTAGTCAACCTTCTCAGTTCCAAACCAGCCAACCCTAATGACACTCCAATCTGAATTATAGGGTTTGTGTTAACCAATCTTCCTAGTTTTGCACTGAACAGTCCCCTAGAGAGAAAGGCTCAAGGGCATTCATATCAGACACATAAAGTTTGAAATGTAAAAGATAGGGTTTTGATCATCAACTCCCAAGGGAGCCTAGAAAAATTCTGGCAAGAAGGAAGGTTATTATACAGAAACTAACTAGGCAAGAAGGACAGGGAAGGCCCTAAGGATGTATAGGACTGTCACTCAAGTCTTTCAGCTATTCATTCTATTTGATGAGCAGAAGCAATTGGACTATCCCCTTAAGCTCTCAGCTTTATTTTATCTAGCAAGAAGAAAAACAGGCAGATAAGCAGGCAGAATCACCTCTCAGCTCCAAGAGGATATGGAGCTTGTCCATTTCTCTGGCAGGTAAAACAGTACTGAAACTCAATGTGCTTTCCCTCTCTCTCTTTCCATGTGTATTTTTGTCTTTACAAGAATACAAGTATGTACAAACCTGCTGCTAAGAAATCTGATAAAGTGTTTATTTTTCCTTTTGAATTACATTTTTTCAATTATCAAATATTAATTTTTCTTTTTCCAAACAACTCTCCCCACAAATAACACAAATAAAATAATGAAAAAGAAAAAATAAAACCCTCATAATAAATAAAGACTTGCAAAACAAATTCTCAAATTTTCTGTGGCTTACTGGATTATCTATCATTCCACTAGCTTTGATGTTCATCAGTTCCATTGGTGACATATGTTTTGAGAACCCCTTCAGGATTGGATCCCAAATAAGTCTGATTTCTAGGGATATATTGATTGAATATAGTTCCTCAATTAGATTAATGGTCAAATATGAACAAGCAGTTTTCAGATGAACAAATTAAAGCTATCCATAGACATATGAAGAAGTGCTCTAACTTACTTTTTATTAGAGAAATGAAAATTAAAACAACTCTGAAGTACCACCTCATACATATCAGATTGTATATAATATGACAAAAAAGGAAAATGATAAATGTTGGAGGTGATGTGGGAAAATTGGGATGTTAATGCCCTGTTGGTGGGGTGGTGAACTGATTCAGCCATTCTGGAGAGTAATTTGGAACTATGCCCAAAGGACAGACACACTGTCATACTCTCTGATCCAGCAATACTACTACTAGGTCTGTGTCCCAAACGAGATCACCAAAAAGGGGAAAGGACCTACATGTGCAAAGACACTTATTGAAACCATTTTCATGGTGGCAAAATATTGGAAATTGAGGGGATGATCATTAATTGGGGAATGGCTGAATAAGCTCATGTATAACAGTAATGGATTACTATTGTGCAATAAGTAATCATGAACAGGAAGATTTCAGAAAAATCTGAAAGGACTTGTACAAACTGATGCAAAGGGAAATGCTCAGAAGCATGGAAACACTGTATCAGCAACATTGTGTGACGATCAGATATGAATGACTCTACTTTTCTCAGCAACACAATGATCCAAGACAAGTATAAAGGACTCAGGAAGAAAAACGTTATCTACATCCAGATGCAACTGGATGAACTCTGAATGCAGATCAAAGCATATTTTTTCACTTTATTCTTTTTTTATGTTTTTTTCTTGACCTGTTTTTTCTGTCACAACTGCGACTAACATAGAAATATGTTTTACATGATAGCACATGTATAACCTATATCAAATTACCTACCATTTTTAGGTAGAGAGGAGGGGAGAAAGGGAGGGAGAAAAATTTGGAACTCAAAATCTTGTAAAAAATGAATGCTAAAAATTGTCTTGACATGTAATTGGTGGGAAATGCTATTAAAATATTAGAGGGGAAGAAAAAAATCCATTTTTCTGATGAAGCGTTCCTTTCCCCACTCCCCCACTGTCTCCCCTAATCCAAGCTGCTCTAGTCTGAGCCAGGAAAGCACAGAGCATGTTCATGAATAAAGCAGCCTCTGGGTTCTGCTTAAGAGAGGAATGTAATATGCTACTTGAAATGCCCTGGGTTGAGGTAGTCTGTTTTTCTTCTTCTGTCCTCTCCCCACTTTGCAGTTTTAATTTATGAACCACCTCTGCCATTCTATGATACTTTGTTTTTCCTGTGCAAAGCCCTTGTGCAAAGTTTGTCCACATCTTTCAACCTTGCCTCTTACTTAAAATGCTGAATATTTTCTGGTGTCTGTATAATAATTAGAGAATTCATGATGACATTGCCTTACAATAACCCTGGGTGAATATTATAATTCCCATTTCATAGATGAGGAAACCAAAAACCAGGGAGATAGATCAAGGGATTGGCTCAAAGTCACATAATTAGTAAGCACCAGAGTTAAGACTGAAGCTTTTTTTGTAACATCAAGCCAACCCGATGTGTCTACTGTTGAGCACAGCCTTGGGCTTCACCACAGGGACTTTGTTCATACCAATCCTAGAAGCTGAGGGGTTTACAATAAGAAATAAATATTTGTTTCTATTTCCTTCACCAATGAAAGATTGCTGACCTTGGAATAAGGAACCATTGTTACAATCCGTCATGGACATAGTTGATGAAGGAGTCATTTGTAGGTGATCTTCGAACCAAGGATTCTTAACTTGGAGTCAAGTGAACCACTATAACAATTATTACATACATATATGCATATGCATTTGAATTTACTAAACTATGAGTCCCGTATGTTTTATTTTCTGTCCTTAAAACCATTGTGAAAAGGATTGATAGGCCTCATTATAGTGCCAAAAAATTCCATGATGAAATGAAGTCAAGGAGCTGTGCTCAGGGGTATCATTGCAAATAAATGCCACATTGCACGTGGCAGAGACAAGAAGCCCATCTAGTCTATACTTAATAGTCAACACATGTGTCTCTGTTAGTGCCATGAAAGACCACAACCACAGATCTCACAATATCTGTGTGACTTTGACCAAATTCCTTCTTCTTGGCATCTCAATTTCCTCATCAGTATAATGGGGTTGATGGTATCTGTATTGGACTGTTGTAAGGGCTGTATGATTTGTAAAGTGCTAGAAAAAATGGGAGTTTTTATTAGCCAGATATTTCTTTTTGCAGAATCCCAGAGTTGCTAGTCTGACAGTACTAAATTAATGTTCATAGAAGTGATGATGATACATAAGAATAGTCTGAATTCAATACTCAAAGAGTAGAGTTGCTCATCACTTGAGAAAGCATAACCCTCAAAGATATTCTGATTTGTTCTGTTTTCAACCTGACTGACACTATCAAGGTTTATTCTCCTTCCTGATCCCTGAACACTGAGGCATGGGGCCAAGGAGGCCATAACATAGACAATACATCAGATAGAACTGGATATTGCTGAGGGGAGGACAGAAGATGATCACAATACATTTTAGAAGTCCTTGGAATTATAAAACCTAGATGGGACCTCAGGAAATCACCTTGCCCTTAAACACATAAGATATAAAACTCATCTCTACAAATATGAGGACCATTTTTATAGATTAGGCATCTGCATCTAGCTAACATTAGATAAGTTCTTTAAAGTTACATAGGTATAATGTGGTAGAAATTGGATGAAATCAAATATGGATCTATCGATTCTTATTTCAAATACTCTTTTCATTGTGCCACCCTATTTACTCAGGATGTAGGTAACTACTCAATCTTTTCCTTCAATGACAGCATGATATTATAGAAAGAACACTAAGCTGAGAGTCAGAAATTCTTTTCCCAGTTCCCAACACCATTACTTCTGGGCTGCCAGTGAATTCCAGCATGTTACTTACCCTTTCTATTCTTCATATGCTTTATTACAAACTGGGAATAACTCCTACCTCACCATGATGTTATAAGAATCAAAAGAGATTATATGTGAAAGGGCTTTGTAAATCTACCAAATGTAATACAAACATAAGGCAATTTTTTTTTCTTTTTTGACTTTTTTCATCATTCTAAGATTTAGAACCTTTTTCAAACTATTTTTTTGTCTGGACTTGTGTTTTTAGTGTGACCAAATTTTGGTGGAAGGCTCCCCTAGTGATGTGGATAAACAATTTGTCTGTAGCTGAGAATCTTAGATAGACCACTGCATAGCTCAGTGGATAGAACACTGAGTCTCAAGTCAGGAAGACCTGAGTTAGTATCTGGATTCAGACACTCATGAGTTGTGTGATCTTAGGCAAGTTGTTCACTTTACTTTCCTCAGTTTGCTGGAAAAGGAAGTGCCAAACCATTACAGCATCTTTGCCAAGAAAACCCTATGGATGCTATTGTTGTGTTACAGTTCATGTGGCCATGAAGAACTGACATAACTGAATGAATAAAGATCAACAGCCACAGCTAAAGTACTAGCCTAGGGTCACATGGATAGTAGGTGTCAGAGGTAAGGGTCGAATCCAGACTTTCAGGACTTTATGGACAGTCCTTTAACTGCTGCTTCTACTCTGCCTCCTAGCAAATAGAAGGAAATGTAGTAATCACTAGTCGATCCTCAGAGATTTAAAAGGATTTCCTTCATGATCAAGTTAATTATTATAAGGAATAACTCCAGTTGTATAAATATTCCCTCTTTATCCACCAACAGGCTATTTCAGAAAATGTTTCAGACTTTCACTTCTACATGAAAAACATCTGTAGGCTACTACCTTGGGATAATCCTTTCAGATTACCAAAACTAAGTAAAGCAAAGACTGGTCTATAGAGAAAGCTGAGCTGCTAAACTGAAGGCAGTTGGATTGATGATACAGTAGGTGGTATGTTTCCTCCTGATTCAATGATGAACTGACACCCAAGAGCTCTTGAACATAATGCCTTTGGAATGAAGATTGTAGCCAATGTTCCAATTGCTTCTTTTCACGAATGTTTTCTCTTCACATTCTGCACAACCAATCCCCCCTCCCTCCAGTACAAGTGCTTGAATTGACCAAATCTGAACTCTTACAAAGTTCATATACTTTGGATATTTCATTCCCTCCAAAGCTAATAGCTTTATTTCCAAAAATGCTGCTGTTCTCTTTTTCTTTCTTCTTCCTGAACCCACAGAAATAAAAGAGAATTGGATGCAAACACTGTTTTAATGCCACATTCCAATTGAGATCTTAAGGTCTGAAATATCAGGAAATTCCAAAAATAAAGCTCTTGCCATAATAACTCAACTTTGACATATAGTTTGAAGTACATTTTGTTTCTGCTTTCTTTGTAAGGTAGCACACCTTGCTACGCATACTGAAAACTTCTAATCAGACCTCTCCACCAAGTACAGTCTCACTTACATACCTTGTACAAATGGGTCAAACCACCTAGCATACCCCAGTCTTCCATTCATCTATTGTGTCCTCACCCTTGAATGCCAAAATCATGTTACATGTATTTGGTGGGACTGTCTCCTTCATGCCAGAACATCTTAGCTCTCGGGGATGAAATCTTCCTCTGAATTCCTGGTACATTATTCAAACTTTATTACTACTACTACTAATAAATACTACTACTACTAGTACGACTACTACAACAACTATTACTACTATTGATAAACATTTATTTAGCACTTTTATCATCACAAAACATTTTACATGTTCTCATTTAACTTTCACAACAACCCTGGAATGTATTTCTATCCCCATTTTTTTTTCGATGAGGAAATTGAAGTTAAGGAAGATTAAATGACTTATTCATGGACATACAACTAGTAACTGTCTGAGATAAAATCAAGCTAAAGAATTCTTTAACTACAAGTGTAGTATGCTATCTGTAGTTATTAAAATATTAAAAATTCTGAGTTCCTCCTCTGACCCTGGGTTTTATTCACAGAGCACAAGTTGAGAACTCCTGACTTAAACTAAACCTTTCAGAGACACAGTTTTCTTCATCTTCAATATAAAGGCATTGAACTAAATGGTTCTGAGGTTTCTTCTACCTACCAAAGATTTCTATGACCCTCTGAGCATTTGATACACACAGCATGGAAGTCTGAGGTGGATTCATACTTAGATCATACTCCATATTTAGCCCTCTATAATATTAATAACTGACATTTTTACTTAGTGTTGCAAAATTTGCCAAGCATTTCATGGACATTAACTCATTTAAGCCTCCCAGCAACCCCAAGAGGTAGGTACTACAAGTATTAACCCAATGTTATAAAAGAGGAACCTGAGGCTCAGAATGTTTGCATAGTTGTCTAGTAAAGAATCAGAGCTAGTCGTCCAGGAATCTCTCTTGACTCCAAATCCAGTACTATGTCTGCCTTACAAAGCTGCTTATAGATTAGTTCACACTGAGAAAATAAATTTCACTCAGCACTTCTCCCACTAATGAACAGGACTCAAATAAACCTCAAACCTTCAAAAACCTGTAAAAAATGACTGAACAAATTCTGGAGCAGCAGAAGTCACAGAATGACAGACTGAAGCAGATTTCCAGCCCAAGATATTCTGGAAGGTCTACGGGAAGGGTCTATCGCATCAGGCTGGGAGTGGAGTGCATTTTGGTGTGAGCTAAACAAATGTGTATGAAACTGGAGCAGGCCCTAGGAGATTGAATTGAAGGATGATGCTGCCATTTCCAGACTTCTCAAACCACAAACACCAGACACCTTCAAAGGTCAATGGGAAGGGTCTCTCACCTGCCTGAGAGGGAAGTGTGGTCTGGCCCAGGGTCAGAAGGTAGCTTCTGGAGCCAGAAGGTAGTCAGAAGGTAGCTTCTGGAGCCCTCCACTTAACAAAGAACTCTAAAGTCAAGTAATTGGTTAGGAAAATAAGCAAACAGAAAAAAACAGACTGTAGATTCATACTTTCACAGTGAAAAGTGATGACGAAGATCAAAACACACACTCAGAAGGAGACAACAAAGTCAAAGCTCCTGCATCCAAAGTCTCCAAGAAAAACATGAATTGGTTTCAGACCATGGAAGAGCTCAAAAGGGATTTTAAAAATCAAGTAAGAGAAGTAGAAGAA
The DNA here is from genome assembly GCA_028658325.1 of Potorous gilbertii. NCBI lineage: Eukaryota > Metazoa > Chordata > Mammalia > Diprotodontia > Potoroidae > Potorous > Potorous gilbertii. The sequence goes on along the minus strand of CM053769.1, from coordinate 656,241,461 downwards.
AAATTGGTAAGAGAAACAAGTGTGACTGAAGAAAATCATGAAAAATGAGTCAACAGCTTGCTAAAGGAAAGCCCCCAAAATATGGAAGAAAATAACAGCTTTAAAATTAGACTAACACAAATGGCAAAAGAGGCCCAAAAAGCCAATGAAGACACAAATTCCTTAAAAACTGGAATGGAGAAAATGGAAGCTAGTGACTTTATGAGAAACCAATGAATTATTTTTTTTTTCACGGAAGTCTCATAGGTTTTATTAATCTAAAATTGTTGGGGGAAGAGTGACCAAGAGGGACCTGTTAAATTACCTATCACTCTCGATGCCTGAGCAAGGCAGTGGACTCATGAAAGGGGCTAGGATACCTGGGAATTTGGGGATAGATCTGCCTTCAGACCCCAAGATCAGGCAGAGAACACTAGTCTTGAATTGTTACATCCCAGTTATATGACATTAGGAAGTCACTCTTACCCTCAGTTTCCCCATTTGTAAAAATTCAAGTATATGGTTTTTCTAAAAGGTCCTTTTCAGACCTGCTATTTCAGGATTTAAAATCCTTTACATCTCTAAATCCT
>CM053769.1:656183915-656240392 GCA_028658325.1 Potorous gilbertii | reverse complement strand
GTACCCCAGCCGGACACCAGGCAGTCTGTGCCGGGACTGACACAATTTTTTGCCAGCTGAATGGGTTGAACTTGCTTGGTCAACTTCACTGGCTTCTCCAGATAGAGGAGCATGAGGTCATTGTTGCTGGTTCGGGGGGAGTAGGAGGGGTGGGGCACTCGACGCCCCACCCCAACTGACTGCTGAGAGGGCTCCAGGCAGTTAATATTGTGCTTTCCCAAGACCACTCGAAGGTTCCAGTGGTTACAGTGAGCTGCGGTGAGGACCCAACGATTGGACAGCAGGACACCCCCGCAGCGGAATTGCCGATTGGCTAAGAGTGCCGCCTGCCATGGTTGGGAGTTGGGTGTACATGTATGACCACCAATGATCTTTTCTTCATCCCTCTCTGCATTGGCAGTGACCCACAGAAGAGGTAGTGTTAAGAAGAAAAAGAACATTTCTTAAGAGTTGTCTAATTGGGGTTGAGAAGGTCCGAGGACAAGGACAGAAACAATTCTACTCAGAAATGCAGATACAGAAATTGATGGAGTGAGATAGACAGAGTACCACAGGCAAATAGTGCCCCTAACTGGAGAGAGGACTGTGGAGGCTGAAAGAAGAAGGAAGTACAAGCAGATAAGAGGTGGTCGAGAGTCAGATGTCCCCTCAAGGAGAAAGGAGAGAAAGGGGAGAAGGATTGTCCAGGAGAAGGTCTCTTCCTCTTGTCCGAAACCAATGAATTATTAAACAAAATCAAAATAATAGAAGACAATGTGAAGTATCTTATTGGAAAAACAACTGACCTGGAAAATGGATCCAGGAGAGATGATTATAAAAATTATTGGAATACCTGAAAGTGAGGATTAGAAAAAAGAACCTAGCCATCACCTTTCAAGAAATTATCAAGGAAAACTACCCTGATATTCTAGAACTAGAGGGTAAAATAGAAATGGAAAGAATCCGTTGATCACCTCCTGAAAGAGATACCAAAAGGAAAACTCCTAGGAATATTATAGTCAAGTTTCAGAGTTCCCAGGTTAAGAAGAAAATATTACAAGCAACCAGAAAGAAACAATTCAAGTATGATGGAAACACAATCAAGATAATAGAAGATTTAATAGCTTCTACACTAAGAGATAGGAGGGTTTGGAATATGATATTCCACTGGTCAAAGGATGTAGGATTAAAACCAAGAATCACCTACTCAGCAAAATTTATACTCAGCAAAACTGAGTATAATACCTCAGGGGGAATAAATGGAAGTTCAAGGAAATAGAGGACTTCTGAGAATTTTTTGTTGAAAAGATCAGAGCTGAATAGAAAATTTGACTTTCAAATACAAGAATTAAGAGAAACATATAAAAGTAAACAGGAACAAGAAACCATAAGGGGCATATTAACGCTGAACTGTTTAAAATCCTACATGGAAAGATGATATTTGTAACTCATGAGACTTTTATCAATAGTAGGATAGTTGGAGGGAAATATATATACATATATATGTATATGTGTGTGAGAATAGATAAGATAGATAGACAGAGAGAGAGAGAGAGAGAGAGAGAGAGAGAGAGACAGAGAGAGAGAGAGAGAGAGCAAGCACAGGATGACCGGAATATGAAAGAATGATATCTAAAAAAGAAAATTAAGTGTTGAGAGTAATGTACTAGGAGAAAGAAAAAGGGAGAGGTAGAATATAGTAAATCATTGCACATAAAAAAGACAAGAAGGAGCTTTTTGAAAACAGGGAAAGAAGGGGAGGTTGAGAGGGAAGAAGTTAGCCTTCCTTTCATCAGATTTGGCTTCAGGAGGGAATAATATACACACTCAACTGGGCATGGAAGTTTATCTTACCCTACATAAAAGTAGGGGGCAGGGAATAAGAGAGGGGGGATAATACAGGGGATGGCAGATTGGGGGAAGGGGTACTTGGAAGCAAACACTTTGATAGAGGGGCAGGTCAAAGGAGAGAATAGAATAAATGGAGCTTGGGACAGGATAGAGGAAAATATAGTTAGTCTCTCACAACCTGACTGTTGTGGAAGCATTTTGCATGACTACACATGTATAACCTATATCTAATTGCTTGCTTTCTCAATGAGGGTGAGTGGAGAAAAGGAGAGAAGGTGGAATTCAAAGTTTTAAAAATGAATGCTAAAAATTGCTTTTACATGTAACTGTAAAATGAGATATACAGGCAATGAGGTATAGAAATCTATCTTGCCCTACAGAAAAATAGAAGGCAAGGGTATGAGGCAAGGGTGCAGGTGGTGTGTAAAGAAGGGAAGGCAGATTAGAGGAAAGGGAATCAGAAAACATACTGTACTGGGATGGGTTAGAGGGGGAGATGGGCAGAAGATTTGAAATTCAAAATTTAGAAGTGAATGTTGAAAACTGAAAATAAATGAATTAAAATGTAAAATAACTGTAGTGGACAAAGAGCTGGCCTCAAAGCCAGGAAGACCTAGGTTCAAGTTTTCAACATTCACGATTACTGCTTTCGTGACCCTGGAAAATTTGCTTAACTGTCCAGTGTCCCCTTCCTAGTGTCTCAGGAAACTCTCTAAGAGAAGGTACTTGCTTGTAATGGTAGAAAGAATTTGCTCTTATGGAAGATCCCTGTACCAGTGAATTCACAAATCTGATTTCTATCCTTAGAGAAACTGGGTTAAAATTCCATATAGAATGAGGTAGAGATTAAACAGAAGCAGGCCACTGATGGAGGCAATGAAGTTCTAATTAGAGATTTTTAATTAAAACAGAAGTCATTCACTTTACTTCAATAAATAATTCAAGCACCAGTTATAAAATTCCTATTATACACTAGGTAGTATCAGTATAGCAAATTAAACAGAGTAAACAGGCTTGTAATTGGGAAGATTAGTTTAAATCCTGTTTCTGAAATTTATGTTTGGGGTGACCCCAGAGAAAGTCACTTAACCTCTGTCAGACAACTGTCTAGGATATATCTACTAAGTCCTAGAAAGTTTGTTATCTGATTTGTTGGAGGGAGTTATATGGGAAGTGAAAAATTACAGCTCAGTCGCATATTTAGGTATAGGTCCTAGGAAACAAAGATGAAATGAGAGAGACAGTCCCTGACTTCAAGGAACTTAAAATCAAGTCCTAGGACAGGGGTGAGGAACCTGTGACCTCAAGGCCACATGTGACCCTCTAGGTCCTCAAGTGCGGCCCTTTAACTGAACCCAAACTTCACAGAACAAATCCTCTTAATAAAAGGATTTGTTCTGTCAAATTTTGACTCAGTCAAAAGGTCACGCCCAAAGACCTAGAAGGCCATATGTGCCTCTAAGTAGCAGTTTCCCCACCCATGTCCTAGCTATACCAAATTAAGGGTCTACAATCAGATTTCTTGCTGTTCAGTTGTTTTCAGCCGTGACCAATTCTTATTGACCTCATTTGGGGTTTTCTAAGAAGAGATATTAGAGTGGTTCACCCTTTCCTTCTCTAGTTCATTTTACAGATAAGGAAACTGAGGCAAACAAAGTTAAGTGATTTGCCTAGAGTCACAAAGCTAGTGGCTGTGGATTTGAATTCAGGATCTTCTGACTTCAGGCCTGTAGGTCTATCCACTATTCCACCTAACTATCTGTACCATTTGATTAAATTCCAACAATTTGCTAAGTACTCAGAGCCACTATTAGGGTCAATTGAGGCCCAATAGTTTAATTCACAGGTTAAGAATATAAAGAAGGGAGAAGGAGAAAAACTGAAGACTAGAAAAACAGGACAGAGAAAAGATACAATTTCATGTTTCCTCATCCATAAAATCAGGGGGTTGGCTTAGATGACCTCTAAGGTCATTTCTAGCTCTAAATCATTGTTGTCATGGTTGGAGGGAGATAGAAGGGGTGGAAGAAGAATTATTATAAGTAACATTTGCCTCAGTTACTCAGAGATACCAGTGCCATGGGTGTTGATTCCTGATTTTAATGTTAAGGCACTTGAAGACAGAGCTATTAGAAAGAGGGTTGATAAGTCTTTAATTTTAAAGCCTCTATAAAAGTGTCAAGTCACCTTAGATCATAAAGCCAAATTTTAGAGCTGGTGAAAGAACCTTAGAGATATCCACTCTGACCTTCCACCCAAGGGGAATACATCAGAGTGAGTTTTAAAGATAAACCAATATAATCACTGTGTTAAATTAATCAAGCATGTCAAACTTAGGTCCTTGGAGGAAAGTAATATTAGCAAAAATAACTACATGACAGTTGAATTCGTTAGTATTGTAGTATTCATCAGAATTTGGCTATGACTGTGGACATTGATGGCAACTATTTGAAGCTCAGATTTGGGAGCTGTTTTCCTTCTTGCGTTATGGACAGTTAGATGATTAGCCCATGTCATCATTCGTTTGGGGGAAGCATGTCAGATGTTTGAAAATTCCTCATTAATGATCATAGAGAAACACACACACATACACACACATGCACACTGACAGATTAGCCATAGGTAAATGTGGAAAGATTTTGGCTAAAGAATTATTAGGTGAACTATAAAATAAGGCAATGCTTTACAGCCAGTGCTATGAATCTATCAGACAGTAATTGGATGCACGTGTTAGCAGCAGTATAAAAGCACTGTCCAGTTGTCCACCTTACATGGGAATCTACTTGGCGTGTCTTCTTTGATTTATTGTTCCAATTAGAACACAGTGTTCAGAAAAAGAACACAAGGGACCTGATTTAAAAGCATGGGAGCCTTTAGAGTCATTATTTAGTATGTGACCTGGCTCCCATTGAGATGTCTTGAAATTTTCTATTTGTGTAAAATCTGTACAAATTAAAGACTATTTTAAACTACTTTTCTCCCCTAATGCACCAGCATTCTTTCTTCATGATTAATTCGATGGTCTATTGTCAATGATGGCTTCCCATGATCCAGACAGATTTCTTTTCAATCATTTTTCTATCTTATTTTGTTCTTATTTTTTTCATCTTTTCTAAAGCACCTCCATACATTGTGCTGGCTAGCAGCAGTAGGACAGATAGGCAGCCCTGGTGAAAGGAAATAGCTCTGAGAAATAAATAAGAATGTCCAAATGGAAAATGTAAAGCATTTATAAAATGGGGAAATATAAATAAAAAATCTCAGGTTCCATTTATCTCTAAATATGATATGATCTCTGAGCCCGAAAAAAATAGGATAATATATAATTAATGTCTATTAGGATAAAGCATGGATTTGCCAGAAAACAAAGATAAATCCATCTACTAATTGCTGTACTATAATCAGTAAATATTGAATGGTTGCTCAAATATGAAAATATAGAACTCATAAGTATCCTCTTAGAAAATTCATTGCTTTAAGTGAAAGTGTTACCATTCCCTTATCTGGAATGAAGGATGGCAGTCACCCCTCCCCTCCACATAAGTTTATTATTCTAATTTCAGCTAATAACATTGAAAATAGGGAATCTAAACTAAGAAGTTCATTTTAGAATTATGGATTTAGAACTGAAAGGAAGCTTAGCGGTCAAGGCCAACCACTTTATTTTACAAGTGAACAAACTGAAGCTCACAGAGGACATCACATAGCTATTGATTATTCTCCACACACTTCTTCCACTTTAAAAAACTCATAGAATTGATTTTGCATGAGCTCAAATCACCTTAAATTAATAAAGATTTATACATCTTCTAGTAAAAAAGAAATAGAGGCTATCATTGGCATGGTTTTTGTTAACATTTGAGGCTCATAGGAGTTGAATTACATTCAACAAAAGTTTATAGATTTGCGGATCAGATTTATTTAAAATAAACCAGCATACCTTTTCCAGCAATTTTTAAAAAATTTCTCGAATAGGCTCTTCTAACTTTTCCTCTGAAGTAAAATGTCCTTAATATAATTCACAGGAAGTTTAACAGTGCTGCATAGGAAATGTGACTTGCCTTTTTTTTTTTTAATCTAAACTTGGTGGTAGTTCAGCTTTCAAAAGAGAAATATACCTAATGTCCAATATATTTTATCAGTTTCATTGTTCTGTGACACATCCCTTTAAAAACACCTGCTTTCAAACTACAGACACTTTCCCTAGGAAAGCATCTTGTGAGGTTTTCAGTCTTGAAATAACTGGTATCTCAAAAACGGGAGTTTCAAAATTCTCTCAAGCTCTTTTTGAACTCTTTTTTATATCAGCACTGTGATCCCTACCAAATGTCTTCTTAGGCTTCTTTTAGCAGGTGGTGATAAATCAGGTTTATGAAGAGGAGACTCTTTCCAATTGTACATATTTAATAGATTTATGATAATGCTATCAATGTGGAGGGTCTATATGGCGGGAACGCAGTAAAGGTAACAGGACAATGTCATGTAAACATTAAATAATACAGTGCCTTCCACATTCATAAATCCTCCATGCTCATGACTGAACACTGCTGGTTATAAATTATATAACTGAACTCTAGAAACCACTAGGACTTAAATGAGACACCAAATGAAGTCATAAAGATGTGTAAAGTTTTCTTTTTTGCCCAGATTTTTACCCAAATGTCCTTATTAGGAAGCATTAATAGTTTCCTATTTTCTTTAGCAGTGATTGCCCCCTTAACCCTCTCCCCCCCCCAAATAAAATTCTAACAGTAACTGCCTGTCCTAGTTAAAAAAAAAAACATGGAATCATGGAAAACTTTATTCTTGGAAAACGATCTTTGCTTTTTAGCTGAGAAAAATAAATGTTCTTGTGGCAAAATCATTTTGAAAAGAATTAAAATCTAATCTCTTAATCTCTGTTTAGCTCTCTAGCTTCAGAGAGCAACATACAGAAAGGACAGCAGACATTTCTATAACAGCCTGATTTCCCAATGGCATTCAGAATCGGATTATTTTATTACACCTGGGAACAATTAAACATTTGGCTGTCAGCTGTAAACAATTACTATAGACAATGAAATTAGTGGCTTTTCCTTAAGTATCCATGTATTCCTAATGACCTCAGTTAACGTAAGTGAGATTGATCTGTCTACATATTGTTTGTGCATCCAGGACCAATTATATCCCCCAACTATTCTATTATAGAAGTGAAAAATATTACCAGAAGATGAGAGTAGCACTGCCCAACTCTAGATAGCTATGCCTTGAGGGGTAAAGAGAAAGCATGTATGGAATAAGATCCCATTTCTGCTATAATGACATTATGAGACATTTAGAGAGTGAGAGACAAAGAGACAGAGCAAGACAGAGAAATAGACAGACAGAGACACAGAGGCAGAGACAAAGACACAGAGAGACAGAGAGACAGAGATAGAGACAGAAAGAGAAAGAGACAGAGAAATTGAGAGATGGGGGTGGGGCAGGCAAGGGTAAGACTGTTATCATTCTTATTGAGGATTTCTCCACTAATACCGATCAGGAACCCCTCTGTAATCTTTTTAGAGAGTAGCGTAGCCAAGAGGCATTAAGAAGTTTGCTGATCAGCCCGTAGTAACTCACACAGCTAGTATGTGTCTTGGTCAGTCACTCTGTACATGCTTCCAGCTTGCTTCTCATTTGTGTTCACAGTAAAAAGAAATTCCCTTCTTGAGTTGAGTCAGTTCTTTTGAGAAAGGGGGAGGGAAATCACAATACATTTAAGCTGACTATGGACAATCAATGACTTTTAGTTGTTGCGATACCTTGATAGAAAGTTCCAAGAAACCAGTAGGTTTAGCAAGACTCCTTGGAGAGCTCCATTTGCGTTTCCCCAGGACTCTCCCTTTTCTCTAAGTGATTGTCGCAGGAGAAGCCCTCAGCTGTTTTATTCCCTCCTGGAAATAAGGTTCTCAGACTAGCACTGGGGCAAGAGGGGTGAGCAGCTGTATCCAGGCTTTCCCTGAGGTAAGAGCTAGTGCTGAGTGGCTGTGTTTCAAGGGCAAAGCTCTAGATGTAAAGAATGATAAACCAAACCCTAAACTAGCCTGCACATATCTAATGACAGACACAGTACAGCTACTCTGAATTATTCAAGCTTTCCCAGACTTCTGACAGAAGAGACATAATTCATCTCCATTCTTGTCATTCTATAAGCATGAAAAGACACAAGGTACGAAAGCTAAATATCTCCAGTCACCAAGATGGTAAGGGTTAGCCAAAGAGAGCCTTTATTTAACCCATATCATATTTTTAGCATAATTCAGGCCTTGGGAATCATCTCTGAAGGTAGAAACTTAAATATGCTTTTGCAATACTTGTGGTTCATTTCCTATTTGTCTTTTTTTTGCTAGTATTTTACTGGCAAAGAGCCATTCAAACAGTTGTTTAATTACCCAGGATATCACAGGCATGTAACCTCTAAGATAAGCTGTGACTGTATTTTAGCAATCATATCACTAGGGTCAAAAGTAACAACGAAAATTAAGCTTCAAATAAACAAATCTTAAAAGATCAGCTTTGTGTATGGAGAGTAATTAATAATTGTTTAGGAAAATGTTACTGAAATGTGGTTTTGGACAAGGAACTGACACACTACTTCAGAGGTTAGATACCCTAATATTTAACAGGCTACCATTTGGTGGGCTGGCTGACTTGCCTGTAGGCATGGCACAAGTTAGTTCTTCACATGTAATTACACAACATTTAGACAATATCTTAATGACACCATGCACTTCAGTTGAATCAGGCCAGCTGGAAATTGTGGCAACATTCTGATTACCCAGGCACATGTGAAATTAGGATTTGTACAATCTTTGCTTTTCACTTGTAATGTTTTCATACAGATGTTCTTAAAAAGACTAAACTGTATGTACTTTGGAATAATTTAACAAAATAATCTCCTTTCAACTTTTTTTCCCTTCCTTCATTTGTACCGCTAAGTATAAAATAGTATTATCAAAAATACTTAAGTTGATGGCATACATCCTGTGCTTGTTAAGTTTTATCAAACACAGGTAGAACACATGGCTACACTTTGGTTAGTTTTGATGACTTCATTTATTCATACCACCCCTTTTTTTCCCTAAAAGCCAATCATATTTTATTTTTTTCCCTACATGGAAATGGTTCCCCACAAAATAGAGTTGTTCAGAGATGAGTGAGTGATCCCAGTAAACGGCTAATAGCACAAATCAGTCTCTTAGAAAAGACTGATTTTATGACATCCTCTGAATTTTAATCTTAAAGCAACTGTGCTAGGATCCCCTTATATCTCATCAAAAAGACACACAAACTTGGCATGACTGGAGTTGGTGATAAAGAAAGTGTGCCTTAATATAATGAGTTCACTCAAGATAAACACTCACCCTTTAATTTTCTTTGTGAGCTGAAAACCCAGAAAAATACTACTTAAGACGGGGGAGTAGACAGAGGAGGAGTCCATGCTCAGTTGTCAATAAATGTTTGAGCAGTTTTCCCCCCAGAGACTTAAGTAAACAAAACCACAACTATTTTATCTTTCAAGCACACACTGGTGTTAAGTCAAAATTTTGGTAAAAAACAGACAAGGCTATAAACATCATCTCAAGAATTATAGTTACAAATGACTTTCTAGTGCAAGCAGTCTTACTCTGACATGACATCACCTAATATCACCTTCTATGAATCAAAAGGATGAAAACAAAGTGAAACATTTGGCACTTATGATATTATAACCATAAATCTCAAACATCAAAATTATAAATAATTTGCATAACATGAAAACAAGCTGTTAAGTTTGAAAAACAGAGGAAGAGAAGTTAAAGAAGAAAATGTGCAAGTGGGATAGTTTATTAGGAATAGATTTATTCATCTTTTATATATATATATATATGTGTGTGTGTATAGACACACACACACAGACACACACCCCATATAATATCATGGGGCAAAAACTTAGAATAACATTGTCCACCCACAAGTTTCTACTTGATGTGGCAAGTTGTCACTTCCACCCCACCTTCAACCATCACTACCACTGTCTACCCTAGACGTTTAACCTGGAGAAATATAAACCTTGGAGTTATCAAAAGACAAGAACAAAAGGTACTACCTGCAATTCATTGCCACCCCCCAAAGTGTGACTATTAAAATGATTTGTATCTCATAATTTATTGGCTGTTTTTTCTATGTATCAAAATATAAGCTTGAGAACCATTCAAATAACAGTTAGGAATTTCCAAGTGCCACCATTTGAAAGTGGCTGGGAAAGGAAGTGAATTCAGTAATAGTGACATTTCTCGAGTGATGGAAGAAAGCACACATATTAATTCCTGCACTCTCCAATAATAAGAATAAAAACACCTTACCAAAATCCCATTCCATAATTTGTTTTGAGAAAAAAAGTTCACTCTATGGGGTATAAACTATGTTCATGGAAACAGACTTTTATGCCTTTTACTTTGAAAATAAAGAATGACAATGAAATGTGTGTGAGGTCCCTGAGAAGACAGTCCCAGATGTTTACAATGCTGCTCCAGTATAGCTCTGCAATATGAGAGGTTTCTGAAGAAAAGAGGACGACAGGACACCACAAAGCGGCCCATATGCTATTGACAATGCAGACAAGAGCATCATGTTACCACGAGAGAAGGCAGGCAGAAGACAAATAGCGGCAGTGGTGCCTTAAAAGTTAACTTCGTGGACTGCGATCACTCAAACCGACACGAGGGACACACAAAAATCAAAACCAGAAAAAATGTTTTTCTCCCCTATGATGGGGGGGTGGGTGGGGAGCGGCGGCGATGGGCGGTGTAGGACTGCGGTGGGAAGAAACGACAAGAGTGGAATCAAACTTCTCTCTGTGTGTAATAAAATTTCCCATAAAACCACTATAATTGACATTGGGTAATTATTTTCAGATTGAGGTGTCTCGTCCCAAAACTCTGAGCAAGGCTGCCAGCTAACAGAAACAAAATTTGTTTTCTAGAGCATGTACTGGGGAGAGAGAAGAGGTCTGTCTGCAGACGGGGGGTGGTGGGGATCGGATGCATGCAGAGAGCACACAGAGATAACTGCAGGCACAAGAGCCCCCTCCTTCTGGTGGTGGAGGTTTCCCCCAGTAAGCCAGCTGAGGAGGTTGGGGTGGGGAGAGTGGGGAAAAAGAAAGAAGCGGGTGTCCTCGGCCTGATGCGGGGGGTCTCCAGCGTGAAACTATTTGACTTAATCATTTTACAGGGGGTTGGGGACATCGATATTTAGCGGGTCACATCTGGAACAGATTTTTTCCCCCGTGGAGGCTGGAGGGGTGGGAAGGGGGCAGAGGAGAACGTTGCATTTGTTACTTACTGTACGGGCAGTTCTCATTCTTGGTCCCGCTGACCTTTCCGTTCTTCTCAATCTTGAGAAAGTACTTGGTGAAAGAGAACAACTTCCTCCAGCGAACATCTCCTTGGAGGTGATTGTAGCTCCGCACATGTCTCCCCGCACTGGAAGGAGAGGAGAAGGAGGAGGAGGAGGAAGACGAGGAGGAAGAGGAAGAAGAGTTGGTGGCCTCCGGGGACAGCATGTCCTGGCCCATGTCGTGGCAGGTGACAGACACAGAAGACACCAAGAAGAGCAGCAGAAAGCAGCAGCAGCAGCAGGGCAGGTGGGGAAAGGCTGAGGCACCATGTGTCAGTATCCATTTCCACATTGTACTGAAACTCTCGGCGTTAGAAAGTGTCTCATCAGAAGAAACATACTGGAAGGGTAAAACCCGGTAAAAGGCGAGTAGAAAGCTGCTGTTGGCTGCTGCTGGCTATCTTCCTCAGAGCTCTGATCTGGCCTGAAGTGAACGCACCAACATCCATAACTCAGGGGCACAAATCACCTCTGAACGGCTGACTGCCTTCTCTCTCTCCTTTTCTCTCTCTCTCTCTCTCTCTCTCTCTCTCTCTCTCTCTCTCTCTCTCTCTCTCTCTCTCTCCCTCTCTCTCTCTATGTCTCTCTTTCGCTCTCTCCCTCCCTTTCTCTCTCGCTCTCTGTCTCTGTCCCTCTCTCTCTCCTCTCCTCCTCTTCTCTCTCTCTCTCTCTCTCTCTCTCTCTCTCTCTCTCTCTCTCTCTCTCTCTCTCAGATCCTCTGAAGTCTGCCTATATAGTTTCCCAGGAAAGCGGTGTCACTTGGGCGGCCCTGGTAGCGGCTGCTGCTGGTGGCCCGCAATCTTCCTTCCTTCACCCAAGATTTTCCAGTAGCTACTTTGTCGTCTTCACTCTTTTCCTCACCATGTTAGATGGGGGAAAAGTCTGGAAAGAAAAAAAAAACAGATGACAGCACAGTGAACAAAAACCCAAGAGAATGGGGGTGGGGACTGGGGAGGGGGGATGCCTGAGCCCCTCGAGATTAGCACCTTCTGTTCGTTCTTTCTGTCCCGAGCCCCACAACCAGTTAGCCAGCTGTAGACAGAAAGAAGACCGTTGCTTCCGACTTGTGGGCTCTGAAGGCTGCAGTTGGATGCCGGTGGTTGCTTTCCTCTCTCAGTCTCTCTCTCTCTCTCTCTTTCTCTTTTTAGTGCTGGAGGTAGTTGTTGATTTGAAATCCTCCAGAAAGTAACTTGTTGTTTGGAGTGGTGGTGATTGGTGTTTTGAATTGGTTTTTCCTTCCCCTCCCCAGACCGCTTGTAAACAGGTTGAAGGCTGTAGCCCAAATGTCAATGATTACAAGCCAGAGGTGGGATATGCCTCTGGTGGTCAAACCTTATTTGCCAGGATGGGGAGATGGGGGGGGGGGGTCAGGCAGCGGTGGGACATCTGAAACCCTCTGCAGTAGGGAACGCCAGGACGGGAGAACGCCAGGGGGAGAGAGAGGGAGGAGAGAGACAGAGGGAAGGGAAAGAAGGACTGGGGGCTGGAGTGGGGGAACAGAGACCCGGAGAGCTGCGGAGATCCAGAGCCTCCGGGAGAGAACAGGGCTTTTGCCGCCGAACTAGAGGCAGGAGCTGCGTACCCCCGAGCCGTCCTCGCCTCTGGAGAGGCACCAGCCGCAGCCTCCTGTGACTTTCCTAATTGCTGCTAAAACGTTCTTCTGCGCACTGGCCACCAGCGTGCGTTGTATACTCATGCTTTCCTAATTTTGCTGTCTTCCAGCCTGAACCAATCCCCTCAAGGGAGCCCCTTTCTGACTTGTTTTCTAGCGTAAGACATTTTTTTTTTTTTGGCAGTGAAGGGCTTGAGAGCCACCTGGAGTTTGTTGCTTTGCTGACTTTTTCTCCTTCTCTCATTGAGAAGGGGGTGAGGGGGAGAGGGAAAAAAAGACATTTCCGACCAACCCTCAAAAGCAGATTTTACCCTGGTCAGGGCGAGCACAGAAAAGAAGGGAAGGGGGAAGAAGACACAGAGGACATAATTAGTTTCCTTTCCTCCTTTTCTGCTAGCTTCCAAGGAGGTCTTTGCTTTAATGAATCACTGATTTCTCGCTTCCGTTGCTGAAATAAAAAGTTCACACTTTAGCCTTGCTCTGTCTTTTAAGCCCAGAAAGATTTATCGACCCCCTTAAAGTCGCCCCTCTCTTGCCTCAAATGAAATCAGGGACCCAAATGACCAATTTCTAATTGCTAACATGAGTCATTTACTGAATCACGCGTGCACTTCAAAGCAAATGGCACTTTACTGGGATTGCAAAGATTTTACCATAAAATCTGTCTGAATGCCTTGCTGTCTGTTTTCTATGCAATTTCCTTTGCACTTTGCCATAAAGGGGCGTTTTTTTCCATCTTCAAATTTAATGTTTAAGGAACTCTGTTTTACAATAAACAAACTAAAACAAACTCTGTCATTAAAAGGAGTTGCCCCTTCCTTCCCCGCCCCCCTTTTCCTTTTCTCCCAGTCCTATTCCTCCCCCAATCCTTTCAAGGTTTGTACTCACTGCTATACATACATGTCAGGTAAAGAAGAATGCAGTCTCGAACTGGGAAAGAAAAAGTTTTACCAGAAATTGATCCGTTTATAAAATGATGTAGTGGTCTCTGTTATTTGCAAGAAGAAATCCAAGTTTGCCCAGTAGTCCCAGGATGCCTACTGGATATCTGCCATTCAGATAGCCTGCCTAACTAAGCATGAATAGTTCGTTAAATAAAAATCAACCTTGTGTCAAAAGACTGTTATTTAGGGACAGCTGAAATTTAGAGAGGAAAAATCTGTATGATTTACGCAATTGAAAAAAAAAACTATCTTGTATCTCTCTACAGTCTTTGGAATAGAATTTTCATTACAGACAGCACAAAATCCCTAAAGAAATGTTAGATCTAGTTCTTAAAATGGACTTTAAATGATATTAACTTCACAAAAGGAAATTTGAAATGACTTTCAATTATGTTGTTTACTGACTTGAAAAATAGCTTTAAGTTTAGTTTATATGTTTATGTTCCAGGGTGGCATTTAAGAGGACTGGAGTTGAAACAGCTTAATGCTAAAATTGGTATTTTTAATTGCATTGTTTATGGTCCTCCAAATACTTATTCATAAGATTTCAATAATGTGGTAAACACCAGAGAAGATTGTTGGGTCTAATTTAATTAGACTTGATTTTTGTAGTTTAATAATTGGAAAGTGAAGGAAATAAAAAACATGCGTCAACCAAATATTGCTCTTTAATTAAAGCGTAGTGACTTTAAAATGACCCAGAATGCTAATTTCAGTCTCCTAGTTCACTGTTTTATACCTAGATTGACAAATGCCTGAAACCGAGTGTAGAGTTTCTAAGGGACTTGAGTTTCAGCCCAGGAGCACAGTTGAATCCAAATATTTGAATCAACAGCTAATCAAAACTACGTGTTTTAAAAATGTTCTGTTTGATGAAACCATAAAATAATGCTCCTTGCTGTCAAAAGTTGCAAAACACGGGAAATTATTGTTTAAGAGTTTCTTTGCACTGGGAACCAAGAATACTGTTGAAGTTTTGTGGTCATTTGGTTGAAAACTTAATCCCTTCCCCCCTTTTAAGGCCAGATAACCTCATCTCCCATTCTCCTCTCCCATGGGGAACTCTTTCACCTCCAACATACATGTATAGGAGTTCTATGTTCCCAAAGAACAACTTGAGGTGCCCAGTTGGTTAGATGTTAGTGTTTATGTCAAAATAGCGTCTTCTGAAAGTAAAGATTAAAATCAGGCTATTCCAGGTGCAGTGTTTAATAGGATGGTAACTGATTAAATAGAAAAAAAACTCACAAGATTTTTTTAAAATTCAAGCATCAGCTCTGCCACTCATTAGTTGTGTGATCTTGATCAAGTCACCTCCCTGGGCTTCAGTTTCCTAACTTGTAAAAGGAGTGTATGAGATGAGAGAGGATTGTATGAGATGATCTCCAAAGTCCCTTCCAGTGCCAGCATTCTGTGAAATGCCCTTAGAGCCTTTTCTCTACTGTGTGATGACAGGAAGGGCATTTACAAAACAGCCCAAATGAAAAGCTGACATAGCTTTTTAGATTATATCTCATTCTTTTTTTCTCTTTTCTGTATAGCCTTTCTTTTATAGCACAGTCGAATCCCTAAATACCCCACTACTTTGTATTGTTGGGTCACCTCTTAGGTTAGCCTGAGAAAGCCTGAGAAAAGTTCCACAGGAAAGATGCACTATTTAACGGAATTCAATCTCTCCCAATAGATTTGAATCACTAACATAAATGTATGAATGTAGATTATATCTCTGTAATGAGGCCTGAATCATTCTCAGTTACTTCAAAGGACTGAAATTCAACCTCCCTTTTTAGCAGCAATAATCAGACCTTAATGGGTTCCTTTATTAATTGTTTCTCTGCTAAGTCTGAAAAAGACAGTGCAAGCTCTCAATTAGAATGGTACCTACTAGTTTGCTCTCAAATAGTTGGTTTTTCCTCCCTCTCCCTCCTCCAAACCCTGGAAGGTTTGTACATGCATCATCCTTGGACCCTGCACTATTTAATCACCTTGGATCAAGCCATCATCCAAAAGAATAAATATAACTTTTTGCAAAGCTGTCTTTTGAGAAGTTAGCTTATTTTCAAGGAAGATCTTTGCAGCCAATAAATATTCCTTAATGTGTAAATAATGAAGAGCTGAAAAGCAATCTGGTTTTACACTACTAGGTGCTTCCGTAGCTTTTCTGCTTGTTAAGTAGACATTTCAGGATTGTCATTCCTGGATGATTTTAGCTGCACACAACTATTAGTGGGTCCATTACAAGAGATGTGTGTGTATTCTATTAACTGTGATTTTATTGGCAGTGTCAGTAAGCTGTTACAAATAATAATAAGTCAGGTTGAAAGTTAGACAAGCTCTTCTATGTAGACATCTGCAGTCCTCATTTTTAAATCAATGGTACAACCCTAGAAAGTACAAGTTCCAAAATAAAGGAATTGCTAATTTTGAAGCTGAACCGTCCTTGAATTCATGAAGACCCACAGTCTCCTCATGTTGCAATCTAGGGTAAGAGGTGTTCCATTTTATAAATGTTAACATTTTGTGGGAATGATGTGGGAGTTGTTTGTTGCTCAAGTCTTGAGGTGGAAGGAAATCATAGGACCCTAGATTTAAGATTGGAAGGGACTGCAGAGAGCATTGAGTTG
This sequence comes from Potorous gilbertii, assembly GCA_028658325.1. Classification (NCBI taxonomy): domain Eukaryota; kingdom Metazoa; phylum Chordata; class Mammalia; order Diprotodontia; family Potoroidae; genus Potorous; species Potorous gilbertii. The sequence goes on along the minus strand of CM053769.1, from coordinate 656,223,983 downwards.
AACCCATTATTGAGGTACTAAATTTTGTTCATTTTTAGAAAGAAAACTGGTTACTTGCAATTAGTAAATGTCTGATTCACAATTTGAACCTAAACCCTCCTGAATCAAAGTCCAGCTTTCTATCTGCTATAACCTGCAGCAATGTATACATGTAAGATTTTACTCCTTTTATGATTTTAGTGACCCCCCCCAAAAGCATCTTGGGATGATACTTTTAGAAGTATAGTACTTTGGAGTAGGAAGAAACTTTAAAAGTCATCTTAATTCAAACCTATCACTTTACAACTGAGGACACTGAGGCTCTGAGAAGTTAAATGAATTATCTGGTCACATAAGAGTACAGTAGCAGAACTGGGATCTGAAAGAATTCAGGATTCCTAGTTAATTTGGTTTATTTTAGCAAATCTCTCTGTTGCTCTCCTTTCCTTTTCCCACCCCTAATCCCCTTTCTAAGGTGCAAAGGTAATAGTTATGATCAGGCAGAAGAAGAAAAGCATGTTCCTTCAAATTCTCATCTATATTCTTTATCCTCCCCATCTTCTTTTCCAACCCCCATACATACTTGTATATTTAAGGACAGGTCCTTGAATTTCTTCAGAGTCAATTACCTGGTCTTCAATTACAAGTTAATGCATCTTTACTACAATATCGAAGAAAGTTAACAAAATAGTTCAGTGTTTAATTATTGAATAATTAATATTTACAGTTGCTACTATATTCTATGCAAAGAGGAAATTTCTACAAAGTTCCATACCATGAGCGGGGACAGAGATATTGAACAAGATATGTTTAGATTTTTCATAGACTCTTGTCTTAGTATCATCTCTTTTAGTAGAGCTCTGGCACCTTAGAAAGTCAAATTCCAAATTAACAAATTTTCTGAGCATCTGATGATGCATTTGCATAAAACCTCAGACTTAATCAAATAACTCTTGTGCTAAATAGTTAAACAAAGGTTTTTACCAAGTCTAAAATTAAGCTTAGCTTTGTAGCATCCAGAATCCTTTCATCCCTGGATGAATATTGTTTTCTAAACATGAAAATGTGGCCAGAAAAATGAAAATGTCCCTCTGTGCTCAAAAATTCTCAATATCCTGTCACCTTGATTTTTTTTTTCAACAGGGTATTTCATGTTCTTAACTTGGGTTTGTGAACTTGAAATTTATAACTATCTTGATATAATTGGATTTTTTTTGTAATCTCACATATTTAATACATTTAAAAGCATTATTCTGTGAAGTGTTCCACAGTTTTCATCAGTTTCAAAGGGATCCATGACACTCAAAAAAAAAGGTAAAAAACCCCATCTCTATAGCTAAAACAAACAAAAAAAGAAAAAATCTTCAGAAATTATGTGAGAAGCACAAGCCTATACTGTCAAATATATATGCATATATCTCTGTGTGTACATCTATCTCTCTATTGATCTATCGCTTATCTCCCAGGGCTTCTATTTGTCCCTTCCCAATTTAAGTAAGATCAGCCATTGGTAAAGTTAAGTCTATGGTGAGGTGCCATATCATGGTGGAAAGAGGGATGGTTTTGAGTCAGAATTCTAATTTCATCTCTATTACCTGTTACATAACCTCTGGGTTAAGTAGACCTTAGTTTATTTATTTATAAAACAAAAATAATCTTTTAGATAATCTCTGAAATTCCTTTCTAGAATCCCACTCTACACCCACGATTTTAGGTTTCTTTTCTGTGTTCTCAGCCTGATTTTTGTACCTTTTCTCCTTGGTCATTGGGAGAAATCCTCTTTCTCACTTCAGGTACTCAATACTTCTCACTTCTCTTTACCCCTCCCCCACCACCAAACCAAAAGGATTTGATAGCAGGGGTTTACACTTATCTGATTGTACAATCAGGCTGATTGTACTTGAGTATGAGTGAGTTTAATGTGTTATCTGAACCAACATTTGCATTTTAAGCCTTTTATCTCTAATTGTGTAATGAAAGACTTTATCTTTTATTAAAGGAATGCCAGGCATTGGCCAGCAGGTAGGGAGATATCCTGGTGCATGTGGACCTGGAAAATCACATCTGGGTGGGATTTTACCTCCAGACTGAATTGCAGCAGTAGATCTTCTTTTCCCACAACTGCTGAGAAACTGATGTCAAGGGGATGTTTCAGAATCTAGAGCCTAACTTGCCCCGGCACAGGTTCCCTGAAGTTTCCACCCAAACCTTTGCTCTCCTTACCCCTGTGAACCTCCCCTACCTCTTCTAAATTGAACTTAATCCCTTTGCCTCGAACTCCCAGATAAAGTATTTGATGTATTCTGGAACATTACTTGAGTTCATATTTTAAAACATTTCTCTGTTAAAGAGCTGGAAAAGGGACAGTAGAAACGATCCAGTTCATCCTCCTTGATTTATAGGAGAAACACTGAAGCTGAGTGGTTCATGGTCACAGAGCTGAGGACAGTTTCCAAACCAGGTCTCCCTGAATCAGAGCACACAGAACTATGCAGTGGACCACCTAGCTTGCCCAAAGACATGACTGCAGCTGCTTAGCAAGTTACTTTCCTTTGAAATATTAAATAAAAAAATCACTGGTTATGAAACTTTTTTCTAGAATTTTCTAGCATTAAGAAAAAGAAAATTGTAAAAAGAAAATGTAAAAAAAAAAGTCCCCTAATGAATTTTTCCTATTGTAGCCTTCCTTACATAAGCTATTTGGGAGTATCCCTATGACTTTTTATTGTGCTGCTGGAACATATTACTTTTTTTTAACAAAGATATAATTATATTACTGAGGGTCTTAGATTATTTGCCTTTTGCAACATGTAGCTACTACCTAACAGAGGAAATGTGGCTTTGTGAAAAGGGGACTATTAACTAGGGATAGGAAACTCTGGACTGTGGTTACTATTAGCCATGTGACCCTGCCTGAATAAAACACTTAACCTTTGAGCCTTGGCTTCCTCATTTGTAAAATCGGAATAATAATGCCAGAAATATCTACCTCATGAGGCTTTTATAAGCATCAAATAAAATAATTCATATAAACCTTAAAACATGTTGTAAATATAGTTGCTTCTTTTTAACTTTTTAGTTTTGCATATACTCCTGAGAAATGAGAGGTCCATATGGAAATTAGAATCTGGGGAAACAGGGTCAGTTCCATAACTACCACCTTGGTATAGTTTTCAGAAAAGAGATTGTTTATGGTGTTTGATGTCAGGGAAAAAATCTTAATCATTAAAGCTGTCTAAAAGTGGATTGGACTGCCACCAGAAAAGTGTGTTCTGGTGCCTGGGATTTCTTTTATGGATGGGTTGGACTAGATGCCCAATAATAATGTTCCTTCACTCAGATTCTGCAGTTCCACAAAAATCTCTGTATTTAAAGCCAGACCACTCGGGTTTAAATTCCTCAGTTCTGTAATTAACTACCTGTGTGATCTTGGACAAATTTCTTAACTTTCTTAACTGTGTTTCAGTTTCCTCATTTGTTAAACAACACGGTTAGACTAAAATATCATTCTTGTAGTTCTGAGTCCAATGACCTGATAAAATTAGTCTGAAACTTTTGACACCCCCAAATTAACCTTATCCTAATTCATAAATGTTATACTAAATAATATTAAATAACTATTGCATAATGCTTTTGAGAAAGATAGGCTAGTGGTAGGGATTGGGAATGGAACTGTTATTACATTGGCCGAGGGAACTCCCAGATTGAGGAAACTCCCTCTAGCAGTGCAGTTCGACACTTTCTCTTCAATTTATAGTGCTATCAGGCTGCCTAGAACACTGAGAGGTTGTGGCTTTCCCAGAATCATAGAGCCAGGATGTTTCAATATATTGATAACCCGAGACTTCTTGACCCTGAGGCTAGCTTTCTGTACAAAACACCACACTCTAAGAAAGAAGACAATAAAGTGAAAATAGTTTTCATAATGTATATTTCTTAGCCAAGTACAATAAAACCTCTTCACAGCAATATTAACCTTAATACTTTTAGATTACTAAAAAGCATGGTGCATGCTACATCTACCATACTAAACTGTTGCGTTTTAGCTAATGTAGTTAAATGCATCTGTTCCAACAGGGAATGAATTCCTTATAAATAAGAGCAATCAAATTGGTATGGCTACTCTGATCTATGACTATGTTGAAATGCATGATTTGTAATAGTTTTTTATTCATATGTCATTCCACATACTATCTACCTACCTGTGGACAATTAGTTTTTCTAAATATACACCTATTAACTAGGTGACATTGGAAAAATTACTTTACTTCTCAATTTCCTCATTTGTAAAATAAAACGGTGCCAAAGGTCACATGCTATCCAACTCTCTCTCTCTCTCTCTCTCTCTCTCTCTCTCTCTCTCTCTCTCTCTCCCTGTCTGCCTATCTATCTATCTTATCTATCTATCTATCTATCTATCTAATCTATCCATGTCTGCCAATCTATCCATCTATCAAATCTTAATTTGATGCTTTCATTTTAAAATGTATGTTCCTTATGTTGTCTAATGGACTGATACAAACCAGGTTTAGATGAATTTAGAAGTGTGTGTGTCTGTGTACAAAGAAATGGGTTCAAGTCTTGCCTCATGTGCACACACATGCTGTGTGACTATAGAGACATTAATCAGCCAAAACCCTACCAATTACATATTAAGAACAGAGTATAATTATCATTTATACATATCTACATATATTTATATACATACATTATACATATATTCATACATACACATACCTATATACATAAACATATATATAATATCTAAATGTTTTATGTTCAATTGACACAAAATTCTAATTTGTATTCCTGAAAAGAGTTTCTTGTCTGAGAGTTCTCTATATAAATGAAACAAGATTTCTTTCTCTCTCTCTCTCTCTCTCTCTCTCTCTGTCTCCTTCCATATATAAAAATATATACATATATAAGTATATGTATATATATATACACATGCAAAAATATGTGCATATATGTGTATATAGTTATATATGGGTATATTTATACATATATGTATGCATATACATGTGTATTTGTGTGTGTATATATATATTTAAATATACATTTTAAATTGTCAACTTCAGTAGCATATAGTTGGGTAAAATAATTTCTAATACCTCCCTTTATTTCTTCAACTGTTGTGAATGATCTTTTTTCCTTTTTGATACTGGCAATTCTCTTTTAAAGAATTAAATTAACTGTTTATTTTGTTTTTCCATCTATTTAAAATTATTCCTAATTTTATTTGCTAGTTCATGGTTTTTTTTTTATTTCATTAATGACTTTCAAAACTTACATTTTAGTGCTCAATGATTTTTAAAAAGTTTTTGGTTTTCTAGGTTTTATAGTTGTATGCCTGCATTATTGGTCAATTCTTTCTTTCACTGATGAAAATGTTTAAAAATATAAATTCTCACTCAAGGACTACTTTGACTTTATCTCAAGCATTTTGTTATGTTGCCTCATTGTCATCATTTTCTTTGATGAAATTATCTACTCTTTCTATGATTTGTTCTCTAACCCACTGATTGTTTGGGATTGTAATTTAGTTTTCCATTGTATTTTAATCCTTTCTAGAATGGTCCTTTGTTGAATATAATTTTCATTGTGGTCAGGATAGGATGTGTTTAATATTCCTGCTTTTCTGCATTTGTTTGTGACGTTTGTGTATTTTTATGTCCTAATCCATGGTTAATTTTTGCAAGGGTGCCATGTATAATCCTTTCTGTTATTATTGAGTAAATGTCAGAGATCTATTATATCTAACTTTTGTAAAATTTTATTAAGGACTTTAACTTCTTTCTTATTTAATTAGATTTATCTATGTCTAAAAGGGGTAAATTGTTTTCTGCAACTACTTTAGCTTATTATCTGTTTCTCACTGTGGTTTACTTAACTTTCCTTTAAGTGTAACTGCCATGCCATTTGGTGCATTTGTGTTAAGTACTGGCATTGATTTATTATTAATGATGTCTTTAATTTCTTTCCCTTTTTATCTTTTTAAATCAAGTCTGTTCTTGCTATTGTTTTGTCTGAAATCATGCTTGCTATTCCCTGTGGTACAGAAGAATTTCACGCAGATATGTGATGTCAGAATCACCAAATTGACTTTTGATGATCCTGGAAAGATTTTCCTGATTCAAATGTCTTCAAGGAATTTGTTAAAGGTAAGTCCTTTGAGACTCTCCAACAATTTTCTTCCATTCTCTGTATCAATTCCCTGCCAGTACTTTATCACTTTTGTGGCATGCCTTGGTTCTGGCTTGAAGAATTCTTTTCCTGTAGGACCATAGACTCAGAACTGGAAAATACTTCAGAATTCATCTAGTCCAAGCCCTGCATTTTATAGGTGTAGGAAATGGATCCAACAGAAGTTAATGAGCTTGCCCAAGGTCGCACAAGTAGAGGGTAGCTGAGTTATCATTTAAACCCAGGTGCTCTGACTTGAAATTCACTTCTTTTTTCTTTTTCAATTTGCCTTACTGTTTTCCAGAAGATGAAGATGGCAGGAATAGAATCCAGGACCTTACAGACAATACACCTGCTCTGCTACTGAACCACATCTTCAAACTGTGAGATATCTTGAAAATGCCAGTTTTCCATATTGAGTTTCTTCTAACTGTACCTATCTAACAACCTCCTGCCCAGCATTAATGCTTGCTACTGTTTTCACTGGGCTGCTGAGAATGTTGTCATTACTTCAGTGGTTACAGAGGAAAGAATCCCTACCCTGAGCAGGCTTTCCACAGTATCTGAAGTCCATTTTGCTCTCATCATGTGGTCTCAAAGTTGAATCAATTCTAATTCAATAGGAGAGGGCTTAATAACTAATTTCCAAGTTCACTATTTTAAAATTATTTCTTTGGGCCTCTGGAAACACCCCATGCTACCATAAATTTGTCATCATCCTTGCCCTATGCTTTCCCTAGGACTTTATATCTCCCCAAAGAGTCCACAGAATGGTGTAAAGTCACTGTACTAGGCTAGGACTTGGAAGTGTTGCATTCCCTAATATGGGATGAAGAAAAGGAAACAACTGTTGATTTTCAATTTACCATTAAAATTTTATAAATACTGACAGGTCTATTCGTGTGTGTGTGTGTGTGTGTGTGTGTGTGTGTGTGTGTGTGTGTGTGAAATTCACACTCAGAGTGGAAATAAGAGTAGGTGGTGTTGCCTTCTGGATTTTTACTGTGGTTGTCCAGGGAAATCAAAACACAACATATAATAGTATATATTTATAGAAGATTTACAAAACAATTTCTGTATCATAACCATGAAAAGCAAGAACTTCCAGTCTTATAGTTCTTATTTTGTAGATAAGGAACTGAAGGGCAGACAGAGAAAGTAATTTGCCTAAATTCTAGCGTTCTTAACATTTTTTTCTGCCATGGGCCCATTTGGTAGTCTAGCGAAGCCTGTGAGTTGTTTCTCAAAATAATGTTTCTAAAAGCATAAAATATAATAAAAACATAGGATTACAAGGGAAAATAAATGTTAGTGAAATTTTTTTGTTCAAGTTAATGTATGCTTTGGAATTTATCCCCAAATCCTGAATCCAGGTTCCCAGGTTAAGAACCCTTGACCTATGGGCATTTATCTAGTATTTGAGTCAAAACTCTTGCAATCTTCTGACCCCAAGTCTAATGCTCTCTCCATTGTACTATCCTGCTTCCAAAACTTTTTACATTTTAAATGACAATCATAGAAATGTAACTTTCAATATCCAACTTCCTCCATTTTATTTTGTAGAACTTCAGATAGACTAAAAATATGGTGAACAAACACACGTTTTCATTGTTAAATACACACTAACATATTTATTAGTAGCTATAATTAAACAAGATAGTATGGAATTTTATTTTGAATCTCTAGAAAATGATCTCTGCCAGATTTTTTTGAAGAGATATTGAAAAAACAAAGATTATTTCCCTCAGACACCTCTACATCCTTACATACTTGAAGATAAGTAATCATAGCCCCACTGTCTTCTCTTCTTCAGACTTTCTGATTTTCTTCAGCTGCTCCTTATATGACATGCTCTTGTAATCTTTTAAAATCCTGGTATAGTTTTCCTGGATTTTTTAAACATGTCTTTTAAAAATTAATTTGTTTTTTTTTCAGTTTTTAACAATCATTTCCATAAATTTAAAATTTTTCCCCTTCTCTCCCCCTCCCTCCCCAAGACAGCATGAAATCTTATATAGGTTCTACACATACACTCTTATTAAATTCATTAGTCATGTTGCATAGAAGAATCAAAATGAATGGGAGAAACCATGAGAAAAACCAAATCAAACCAAAATGTAACAAAATAGAAAACAGTCTGCTTCATTCTATATTCTGACTCTATAGTTCTTTGGACGTGGTTGGCATTTGTATTGAGTCCTTTGGAAATATGGTGGTCCTTGCATTGCTGTCAAAGGTTAAGTTTATCAGAAACAGTCCTTGCTTAGAATGTTCCAAAATGGTCATAAATAATGGTTTGGATGCTCCCCATATTCAAATGTGATAAATTTGAAGACTCCCATCTCATAGCAACCTAAGATTTAGAGCTGGAATGGACCTCAGGGGCCATCTAGTCCAATTCCTTCATTTTATGGATGAAAGAAAAAGAAGAAAAAAAAATTGCCCTAAGTCATGTAGGGGAGTAAGCACCAGAGAGTGTACCTGAACATGCTCTTCTGACTAGGAAGTCTGTACTCTTTCCACAGTACCTTTGATAATTATTCCACCAATTTTCACTTTTTTTACATGTGGGTTTTTCTTACAAATTGATAATCAAAATGATAACCAAAGCTGATTCACTTATACTGAAATGTATTCAATTAAAACAAAACCTCTACTACCCGTTTTTCAGAACAAATCTTTTGATTTCAAAATTGTTTCAAAAAAAAAACAACAGTCTTTGTACATTGTGGCTGTTACGGTGTATAATGTTTTTCTGGTTCTGCTCATTTCACTTAGCATCAGTTCATACGAGTGTTTTCAGGTTTTTCTGAAGTCCAACTGTTGATCATTTCTTATAGCACAATAGTATTCCATTATATTCATATACCACAGAGAGGTCAGTCATTCCCCAATTGATGGGCAACTCCTCAATTTCTAGTTCTTAGACACTACAAAAAGAGCTGCTATAAATATTTTTGTAAATGTGTTTCCTTTTCACATTTTTATGATCTCTTTGGGATATAGCCCCAAAAGTTGTATTGCTGGGTCAAAGTGTATGAACATTTTTGTAGCCCTTTGGGCATAGTTCTAAATTGCTCTCCAGAATGGTTGGATCAGCTCACAGTTCCACCAATAATGAACTAGTGTTCCAACTGTCCCACATCTTCTCCAAAATTTATCATCTTCCTGTTTTGTCATGTTAGTCAATCTGATAGGTGTGATATCAGAGTTGTTTTGATTTGCATCAATAGTGATTTAGATTTTTGCATAGGACTATATGTTTTAATTTCTTCCTCTGAAAACTGCCTGTTGATATCCTTTGACTTTTATCAATTGGGGAATAACTTATGTGTTTGTAAATTTTATTCAGTTCTCTATATATTTTAGAAATGAGGCCTTTATCAGAGATACTAGTAAAAATTCTTTCCCAGTTTTCTGCTTGCCTCATAATCTTGGTTGCATTGACTTTGTGCAAAAATTTTTCAATTTAATATAATCACAGTTATCTAATTTGCATTTCATAATATTCTCTGTCTCTTGTTTGGTAATAAATTTCTCTGTTCTTCAAAAATATGACAAATAAACTATTCCTTCCCACCCAATTAGTTTACAGTATCAGCCTTTATACCCAAATCATGTAACTATTCGGACTTATTCTAGTATACAGTGGTACACTGGTCTATGTCCAGTCCCTTCCACATTATTTTCCAGTTTTCCCAGCAGTTTTTGTCAGAAAATGAGTTCTTATCCTAGAAACTGGGGTCCTTGGCTTTATCAAACAGTAGACTGTTATAATCATTGACTACTGTGTCATCTGTACCTACTCTATTCCATTTATCTAGCCCTTTCATTCTTAGCCAGTACCAAGTGGTTTTGATAATTGCTGTGTTATAATACAATTTGAGATCTGGTATGACTAGGCCACCTTCCCTAGCATTTCTTTTCATGAATTCCCTTGATATTCTAGAACTTTTGTTCTTCCAGAAGAATATTGATATTATCTTTTTCTAGCTCTATAAAATATTTTTTTTTTGCTAATTTGATTGGTTTGGCATTGAATAAGTCAATTAATTTAGGTAGAATTGTCATTTTGATTATATTAGCTCAGCCTACCCATATGTAACTGATGTTTTTTCCCAATTATTTAGATCTGACTTTATTTATGAGAGAAGTGTTTGTAATTGTGTTTATATAGTCCCTGGGTTTTGTTGGGCAGGTAGATTCCCAAATAGTGTCTACTGTAACTTTAAATGGAATTTCTTTTTCTATCTCTTGCTGTTGAGCTTTGTTAGTAATATATAGAAACGTAGATGATTTATGTAGGTTTATTCCATATCCTGCAACTTTGCCAAAGTTGTTTATTATTTCAAGTACTTTTTTACTTGATTCTCTAGGGTTCTCTAAGTATATCATCATATCATCTGCAAAGAGCGATAACTTAATTTCTTTGCCTATTCTAATCCCTTTCATTTCTATTTCTTTTCTTATTGCTAAAGCTAACATTTCTAGTACCATATTGAATAACAGTGTTGATAATGGACATACTTATTTCACCCCCCAATTTTATTGGAAATGCTTCTAGCTTATCCCCATTACATATAATGTTTATTGATGGTTTTAGGTAGACACTACTTATTATTTTATTTTTTTTTGTTTTTTTTGTTTTTTTTACTACTTATTATTTTGAGGAAGGCTCCATTTATTCCTATGCTCTCCACTGTTTTCAATAGGCATGGGTATTTTGTCAAAAGTTTTTCCTGAGTCTATTGAGATAATCATATGGTTTCTGTTAGTTTTGTTGTCATGATCAATAACGCTGATAGTTTTCCTAATATTGAACCAGCTCTGCATTCTTGGTATAAATCCTACCTAATCATAATGTATTATTCTCATGATAAGTTGCTGTAATCTTTTTGCTAATACCTTATTTAAAAATTTTGCATCTATATTCATTATGAAAATTGGTCTATAATTCTCTTTCTCTCTTTTGGCTCTTCTCATTTTACATATCAGCACCATATTTGTATTATAAAAAAGAATTTGGTAGGACTCCTTCTGGTCTTGGCACTTATTAGCTCCACTCCTTTGGGCCTCAGGATCTCCTTCTGACCTGCTGAGTTGAGGCTTGCTGGGAAGCCTCCAGTACTGCACTGGTCCCTTTCAGTCACAGCAAGGGGTTCTCTTCTCATTTACCTTCCTAGTCTCCTGAGCTGAAAGACTGCTGTATGCTTTCTCCTGACTCCACTGTTCCAGGATTTTTCATGGGGCAATATTCTCTGGGTTTTTCATAGTCAACAAGGGGAGAGTGAGAGCATTTACAATTTACTCTGCCATCTTGGTTCCTAGAAGTTCAAGTGGGTGACTTTCAAACATTTAGCCTGTGGGCTGATAGCCCCAGGAGTGACTGCCGCTGGTATTGCAGGCCCTGTGCTTCTCTCTCACTCAGTTCTGCTGGACTCCTGTCCTGTCCTGAGAGGTTGGCAAATCTGCACTATTGCTTCTGATTCAGTCTGTCCAGGCCTGTCCCTGCTCCGCTATGGCTGTGTCTATGCTGGTGCCTCCACACTCTGTGCTCCTCCAGCTCCATGTAAAAGATCCTTTCTGTTGACCTTCTGGGCTGTCCTGGGCTGGAAATCTGCCACACTCTCTCTCCTAGTGGATTCTGCCACTCTAAAATTTGTCCAGGTTCACTTTTTAGAGATTTCTGAAGGAGTTTGTGGATGAACTCAGGTTTGTCCCTGCTTTTTACTCAGCCCATCTTGGATCATCCCCTCCCCCACTTTTTAACCTATGAGTGCTATTCTTAAAAAGTGTCATTCAGAATTGAAATACTCTGGGTGGGTTTTGATCATGGCAGCTTACAGGTGAACCACTGTCTGCCTAGTCCTTGATGTTTTGTGCCTCATCCCTATTTAACATAGCCCCAAATTACATTAGCCTTTTGTTTTCTTTTACTATCCTTTGGACTCTTATTAATTTTTCAGTCGCCTTTAACCCTCAGATCTCTTTTGGATAAACTACAATTCTAGCCATACTTTCCTCATCTTATATTTTTGAGGTTGAACCATCAAAACTTAGCATAACATGTTACATTTATTTTATTAAATTTTACCTCTTTAGCAACTGTAATGGGAGTCAAAAATTCTTCCCTGCTCATTAATAGGCCTCAGGTGGGGCTATTAAGGGAAATTTGATTAGGTGAGACTTGTTTTGTATGAAGACTCACACATTTTGTTAATTGCTAATGTAAGGCACTGAGTCAAGAGGGTTGTGCCCTGTAGCTCTGAAAAGTGTATATATACTCTGAGGTAGGATTTTGCTTTGGGGCTCAAATCATTGGAAGAGTATTTGTGTGATTAGGTCAGAAGAGATTCTAGGTAGCCATTAAGGAGTTCCCCTGACTTTGAAAACTCAGATGTTGGCATTTCTCTGTTAAAAATATATGTATTGTCTATGCTCAGGCAGTTGGAATCCCTATTTGTTGGTCTTTATATTTGTAATTTCTGTTTATATTGTCCTGAAGTTCAGGGTGCTGACTTTTCCTCCTGAAATAAGTGAAAGATATATGGGCTTGATTAAAGTAAGTTTGTTTACCCCTTTAAAGTTGCTTTCCTCAGAAAAGCAGATTTAAGGACCTGTACAGCAGGTGCTCCTGTGTATGCTAATATGCTTACTGTTGCAGCAATATCCCAATATTCTAGCCCATCAAGAACTTTTCAGATCCTGACTTTTACCCATCTGTTAACTCACTCTCCTAACTTTGTTCCATAAGCAAACTTGATAAATATACCATCTATGTACGCTTGTATCCCAGTCATTGATAAAAATATATGTTAAATGGCATGGGGTGAAACATAAATCCTTGGAGCACTCTACTGGAAAATTCCTTCCAAGCTAACATGAACACCTACTTTTCTGGGTATAGTTATTTAAGCAATTCCAAATCCAACCAACTATGTAATCACTTTGCCTGCTTTTATCCACCTTTTCCCAAAACAATAGCATCAGAATCTTTTAAATTTATGGCAATGAAACACTCTCACAATTCTTCATGGAAGTTTTGTCTAAGGTCAAAAGGCTACACATAATATGCAGTGCTACCATAGATCCTATTCCTTAGTTCATTGGTTGTGCCTCCTTCATGCATTGAGTGACATCCTGCAAAGATAGTTAACATAAGGTTGATACTGATTCCCTCTGGATTGATGCAGGCTTCAGGCAATGCATTTATTTTATTGGCCCTGAAGAATTCTTATCATTAATACAAACATAGTATTTGGATTTGGGATCTAGGTACCAAATTTTATAAATATAATAGAGTATAGTAGGAGTAGCTAGATGGCCTATGACTGGATAGAGTGTTGCACCTGGATTTAAGAAGATCTGCATTTAAATCCTCCCTCACACGCTTACTGTGTGATCTTGGGTTTCCTCAACTGTAAAATTATGATGATAGCATTTACTTCACAGCTGTTGTGAGAATCAAATATGATAATATTTGTGAAGCATCTAGGACAGTGCCTGGAACATAGTGGCATATAAATGCTAGCTGCTCTTGTTGTTGTTATACTTCTGGAGTCAGAAAATCTGGGTTCAAGTCACCTTGGGTGAAGTTATAGAATCAGAAAAATATTAGGTCTTGAAAGGACTTTGAAAATGAATCTATTGAAGAGAATATAGAGAATAGATCATTTTAAAGTTACTGAAGTCATTAAAAAGGAGCATAAGATTTAGGAAAGGAAGAACTTTGAGGCTAACTAGTCTAATCCCATGTTATATCAGTCAAAAAGTTGGAATTTGAACCTAATTCATACTCTCGATGTCAGCACACAGTGCACAGACTTGCCCAAGGTCTATGACAGGTAAGTTGTCATAGATTGGTGCTACCACATGGCACAGCATGAATGTTTAGTTCTTAGGAGCTACCAAGATGGAAGTCTTTTAAGGAAGTTTCTAATGACAGATTACTGTCTAAAGACCTACCCTAGATACATTTGGAGAGCCATATCACCTGAAAATTGACCACTAACTAATGAATGCTTTGGCTGATTATCCATGAAACATTTATTTTTTTAAATTCAGTCTTGCATGATTATTGACACAGAATTAACTAAGATAAGTATCTCATAAGTATGAAATATTATATAAATCTCAATTTTACTCATTCCTCTAGCATTCTAGATATTCTTGGTCTTTGCTAGTGGATTTCTGTGCTTAAAAAATAGATCTAATGAAATGATTTACATTTTTAAAAAATGACTTCATAAATCTTCAAAAAAAGTCCAAACCAGATTTCTAAAAATGGAACTAGATAAAAATTACTACCTGTTCAAAAGTGTAATAAAAACAAGTAAATAATCTATTTTTTGGTCAAATGAAGTGAAATGCAAAAAAGTGCAAGCAACATAAATGATAAATGGAAAATCTCAGATAAAAACTACTTTTCATTAAAAAAAAGTTTGAACTGTAATTGCTTATAGTAGTTAGGAACATTTTTTATTGGTTGAGATGGGTTTTTACATGGTCCTTTTTAGTTTTTTTATCCTAATGCTGAATCTACATGATAATATACACAGGTCTGGGGAATAATTTAACTGGTATAGGCATTTGAGAATGACCTCTTGAAGTATGACTTGTTTTTCCCTTTATGAAATATTCATTTTTGTTAAATTAAAGCTTAAAGGCTTCTCACAGACCCCTGAAATGACTGTGATTTATAGTAGTAAGGGCACTATATTTGGGCTCAAACCCCAGGTCTGCGTCTAACAACCTTAGTTATATTGAACAAGTCATTTAATATCTCTGGGTCTCAACTTCTTCATCTGGTTTAAAAGGAGGGAATTAAACAAAATGATCTCTAAATTTTACTTTTCATTAAAAAGTCATTCTTAGTCAGGTTCACAATTAAATATTTCTAATTCATAACCAAAGGTTCCTGCCTGCCTTCATATTTAAAATCCTGTGAAGCATAACTCTAAGGGTTATAAGGGAGCAGAGGAATGTTTGGGGTTAAATCAAACAATAGAGTTAAAATGCATCAATGGAGTCACTAATAATTGGATAGATTATTCTGATGAAATATCAAATTATTTCATTATGCTGCAAAATGGGAAGATAAAAAGGCACCAGTATCTACTCTTTTCATAGTAAAATAGTAAAGTATTTGATCTCTAAATGAGTGTCACAAACTTCTGATTCTCCGAACTTCTTTCAGTAGCATTTCATTTTGGTGAGTGGTTTAAGAATTTAAATGACTTTTGTTTAAATAACTGGAATATTTAAGGTGATTGAAGTAGAAGGTAGTAAGGGCAAGAAATTCAAGACTGATTCCCACTTGGAAATCAGAAAAACAGCTAATTTTTGTCCCATCTACAATGTCAACAACTTACAATCAAATTGTTTAGTTATGGAAGACAGGAAAATAGCATTGGTCCTATGAGATTATTCCTTACATTCCATGTATGGTTCTATAGATTTATTCCTTGTATGGGATGAAGTCAAAACAACCAAGGAGTTTCCAGGCGATCAGCCTGATAGCTTATTATATAGTGTTCTATTATGGAATCATAATCTTTACTCCTCATCCAAGCAGTCTCTTACTTCTACTAGTTCTTTCAAGATGTCTCTTGGCTCTATCCATCCCTTCTCACTGTCATCACCCTAGTACATGACCTCATCAATTTATTCTTCGATAACTAAAATTGAAATTCATCTCTTTTTCATTCTAGTCTGTCCTTTATACTGCCATTAGAATAATTTTCCTAAAACACCACTTTCATCACTTCATTATCCTACTTAAGTGTCTTCCTACTATCTTCCAGTACAATCTCTAGATGCCCTGTATTGATATTCAAAATATTCTACAACCTGTACCACTGTCACCTGTCTGAACTTGTCTCCTACCACCTTCCAAAACATACCCTCCTCTCTACTTTGTCAGTTTCCTTACTATTGCTTGAACATACTTTTCTCTTGCCATCATCTTCAGTAATGCCAACATTCACAGTGATGAGCCTTTCAATACCTTCATCATATTCCTCTAGAGAACATAAATATAAGTTATCCTCTGGATAACCAAACTTACTTGATGTCACTCATCAAGTATCTAGAATAGTGGTTCTTAAACTCCATTTCTAGTCAAGAACCTTTAAAAATAACTCCAATATCATTGAGATTTTTAAGTTCTACATCAAATATTGAATGGAATGCAAAATGAAGCAGGCAAGGTGAAGATAATGAATGCTGAAAAGTATTAGTTCTAGTGGAAAGCTGGGCTTTTGAACTTTGTGTCTCATTAAAAGAACTCATTAAACATTTTCTAATACATTATTCAAAGATGTTCAAAACTAAATATTCTTTCTGTCCCTTTACCTGAACTAGTTAGAGAATGGAACTGATGAGATACGAGAACAGAGTTAATTTTTTCTATAACCAGGGCTTATACCCAGGGGTATAGTGAGGTTATAGCTACTACTACTACTACTACTACTACTACTACTACTACTACTACTACTGCTGCTGCTGCTGCTGCTGCTGTTGCTAACACTAACATAGTGTTAGCAACAGAAGTAGTGTTGTTAGTTTAGAGACCACCAGTCTTTCAGTCTTCATTCCCTGAGCCTTCTACTGCACTTCTCTTGAGCTCAAAAAGTCTTTATATAGCAATACCATAAAGTGCTGGTAAAATTTGAATGACCAGGTTGGGGGATGGCAGAATGTGTGTAGTATATTTTTATGTTTAAACTGCATTATTGACATTTTCTTAAATCTAGACAATTAACAAAATGAAAAAAAAATCAAGCCTTGATTTGTAGTAGACAATTTTTGAAGTAATTATTTTCAAGCTGGATATCAAAAATTGAGTCTTAGAGACTGTTTAAATTAGTTCACATACCTAGTCTGACTTATTTTATAAATGTGTCACATTATACAGAAGGAAAACTGAGTAACAGACAAGTATGTCTCAAGATAAACTAGTACTATTTCTAGTAAAAAAAAACTATTCAAAGGGCATGTTTTGTTGACTACAAATCATCAGTGTTAACTTTATTAAAGGACAGCAATTTGTGCACCAAAAAGATTAGACAGAGACAACCCCTGAACGCTAAGACATTAATTTCTAAGAAAGTACTTATTCAGATGAATAAAGTATAAAAATATGTTAAAAATCAATTTACCAATATGACAATATGAATATTAGTAGAGAATATATGTACAGATGACTATTGGGCAAGGAAGTTCAACCTAATGGGCTTACCAAGGAATTTATAGAGGAACAAATTAGAGCTTGTAAGTCCAAGAACAATGAACCAGAGGGGAAAAAATGATCAGGGATCTATGTTTGGCCCTGTACTATTTAATGTTTTTGTTAATGACTTGGATGAAGGCATTTATTATCCAATCATCAAATTTTCTGATGACAAAAGAGCTGAGAGGGAGTTTAACACACTGGGTAACAGCTGAATAGTCAGAAATATCTTGACACTGGTAAGGTGGAAAATGTCTAGAGGAACACAATCAGCAGTATGAAAGCCCTTGAGTTTAGGGCATGTGAAAATCAACTGAAGGAGCTGGAGATGTTTAGCCCAGAAAAGAAAGACTTGAGGACATGATGACCTTTTTTCAAACATTATAAAGGCTCAAATATGGAAGAAGGATTACATTTGTTCTACTTGGTTTCAGGGGGCATAATGAAGAGCAATGGGTTAGAGTTGAAAAGAAGGAAATTTAGGCTTGATGTAAAGATAAGCCTTTTGACAATTGGAGCCAGGAATGTGCTGGTAAATGTTTAATATCTTGCTCTCTGGGTTAATTTGTATTAGTAACATTTTCTCTATTACTTTCTAAAATCTAACCAATCAACAAAACATTAAGACATGCCTTGATTTGTAGCTTTTGCCAACTTTTGAGGTGTAAATATTCATACTGAAAATTTTACAACTTGCTTTCCCATGCTATTTAATCTGACTTCAGTAGACCCCTAATTTTAGAGCTATCCACAAGTCTGCTTCAGGAGAGTTTCAAGCAAAGACTGGCCCCTCATTGGCAGTATGTAAGGCATTCTTGTATGGATATAGGTTGAGCTAGATAGTCACTGTTATTGCTTCCAACTCTGAAATTTTGTGATGTCTATCTAGAATTGATTATATTTTGGGAAACAGTTTGAATAAAAGAAGGAAGAGTGCATGTCTAGCAGGAGAGGGAGAGCAGGGAAAAAAGAGAAAACAATGATTAATTGTTGTTAGTACGTATTAGCAACAACCTAGTACTTAAGATCCTAGATTTAGTGTTGGAAGAGATATTAGAATTCATTCAGTTCAGGCTTCATTTTATAGATGAGTAAACTGACCCCTAGTCATAGTAAGTGAATTACCCAAGGTCACATAGGTAGCAAGCTTCGGACTATAATTCATAACCACCTGTTCTGATTCCTGATACGTTTATTTCTTCATTGTGAAACTCTGAAGGATGTTTTTCTTCTTTTCTAAAAAAAATTAAACTAAAAAAATTGCTTCTTATTTTCCGGATTTCTTTTTTGAACTCTCCTTCCTTCCTTCCTTCCTTTTCCCATCACCTTGAGAGATTTCTCTTAAACTTATTTGGCCAGAGGTCATTATTTGTGGGGGCTTAGTTTTGCATTTACACATTGTTTCCTTACTGGCATACTGTGTTATCCTTGTCCAGAGTTGTTCAGATAACAGTTTGTTAGCCTTGGGTTTTCAGATTGCTATGTGACCGACAAAATTATGTTTTCAATAATATTTCATACAAGCCTTTCAGCATCTAGGGTGAAATGCTGATTTTGTTGGGAAAACATGAATGTGAGGGAGGCATAGCCTACTCCTGATTTCAGTCCACTAACTTCAAAGCAAGAACTGCCTGAATAAGGATTACAAAATCAAGTCCTTTATGAGTGGCTCATGTTTCATTGCATAACTGTTGGACTCATTTGTTTGGCCTGAATGTGGCCCAGCTGCAGGTGGGATTTCCACATCTGTGCTTGTGAGAATAGTCACTATGGATTATAATAGTTAGTAAATGGGCTACTTTTCATTTGTTTTTCATTTGCTCTCCTTTTATTACTCAAATAGAGAGGAGGAGTTCCTCTCCCCCCCCCTTCTTTAACAAAGTAGAATAAATATTCCTTATACAGCTAATAATCATTAGCTAGAATGTAAGGTCCTGGAGAGCAGGGATCATTGCCTTTTCTGATCCTGCAGTTGCTAATGCTCTCTCCCTCTCATATAATAGTTATATATTTTTAGTTTTTTTCCTCAGTAGAACGTAAATTTCTTGAAAGGATTGGTTATCATTCTGTTTCTGCATAAATAGGGCCTTGCACGGAAAAGGTCCTTAGTAAATATATATTGGATTTGATCATAGGAACGTCAACCTTCATTTTCTATGACTATTATGTGAAGATGGTGAAGTGCAGGCAAGGGTGATACTATACAGCTTACACTGATTAAGTTCCAAGTATGGGCAGAAGACTATTAATAATAGAAAACTGACAGACTTTAAATAGTATCTTCATTATGCACATGGACTAGAGCTTCACAATGATACTTAGATATTTGCAATGATCCATTTTTTTCGCACATGGCGATCTCATGGAGTTATGTTGTAACAAGGACCACATTAATACTGTTAAACTGACTCCCAGTTGCTGTGACCTTGGCTGTAGGGCATGGTTATCTTGCCATTTTGACAAAGCAATCCAAGAAGACAGCTGTTTAGTGAGTGGAGAAGGTCTAGAATTTTCTGCTCAATAGGAAGTTAAAAAGCATTGTTTCTTCATAGGGCTTCACTTTGTCTTTCAACTTAATGTCATATGGGCACCAAATTCTGTTTGCAACCTTCCCAAAGGGTTAGCTGGCCTTCTGGATCTCATCATCTAAGCTGCAATCAATACCCATCAATGGACAATGCAATGCCTAAGAAATAGAAGTTAATGACAATTTCCAGCTCAAGAAGATGTTTTATTACATATAAAGATTTCTTGTATTTAGCTGGTAGCTGATCCCAATCATCTCTGGGCTAATCAACAATCCTAAACACTGGGAAAACCCTCCAAATTGAGTCATGAATAATTGCATTTGAGATTCAAGCACAATTGTTAACAAGTTATTTTCTAGATGATAGCTCTTATGACTTTAATGATAATTAAATGAATTCCAAAAGTATAAAAAACATTTTAATTAGGTTGAATAGTACTGGATTCCTCTTTAATTTGTTAGTATGGGATACAGGTCAGAGAAAACACTATTCCCTTTAGAAACATCAACCGAACCAAGATTTATCTGAGGATATTGCTAAATTCAAGACAGCCAAACTTACTTATAAACCAGTGGAGCTTTTGTTTATAAGTGGTGGTAAGTGAAATTCTTGAAATTTTCCTTGTATTTTTTCTTTATTAGATTTCAACAAAAAAGTGCCAGTCAGTCAATAAAAATAGTCAATCCATCAAAAAACCATATATTTAGCACTTCTACCATATGCCTGGTACTGTGAAAATCACCTCCTCCCACAAAAAAAAAATCACACACATAATACCATTGTCAAAGCAGTTCCTCTAGAGTAGTAGCCCTTTGAACAGTTGTATTGATTACTTCTGCTCCAGAAAACTGACATCAAAGCATCATGACCCCTGCTCAGGTTGAAGACTGATGTTAGGGCCAGGAGTAATTTTTAATTCTTTTTGTTGCTTGTATATTGTAGTGACATTTTCAAAACAAAAGCCATAAATAATCCATAACCAAGGATATTGCCCTTTGGACAATTGTGGAGGGTTTTTATTCAATATGAAGCCTTGAAAAAGAAAACATCTTTCATTTTAAGATTTCATTGTACAATTTAAATGTTAGGACACATTATATACCTCAGAGACTAAGTCAAATTTATTTCTATGCTTATGAGTATAAGTGTGCATATTTTTTTTGTTGCTGATCATTTGTTTTCATTTTTACTTTCCTCCTGAGATCTCACTGAATTGCTTCTGGGAAGCCAATTCCAAATGCACTAAAGAAAAAATTCCTGTTTAATCATGATTCATGTTTATTAGCAAATTCTCTGAATTTTTGTTAAGATCAAAATGTATACTTGAAGCATTATGATATACTTCTTTCTAATATTATTTATAATACATGTAATATGTCAAGAATTTAGAAATAGTCTCTGAAGTGTGTTGATCCATTCTATTATTCTTTGTCACAATTTTTTTCTTTAAAAATACATAGAAAAACCCACACTGATCCAAATGGATCCATTTTTTTTTTGCCATGCTACAAATAATTTCTAGTAATTAAATATAAGAGCCTAGTTCTTAGAATATAACATCGTACTTGATATCTCTTTCCATCAGATTTGGGGAAGGATATTTTAATATCAACATTTTTTTTGAGAACAAATTGACCCTAATATCATTTTGGAAGTATTTGTTAAATATTTAAAAAGTACCATAGACAATTTTCAAATAGTCCTATCCCTATTTTGGAACTGACACCCTCTAAGGAAGAGGACTCCCAACTATACAAAGAGTTTGAGGCCTATACACAGAAGTAGAAGATGGAACAAAAGAAAAGAAATTACTGAAAATAGCAATACTCCAGTCCAAATCTAGTAAACTCCCTGTAGTCATCATTGGCTTTCAGGATTCTTTTAGAGAAGTAATTTTAATATGCACAAAAACAAATAATAACAATGAGATATATTGAGATATATCTCAAGTAAGATTAGGCTGGTGGGCATGTGTATTCACTATTAATAATGCTAGTAAATGCTCATGGAAACTTTACGACTCTAATTTATGTCAATTGATGTCTTTTTTTCTTCCTTATACACATCAATGAATCAGATACAAATGTAAAGTATGTCAATTAAAGACATAAATATAACTCATGACTGAACCTCTGAACTCAACTAGACCCAAGTTCCACTTCAGATTCAGAAAGTCTCCTCTCTGGGAATCTGTGAATCAGTCTCATTTATAGCTCTCAGCTAAATGTCCTTAATCCAACATAGAACACAGAGGAAGCTTATTGCACACAAGAAAGAAAATACAGAAAAAACACTTACCTGAACTTAATAATACCATCCTCTCAGATGCTCCAGGGAACTATGCAGTTCCACACTTGTAACACTAACACAGCAGAGGAATCTTGTAATGACTGGGAATTAACTAAGGTTACTAAGGAGTCAAGAACCACCGTTTTCTCCCTACCCAGTGGTGAGTACCACCTTTCTCAAAGGCCAATAGAAGTATTCCAGATGTATAGAAAAATCCTAAGT
Source organism: Potorous gilbertii (assembly GCA_028658325.1). Taxonomy (NCBI): domain Eukaryota; kingdom Metazoa; phylum Chordata; class Mammalia; order Diprotodontia; family Potoroidae; genus Potorous; species Potorous gilbertii. Next base: position 656,201,549 of record CM053769.1, on the reverse strand, counting down.
TTAAAGCCTAGAGAAGGGAAAGAACTCAAGTCCTCTGTTTAGAGAATCAACTCCCTTCCCATTGAGTTAAACAGTTCATATGATTCACAGTACCCGTTAATTGCAAGGCATGACTTTGTTCTTTTACCTCTTTGCTTTAAGCCTCCTGTCATGCCCAGTTTAAACCATGCCATAAGGGCAAGAGCAGAGTTAGGCAACTATTACTAGCAACTATACCTATGCTCATGCCCTCATTTCACTCTATCCATACATTCATATGGATACATCAATGGGGAACGGAACTGGAAGTTATTGGCATATGGACCTTACACGTAAGAAATCTCTCTCTACTAAAGCAGGATGTTGAATGATTACTGTCACATAGATTGATCAACTGTTTTGTTGTTTAGTTGTTTTTCAGTAATACCTGACTCTTCATGACTTCATTTGGGGTATTCTTGGCAAAGATACTCAAAAGGTTTTCCATGTCCTCCAGCTCATTTTACAGGTGAGGAAACTGAGGCAAACAGGGTTAAGTGACTTGCCCAGGGTCACACAGCCAGTAAGTATCTGAGGTCAGATTTGAACTCAGGAAGATGAGTCTTCTTGACTCCAGGTTTGGCATTTCATTCACTGTACCACTTTGCTGCCCATAAAGAACTATTAGTGATTATCTAATCCAGCTCTTCCATTTTGTAAATGAAAGTGATACTTAAGAGATGTAAAATGTCTTTTTCAAGACCCCAGAACCATTAAGTGGCAGTACTGCTAGGTATTCTGACTCCAAGTCTGGCTCCCTCTTCATTATACCACATAATGTTCTTTGTTAAGGTAAGTTGGGTCTTTAAGAGTCCAATTTGAAGAGTCACTCATCAACTGAAGTTCAAGTAGTTTGATGAAAATGATCTAAAACAATCACCGTAACCTTGGGGGGTGGGAAGCAACTCTATGATGTCTATGATATGCCATATACATATGCTATTATGATATGAGTCTATGTCTATACCTATAGAAGTGGTATAAAATCAGACACTGAAATAGTTGGGCCAAACTGAATGAGAAATAATAAGCTCACTAAAATAAAAGGAAAGACTCTAGGGACATTGTTTGGTTCATGAGCTATTAAAAGGAAAATATTAAAATAAAAACAAGAATCCATACCCTGAAACTTAGGTGACATGTTTTTCTCCATGATGATAGATTTTAGTGGGGAGTTTATTTACCTCTGTGAGGGGGACTTTAAATACTTCTGGTGGGAGACAAAGAAATAGCTAATTAAAGGCTTGATATTGTAATTTCTTTCTTGATATTGTAATTAATTAGGTAATTGTAGGATGAAGAGAGCCATTTTTCTAGCACTGGACCATGAATATAGAGTTTTCTTCATTACACTCCTTAAAGGTAGGCAGTGCTCATATTTTACAGATGGGTACAAACCCTATCTCTGCTCCATACTACCTTGTACCTTGGGCAAGTTATTAATTTTTCTAGGTCCTACTTTCCTTATCAGAGAGGATTAGACTAACATGATCACTTCTAATGTCCATCCCTTCTATGCCTAAAGTCATGTTTTTATGTTACAATTCTTTATAGTAAGTTTGTTGCCATAATCTTGTCATTCCTCACCCTCCCTTTCCCTGAAACCTGGTTCTTAAAGAGGAATTGCTCTTGCGAATTCTCTAACTTTTTTTGAACAGATAGTACTCTTTTTAAAATACAGAGATACAAAGGTTCCCACACCTACATATTTTCATAGCTTGCTTCCTTGCATCCTGTTCCCTAGTTTGAATCTAGGAAAGAGGTCAACTAACTGAGGGTAGAAGGCCATATTTAGCCCCATCCTTGGTTTTTCATGGTCAGCTATTTTTAAAAATTTACATTTTTAAAATACAGGGGTTTTTAAATTAAAAAATATAAAGCATTCCCACCGTGTAGGCTGTACAAAATTGCCTGGGGTTGGATTTGGCACTTAGGCCATAGTTGACATGCCTCTGATGTAGAACTTCCCCTTGAGCATTGTCACCCTGAATATAAGTATACTTTTGAGTAAACCATAGAAATATTTTTTAAAGGCACGGTTTAACAGAGATGTTTTTCCTTTTGAATATAACACTGTTAGGATAGTTTGAGTGATAAAAAAGCACATGCATATGTATGTGGATACATATATAATATACATGTGTATTTATGTGTATATGTTTATATACATGTACCTATATAAACACACATTTTTATAAATCATAATTATCTTTATAAGTATGAATGTGACAAGAGGGTTATTATTTACATTTCTGGGAAGGTTAGGGGTACTATCGTTAAAGCAAAGATCATGAGAAAGGAGGCCTAGAACAGTGGATGGGGCACTAGATTTGAAGTAATGAAATTCTGGGTTCAAGTTCTGCTTCAGTATTTAGTAATTATATGACCCCTGGAATGTCACTTACATGCCCTGAGTCTCAATGTCCCCATCTGTAAAATAATGGAATTTGGCTTGGCCTCAAAATCCTTACAGCTTTAATTTAATTCTAATTCTATGACCCTATGACAAGGCCTTAGCTTGGAAGACTATCCACAATTGCATAGGTAGGAGAGACTCTGTTACTCTCTAAGTATTTCCTGTCTGATCTCACAAACCCGAGTTGTCACTTTTTCCTTTACCTCAAGTGACCCCTGAATTAGACTGGGAAATCTATTAATGTGATGACAAGAACCAAATACCAACTAACAAATCTTATAGTTCTGTGCTTAACCATTTATAAAATATATCATCTCATCATCCCAAATAGCTTATAGCTTCTGAAACTCATTAATATTGACTATCAGTGAACCATGTCCTATTTCCAACACAGGTCACCATGTTGCATTTCCCACACAGGTACCCAAACTTAATGAAATACTAATGCTTGACATTTACAATCTCCCAAATAGAGGTTTTCTTCCTTTGTGGAGTTATTGGCCAGTCAAGAACATCTGCTTCTAATGTTCTTATTACAAAACAAACAAATAAACCACCTGTGATTTATATACTAAAAAAATAGGAGAAAGAGTTGAACATCCTAGTTCATACTGGTCAACGAAGGCCAGTGTCTATTCTTACCACTAAATATCATCAATCATCATTCTCATCATATAATTCTCATCATTATCCCTTCAAATGTCAATTCTTTGCCTTCTCAGGAGATAGAATAGGAGTAAGGGTGGGGGAGGAAGCAGTGGAATGCCAACCAGTGTGATATACAGTAGGGACCTCACTTCTCTTGAGACTTCTATGGTAACTATGAAACTCTTGAGTGACAGAAGAACCTTGAAAGAGTGGCAAATTGGGCTCCGACAATATCAGTGAATAGGTGAGCATTTTAGCCAATGGAGAGATGCAACCACTCCTAAGATCCAAAAGCCAAAAAAATAGAGTGGCAGAGAGTTGCATGGTGGCCTACCTCAAAACCATCACGATGATTAGTTTGCTACAGAGCAGTTGTGCTCCTTTGTGTTCTAGTACCACAAGAAGGCAAGAAACACCAGAACAAATCAGCAATGAAATGCTTCAGGGTGGGTGGCATTCTAAGGCAGGGCAACCACAAATGTGCATGAAACAGACTCAATACAGGGATGCTTTCACTTTTTGCTGCTTGGTTTTTTCTTCTCTTTTTCTTTATGAAAAATTCTGCTTTAAGTTGGAATGACTCTCTGAGAAAATGAATGGAGAGTTATATAGTGGTAACTTAGATGATATAAATACAAAAGATATAAATAAAATTTATTTTAAAAAGAACTCTGTACCTAAATCCAAATTAGACTTAGTAAGAGATGAAATTAAGGAGCTTCTAAAATCTGAAGTTGGAAAAATTGAAGAATCTGAGGTCATAGGACATTTACACTTAACATAAATTTTAGAAATTCCATTTAATAATGAAGCACGTGACGAAAACAGTATTGATGTTTCAAATTGCTGGTGGAAAAGAAGATGGGCATACTTAGACTGGAATCCTGAAGTACTTTTTTTTTGAGTTTGATGTTACAAGTCTACTTCACAGACCAACGATAATGAAACAAAGTAATTAGAAAAGATGGTTTTGTTATAAATATCTTAAATAAATGTATTATTCCATAATATTTTACAGAAAGTATAAAAACAATCCTTGACTGAAACTTAACATCATGTGTGGTGACCAATGCATATTAAGAATCATAGGAGGTATTATAAGATGAGAGCATTGTTGAAATGAAAAATGAATAATTTTAATTATTTTAAAGTAAAAAGTTTTGTGTAAATAAAGCAAAATGTAGCTAAGAGTAGAAGGAATGGACAGTCTCTCAGATAAAATGGATTGGAACACTACTGTGATACAGGAAATGATGAGCTGATTAATTTAGGAAAAAACCATGGAAAGACTTAGACCTATGAAGGCAGATGCTATCCACTTTCAGAGAAACAAATGACAGATGGAAATAATGAACAGCATGTCTTGCATATATGTGTTTTTATAGATATAGATATCTACATATCTCCATGTTTAATTATAGCCTTCTTTAGTGTGGAGGAGGGGAAAAAGTAAAAGTGCACAGCAGAGAACAAAAGAAAACCTACAAGGAAGCAAAGAAAATCTGTATAGCTTGAAAATAATGTGTTGTATTTATTATATGAATTTTCTTGAAATGGAAATTTATTGTTTCATCTTGAATCTCTTATGTTTAACTGTGTACACATGGAAATACTCTTTTTTCTTTTTTAATTTTATATTTAAGTTTAAAATGAATAAAATATTTACAGAAAAGAAAAAAAGAATTATAGAAGGAAAATTGAAGTTATTAAAGGAAACACCTAGAGACAAGTACAAACAAAACACCTACAACCACTATGATAGAAGTGACTTGAGAAACCTGTTGAGCTGTAGAAAAGCTTAACAGAAAGATCAAAAGATCTTAGAGATGATGAACACAGCAGAGTGTTTGAATGCCATATCATCCAATTAGAGCCAACAAAAAAAGAAACATCTAGAAAACAGAAGTATATTAAAATTCTAGATCCCTTAAATCATCAATTCAAAGCAAAAAATCCAAATAGACAACAAATATCCATCTGAATATTGAAAGACCTGAAAATGTCATGCAAAGTTCTGACAAAAAAGAAATGGGCCTACTCTCTTTTCCGATAATATAATTATTATAAATGTATGGTGATGGAATTCCATCTGACACTGGGCAAATCATAATAGGAACAAAATAATAGATACTCATTTAAGATTTTAAAGTTTACAAAACTCTCTACATGTATTAACTCATTTAAGCCTCACAGCATAGTAGACTCAAAAAATAATGGATTGATAAGAATATATCCCAAAATGCACTCCCACAATTCAGATTCATTATATACAATTTTTTAAAAGGTTATGGATAATGCAGAAGCCATTTAAGTTGATAGAATTTGGGTGCTTTGATGAAAAAAAATATGCTTGATAACTCTAGGTAAGGTTGTACTTCCTTTTCAAGAAATAAAAAATAACATGTAAGAACTATATTTAGATAACATTGTGATTTTGAGGCTAACAAAGATGCTAGATCAGGAGAGAAAAGGACAGCTCAGATCTCTCTCACAACTACTCCAATGAAGACCTAGTGAGAACACTAGACTAAGTTATGATTGGGAAATCAAAACAAAAATCACATTGACTCATTTTTCTAGTCCACGTAAGCATGGGGAAATGACAAGAGATTTGCAGATTCTGCAGACAGGGTTTGCTAAGGAGGGTACCTTGCAAAACTGGGGCTTGTGGTTATCTACTATGGAAAGAAGCTTTTCCAGGTTAGTGTTGACACTGTGCAATAGGAAGACTAGCCAACTGGCAGATGTCTCATACTCTAGAGTTAGGTCATGAGACTCAGTTTAGACAGAGGAGAGCCTCTGAAGTTATGTGCTAACAAACCAGGGCATGAAGTGATACTGGGCAAGGATAAGGAATAGAAGGGAGCAGCAGCTACATAGCTCAGGTTCTTGGATGTAGACTTTGGCCTCATCTAACACTTTCCATTGAAAAACTAGGGTAGAGAATTCAAACCTCCCAGAGAGTTGAAAGGGACAGAGGCCAATAGCAAACTACTGGAACTCCAAACAAGGGCAAGTCTATAGTAGTATAACCCTGATGAATCTGAAAAGTTTAAATCAGGAAGCACAGTCAGAATTTGCTCTAGATCAAATCACTTTGGACATTCTTGATATGCCCTTAAGATTCTTGAAGCACACACAGCCCTCAACATGAAAAGAAATTATCAGAAGGACGTGAGACTACAAAACATGACAAAGCAAAGCTCAGGCATTCCTTCTAGAAGTGAAAAAAAGAGCCTGGCTCTAATATAAAATTCCTACTAAAGACTTAAGCAAGAATAAGTAAAGAAAGAAGACTACCACTATAAAGAGCTATTATGGTAACAGAGATGCCAAAGATGCAAGTGTAAGAGAAGAGAATGATTCCAAAACCTCCACACGTAAAGGTCAAAGAAAAGCACAGCTTAAACATAAATTAAATACCATCTACTAAGTCATAGAAGGATTGCAATTTGTGGGTTTGAAAAGAAGAGAATTCATACCAACTAAATCACAGAACTTTCAAGGACTGACATATTTCAGAGCCTATTTTTGTTTTGGCTAAAACATAATTTAGAAAACAATGATAAAAACATTTATATAATACAAGCTTTACAAAATATTTTGCGTGTCTTATCTAACGATTCTCACAGCAGCCTTGTGAGGTAGCTACCGTTATTACCCATGTTTTACACATGTGAAGACTGAGACTGAGACAGGACTAAGTCACTTGAATTCAGGCCTTCCAGATCTTTTTGTATCCTAGTGCTTAGAAAACTACCTGGCACACTGTAGATGATTAATAAATATTTGTTGAGATATTCACTGATTCCATACTCCAAGCTAGCTACACTAAGCCATCTAATTAATTAAAAGAGGTTAGCAGAGGAAGGAGAATAATTACCCACAAAGGTGTGGCATCATTTTTTTTAAAGTAAAATTAACTCAATGGGGAGAATATTTTGGAACCCAAAATTTTGTGAAAATGAATGTAAAAAGTTAAATAAATAAATTTATATATATAAAAAATTAAAGTACCATATAAAGTAAAAAAAAGTAAAATTAACTCTAGGTTCAAATTACATAATTGTACTCAGATTCAGAATGAATTTTAAGGAATTCTGAATCTTTTCTACATAGGTTACAGTGTTAGGCTAAATCTAATAAGATGCAGCTATAAATATAAAGTCTTATTCTTTTTTAAAATTTACTTATTTAGTTTGGAACATTCAGTTCCACAAGCTTTTGAGTTTTAAGTTTCCTCCCCTTCCTCCTTCCCTTCCCTCCCCTCTCTCCAAGATGGCATGCAATCTTTCTCTTTTCTTTTATAACAAGTATCATCTCAAATCCCTGAAACAGCCATGGGGGTGGGGGCAGAGGTTACCATTATCTTCATTTAGATGAGGATATTGAAGCAAACAGAAGTTATATGACTTGTCATACAGTTAGCAACCAACCATATGAGGCTGGGCTTGAACTCAGGTCTTCCTGATTCCAGATACAGTGCTCTAGCCATTGAGCTGCTGGGGTGGGGAATGGAAAAGAGTAAAATAGTAGCTATTATCAATGATTTGAAGGACTGACATGTGGATGAGGGTTTCACAAGGGTCAATTTCATTTTGATGTGAGACAAAATTTCCCTAATAATTAATTTATCCAAAGACAAACTGAGCTCCCACTTGGATGACCACATGTTGGATAGGTTGTAGCATACATAGATTATTGTTGAGGAATGAGTTGGAATAACTGATCTCTGAGATTTCTTCCCATTCTCAGATTTTACTCACAGAAATATTCCAGCTAATTTATCATGATTAGAAATGTTGATACTCAACCTGATTCACCCCTTTAATCTTTATATTCAATATAGTTAGGTTCAGTTTCATGTTAAAGAAATTAACGAATGTGATAGAACCAGTTTGAACTCATGAGAGCTTATTGTTAAATTTTCAATAAGGGAATGTTATAAATCAGGGCTTGATATATTTCTCTGCTGACTGTCTACTTAAGAAAATGGTGGAGAAAATATTCATAATGCAAATTAAACTTGAATGTGTCATTCATACATTTTTTGAGAGTTTGTGATTAAATATTTACTAGGACATCCCTGAATAAATGTACAGTTCTACATGACTTTCTATATTTTGAATATTTTGTTCTTAGAAAATGTGTAATATATGTTATTCTCTCTTCTAGCATATCATGTCCATAGAAAAATAAGTAGTATGCTAGAAGAAAGCTAAGAGGGAGGCAAGCCAACTCTGGTACTTTTCAACTATGAAGCAAATTGTTTCAATACGACACAATTAGGCTCATACTAGATCTATCTCATCAGGATATGAAATGGAACATTGTGTGCCTAAAATGATGAAAAAGCATAACATCCTTTTTGTCCTGACCAACTGAATGTATCCATTTAGAAGTTTCCTTTGCACCCTGGTCTAATCTTTTATATTTTAAAATGAATACAAAAATAATTAACTCTGTGCTCAGAAATTTATAGGAAAAGTTTTGAGAACCACAATATAGCAGATATGTAATTCATCTGGGCAGAAAAAAATTCCGTGCCCTGAGAAATTGGAGAGGTAGTCTTGAAAGTTAAAGCCTGAAGGGACCTTAGTTGCCCTATTTTTCATTTAGTCCATTTCTCCTTCATTTATAGATGCACAAATGAGATCGAGCTGATTTTGAGTTAATCAGTTCACAATCTATTTAGTGGTAGATTTGGAATTTCCAAATTTGGTTTTTATTTGGTTACTGAGGGACCAAGTTCTCCTGAAGTTCCTTTTCCTGAGACAAATAGATAAAATCTTTGTGTAGTATTGTTTCTTCCTATGTAATAGAACATTGTGTAAATGTTCTTGTCAAAATACCTTGTAGGTTTAATAGTAGTAGTTGTAGTAATAGTAGTAGTAGTTGTAGTAGTAGTAGTAGTAGCAATGACAATAGTGAGGTCATATGAATTCTTCATATTTCAAGACAAAACCACTTGACAACCATCAGTTGGTCATCTACTTTGAGGTCTTCCCCACCCCACTATTTATGTCCCTTTGTCTTGTTCTTGTGCAAAAGCATACATCTATTAGAAAATTGGTTAAGGAGTTAGGCAGGCTCCCCCATATCCTATTGTGTAGTTCTTTTGATGTGAGGACAATTTAACATTGTCAGACAGCTAGTTAGAGAGAGGATCAAAGCTGGAATCTAGGTTCTGCAAGTCAATACTCTTTGAAGAAGTTATTCCTTCTTCAAGTGTAACATCTTGGGAAATATTAACGAGGCCATAGTGGTGAATCATTTAGCAATACAGCAATATATATGCTGCATATATATGTTGCATTACAAAATGGGTAATGGGATGACTGTCTGTGGGATGTTGCCAGACGGAAGAAAAGGAATCTAACAAGAGCCATGCCTCATTCATTGTTTTGTTGAGCAGGGCACTTCTAGCCAAGGACATTGTGGTTTACTTAAATTTTATTGCAAACTCTAAATATTGGCTGTACTGTACTGTTGTGGAGTACAGTAGGCCATTAGGCACAAAATAGTCTGAGTTGGAAGGACATCTAATATGGTAACCATTTTCCATCTTTTCCCTCACTTAATCATTTCTTCCATTTAATGTTCAAAATTATAAGTCTTGGCCCATAGGACATTATTTTATGTTCTATGTTCTTTCCCTATCATGTACATTTCCTTGTAATCTTAACTATGAAGGAGATATGTCCATTAATAAAACTGAATAATAAACCAATAATAAAAAGTGTGTCTTTTAGATCAAAAGCATAAACATTAAAGAAGAATCCAAGAAAAAATCTAACCTTGGACAGCACCTAATAATGTTGAATACATGGCAGATGCTTAATATTTTGTGGCTGATTGATTGAATGAAATAACTGAGCTCCCAGAGTTGACATAATTAGAAATTAGTTTAAAGTTATCCCAGAAAGTTCATCTGTATTTATTTAAAGCAATCAAATAATGTAGAATAAGTTATTTTTGAAATAAGACATAAGAGGTAAAATTAATAATAACCATGCATGGTCTTATTACATTAAATACAATTCTGCCAAAAAAAGAGAACTTTCTAATGAAATATTATTAGGCTTTGGTATCCTATTTGTAGTACTAAGGGACAAATAGTCATAGACATTATTTGCATATTGAAATCTTTCTTATCCACTCTTAAGAACAGGATTGAACTACCAAAAATATTTCATAGAGCTAGAAAAAAATAACAGAGTTCATCTAGAAGAATAAAAGATCAGGTATATCAAGGGAATTAATGAAAAAAATGCAAAGGAAAGTTGCCTGGCCATACCACATCTAAAACTATATTGTAAAGTGGCAATCATTAAAACTATTTGGTTCTGCCTAAGAAATAGAATGGTGGATCAGTGAAGTAGGTAGGTATACAAGACACAATAGTAAATGACTATAGTATTTACTATTAAACCTATATTTCATCTCCTGTGGTAAGAACTCACTATTTGACAAAAATTTCTAGGAAAACTGGAAAATATTATATCAGAAAGTAGATGTAGATCAATATCTCATGCCTTATACAAAGGTAAAGTCTAAATGGATATGTGATTTTAATATAAGGGATATTACCCTAAGCAAATGAGAAGAGCAAGGAATAGTTTACCTGTCAGATCTATGGGGAAGGGAAGAATTTATGAATAATCAAGAGGTAGAGAACATTATAAAAATTAAAAATGGATAATTTTGATTACATTAAAAAGATTTTGAACAAACAAAACTGACAAAACCAAGATTAGAAGGAAAACAGAAAATTGGAAAACAATCTTTACAGCAAGTGTCTCGATACAGACTTCATTTCTAAGATACATAGAAAACTGAGCCAAATTTATAAGAATATAGTCATTCCCCAATTGATAAATGGTCAAAGGATATGAACAGGCAGTTTTCAGATGAATAATCAATGCTATCTGTACCATATGAAAAAGTGCTCTAAATTACTATTGATTAGAAAAATTCAACTTAAAACAACTATGAGGTATTACCTCACATGCACCAGAGTAGTTAATATGACAGAAAAGGAAAATGATAAATGTTAGAGGAGATATGGGAAAATTGGAACACTAATTTATTGTGGGTGGAGTTATGATCCAGCTATTCTGGGGGACCATTTGGAACTATGCCCAAAGGGCAACCAAGCCATGCATGTCCTTTGTGCATATTGAGCAATAACACTACTAGGTCAATATCCCAATGAGATCATAGAAAATGGAAAGGACTCACAAATACAAAAATATTTATAGCAGATCCTTTTGTGGTGGCCAAGAATTGGAAGTTGAGGGGATGCCCATCAACTGGAGAATGTCTGAACAAGTTATGGTGTATGAATGTAATGGAATAGTATTGTGCTATAAGAAATGATAAGCAGGCAGATGTCAGAAAAACCTGGAAAGACTTATGCGAACTGATGCTGAGTGAAGTGAGCAGAACCAGGAGAATACTATGCATAGTAACAGCAACATTGTGCAACGATCATCAACTTTGATAGACTTGACTCTTAGCAATATAGTGATCCAAGACAATCCCCAAAGACTCATGATGGGAAATGCTAACCACACTCAGTAACAACAACAGCCCCAAAACTATGGAGTCTAAATGCAGATTGAAGCATAATATTTCCACATTTTTAATATTTTCTTTCTCATGGTTTTCCCCTTTTCTTCTGATTCTTTTTCACAACATGACTATAATGGAAATATGTTTAACAAGATTATACATATATAACCTATATCAGATTGCTTGCTGTCGTGGGGAGAGGATCAGAGAGAGGGAGCAAAATTTGGGACTCAAAATTTTGCAAAAATGAAAATTATCTTTACATGTAATTGGAAAAAATAAAATGCTATTAAGAAAAAATAATATTAAAAAACAGGATTGAAACATTTTCCTTATGATAGTTTAGCTAGAGTCTTGCCTATAGACAGAAACACAGACTAGCTGGCCTCATGAAGATCTTTCTGTCAGATAAGCTACCAAAGCTCTCCATAAAAGTTTTAAAAACCTTGTAGTTTTTGAAGGCTTGTGTGTATAATTTATTTGGACTTTCAAAGGATGTTTTAATAAGTTTCCTTAAGCTTTTTAAATAGTATTTGGTAGCCACAGAGACAAATATTAAAAGTCATATCAAAGATTTAGTGCTGTTTTTGAAATAGAAGATAAAGAGTGGAAATGATCAGTCTCAAGTATGGGAAGAGGCTAATATGGCTGTACCTGGGTGGAGGTGAAAGAAGGAGCTGAAAAATCCAATGTGGTAGCAAGAAGAAACCAAGGGGAAGTAGCAAGGGAGTAGAATTTGTTGATGACGTGAGTTAACATAACAAAGTGTGAAAGGAAGAAATGTCATAGGGAAATTAAAAAAAAGAAATTGATTAACATAATAGAAGATGATATTCAATAAGATGCCAAGGAAAGAAAATTAGAAAAAATATTAAATGATGAGTACATGTTGATAGATTCTATAAAAGCATATATTCCACAAATGAATTACAGAAGTGAATGAGACAGTAAAGTCTCAGCATGATAGAAAAATCTTTAATGTATTTCTTTAATATACTAAAGTATCTTTTGGTCATGCATAGAATTTATATTTATATTTTTCTACAAATATTTCTACAAATTTCTACAAATTCATTTCAATTTAATAAACATATGTTATGAGCCCATTGTGTATAAGACGGTGGATTGGTTTTGGATTAGGGTAGGGTACAAAGACAAAATCAAAATAGTTTCTATACTTCAAGAGTTAATATTCTGCTGTAGGGGAGGGGGCAATTATGGGTGTGTGTTCATTTGCATGTGTAAATATATATGCATATATGTATATAGAGACAGAGGGGGGAGGGGAGAAAGAGGAAGAGACAAGAAGAGGTAAATAAAAGGTATGTTAAGGAGAGACACATCAGTAAAAAGGTGGGGCTCCAATGGGAGAAAGTTGTAGAAGAAGCAATTGAATTGAGGAAGAGAAATATTTTGAGGGGCAAAAGGGTGGTAGAAGTTCATTCTTCTTGCACAGTTTGTGTGAAAACACTGAGACAGGGATACAGAATTAAGATAATAGCCAGCAGTTCCATTTGGCTACAATGCAGTTCAAAGAAGAGTTCACCGTCCCAGTTCTGCTACACAAAAATTAGAAAATGATTCAAAAAGTTGTACAGAATAGAGAATTTGGTGATTTAGAATGGAACAAAGGAATTATTGGTGGGCAGGATTTACTCCATATCACCACATTTCATAAACCTAGGCATGAAATAAGATAAGGCAAGAGAAAATTCCAAGTAGGAAAAAAGTCTCCATAAAAGATACCTGCTTCTAACCCCTATGAATTCAAAATTTTAATGAAATTCTTCCAACATCACTTAATTGATGATGAAGAGAGTGAGAGGTGAAAGAGACATCAGAAGAGATGGCTGAGAAATCACATAGAAGTCAGAGAGATTTACCTAACCCTGGAACCCTGGGATTGGAGGGTCCTCCTTTTTGTTCATACTGGAGGACTACCATCTTTGCTTGGCAGAGAGGGAGAAAAGGGAGAAAGAGGAAGAGGGATAAGAGAGAAGGAAAAAGAGAGAGAGGGGGAGAGAGAGAGAGAAAGAGAAAGAGAGACAGAGAGAGAGACAGAGAGACAGAGATATGCTCATGCAATGCTTCATGATTTGAAACCTTTAAGAATCAAAACTATACTAGGACAACTCAGAGCCAGCTTTGGTTTTCAAAATTAACATTTGCAACCAATTAGTTCATAATGAGTATTTGTCTGAATTTTTTAATGAACATAAGAAAGCTTTTAAAACTGAAGTGCTTTCATGTTGAAGACTTGAGTTACCCTGACTGACTTATTAGTGTGACACTTTTTGATCACCCAAAGAGCTTATAATGTTTTAAGCATGTGGGCTCAGTCTCAAGTAGGATGGCCAACAATCTTTCCCTTCTGTAGTCTGCGTAACGATTTTTTTCTTCTTTTTGTCCAGAGGGCAGATTGCAATTGCGTGTTCTGTACTTAAACCTCACACAGAACTCCCAAGGACATAAATGGAAATTCAGCATATGGATTGAGGGTTGACTGAGCACAGGAGAACTATCCATAGTGCAACTGAATAAAGGACATTTCCCCCTATTTCATGGCTGTGCTCAGTTTCTATAGTCTATTTCTCTCCCACAGCTAAGAAGCTTCATAATAAGATTTTGCATTTATATTGTGCTTTAAGATTTTAAAGTATTTTACGTACATAATCTTATTTCATCCTCACAGCTACCCTGTGACTTGAATACTATTATCACTATCATTTTATAGACAAGGAAATGAAGAATCAGAGAGGTTGAGTGATTTGTCGGGGGTCAAGCAGCTAGTAAATGTCTAGCAGATTGGAATCCAGATCTTCTTGAGTTCAAGTCCAATGTTTATCCACTATGTCACATGGCTCCATAACATGGACTGATAATGCCTAACTGCTTTTTAATTTTTTAACAAATTTTTATAAATATTCTGACTCATCCACCTGTGATTTGAAAGCTCTAAACATACCTTACAATTCCCACATCTACTCTACATTTTTGTTCATTTCATTTTCCACATCTGAAATATATCCTTCTTTATTTCTTCTCTGCTTACCTGAACCTAGTTGATCTCACTTCATCTCAAACATCTCTGAATCCCATTTAAAATCCCACTCTCAGATGTAACTCTTTCTAGATTATTCCACATAGAAGCAATGTCTCTTATACATGAATTCCTATAGCTCCTACAATTTGCTATCATTATAGCTCATTGGCACTTTATTTACAGAAAATCAGGGCAGACTGATTTTTTTTTCCCCTGCAGATGTGTTTTTAGACAAAGTAGGAGAAGATAGGCAATATAGCATATAAAGCTTTGGGTTTAGAGTCAGGAAGATCTGCCTTTAAATTCTACCTCAGAAACATATAATCTCTACCACTAAGGGCAAGACATTTTGATTATCTGAGTTTTAGTTTCCCTATTTTTAAAATGGAAATAAATATCCTTGTTATACTTAAAGGGATTTGGTGAGTATCAGGTAATATAATGTATATGAAGTACTGTGAGCCTTATAACATTTGTGTAAATGTCAGCTTTTGTTATTATTGAATCCAGGGAGTGGCATAGGTATAGGTTGCATACCTGGATTTTAGTATGACCTCTGGCAAAGTCTGTCATACCATTCTTGTGGACAAAATGGAGATATGTGGGTTGGATGATAGTACAGTTAGGCAAATTTGGGATTTGTTGAATGACCAGATCCTGAGTGTTTATTAATTGATATAAGACAGGAGGTCTCTAGTGGGTGACATAAGGCTCCATTCCTTAGCCTCAATCTGTTTAAAATTTTGTAAATGACTTAACTAAAGTTATAGATAACACTCATCAAGTTTATTGTTGATGAGAAGCCAAGGACTATATATATAGAATACATTGGTTTATAGCACTAGGAACCAACTAATATCTCAAATTTGGAATGATGGGCTGAATTTAATAAAATCCAAATGAATTAGAATATAGAACCTTCATTTGGGTTGTAAAAGTATTCAGCTGTACAAATAAAGGATGCTGAAGGGGAGATTAGAAAATAGTTTATGAGGAAAGGACCTGAGGATTTTAGTGGAATTTAAATCAATGTATATAAACAATATGACCTAGAAGTTGCAATGATTAATATGATCCTAGGGAACATTAAGAGAGGCATAGTGTCCAGGATTAAGTATGTGCTATTTCCTCTGCACTCTGTCCTGTCCTTCAGCTCATATGGAGAATATTGTGTTCATTTTTGATAACCATATTTTATGAAGGACATTGAAAAACTATGATAAGTCTAGAAATTTCTAGATAAGGTAATAAGGAGAAGGGAATCTTGTCATTTAAGGTTGTATTAAAAGAATTGGAGGGGGAAGGAGCCAAGATGGGGAGTAGAAAGATTCACATATGCTATCTCCAAACTCTCAGCCCATAAATTACCTGTAAAGAGGAACTCCCAACAAATTCTGTAGCAGTAGAAGCCACACAACAATGGAGTGGAGGAGATTTCTGTTTCAGAGAGCCCTGAAAAACTGACACCAAAGGTCCATCGTGCACTGGACCTGGAGTGGAACCCAGCCCTGCCTTGGCTGCGAGGACCAGATCCAAGCAGGCTTCAAGGACAGAATCTCCAGCGGCCATGCAGGACCATCCACCCACAGACACCAAGGGTTAGTGAGAGAGCCTGCCTGGCTCGCCAAGAGGGGAGTGGGGTGTCCCCATAACTCAGGCCCCCTCAGGAGGCAGCAGCAGAGGCAGTAGTAGACAGGGGCTCCCAAAGCAGGCAGGAGCTCAGATCCATTGTTGAAAGTCTCTGCATAAACCCCCTGAGGAAACTGAGCCCTGTATGGTGGCCCTGTCCCTACCTGAGCACCTGAATCTCATACTAAATAGCAGCCCTGCCCTGCCCCTGCTGAAAGCCCTGAGGCTGGGAAGCAGCATTTGAATCTCAGACCACAAACACTAGCTGGGCAGATGTGGAGGCCAGGTGGGTGTGGAAAGGAATCTCAGAAGTCAAGTAATTGGCTGGGAAAATGCCCAGAAAAGGGGAAAAAATAATAAGATCATAGAAGGTTACTTTCTTGGTGAACAGATATTTCCTCCTTTCCTTTCTGATGAGGAAGAACAATGCTTACCATCAGGTAAAGACATAGGAGTCAAGGCCTCTGTATTCCAAACATCCAAAATAAATATTCAGTGGGCTCAGGCCATGGAAGAGCTCAAAAAGGATTCTGAAAATCAAGTGAGAGAAGTGGAGGAAAAACTGGGAAGAGAAATGAGAGAGATGCAAGAAAAGCATGAAAAGCAGGTCAACACCTTGCTAAAGGAGACTCAAAAAAATGCTGAAGAAAATAACACCTTGAAAAATAGGCTAATTCAATTGCCAAAAGAAGTTCAAAAAGCCAATGAGGACAAGAATGCTTTAAAAAGCAGAATTAACCAAAATGGAAAATGAGGTTCAA
Organism: Potorous gilbertii; assembly: GCA_028658325.1. Lineage (NCBI taxonomy): Eukaryota > Metazoa > Chordata > Mammalia > Diprotodontia > Potoroidae > Potorous > Potorous gilbertii. Next base: position 656,184,460 of record CM053769.1, on the reverse strand, counting down.
AAGCTCACTGAAGAAAATAGTTTTTTCAAAATTAGAATGGAACAGATGGAGGCCAATGACTTTCTGAGAAACCAAGAAATCACAAAACAAAACCAAAGGAATGAAAAACTGGAACATAATGTGAAATATCTCGTTGGAAAAACAACTGACCTGGAAAACAGAACCAGGAGAGACAATTTAAAAATTATGGGACTACCTGAAAGCCATGATCAAAAAAAGAGCCTAGACATCATCTTTCATGAAATTGTCTAGGAAAACTGCCCAGATATTCTAGAACCAGAGGGAAAAATAAGTATTCAAGGAATCCAGTGATCACCACCTGAAAGAGATCCAAAAAGAGAAACTCCTAGGAACATTGTGGCCAAATTTCAGAATTCCCAGGTCAAGGAGAAAATATTGCAAGCAGTTAGAAAGAAACAATTCCAGTATTGTGGAAATACAATCAGGATAACACAAGATCTAGCAGCTTCTACATTAAGGGACAGAAGGGCATGGAATAGGATATTCCAGAAGGCAAAGGAACTAGGACTAAAACCAAGAATCAC
>CM053769.1:656129273-656183415 GCA_028658325.1 Potorous gilbertii | reverse complement strand
GGAGGGAAATATAGTTAGTCTTACACAACATGACTATTATCAAATTCATTTGCAAAACTACACAGATATGGCCTATATTGAATTGCCTGCCTTCCCAAAGGGAATGGGTGGGGAAGGAGGGATGGGGAGAAGTTGGAACTCAAAGCATTAGGAACAACTGTCGAGTATTGTTTATTGCTACTAGGAAATAAGAAATACAGGTAATGGGGAATAGAAAGTTATCTGGCCCTACAGGACAAAAGAGAAGATGGGGTAAGGGAAGGGAGGGATGAAAGAAGAGAGGGCCGATTGGTGATATGGATAATTAGAATGCTCAGTGTACTGGGGTGGGGGGAGGGGGAAAATGGGGAGAAAATTTGGAACCCAAAATTTTGTGAAAATGAATGTAAAAATTTAAATAAATAAATTTATTTAAAAAAAGAATTGGAGATGTTTAACCTGAAAAAAGAAAGTCAATTGAAATATCTTCTCCATCTTCAAATGTTTGAAGTTATGTGAAAAAAAATTATATTTTCCTTGCTTGACTTTACATGGAAGAATCATGACCAACAAGTTACTTCCTTTCTCTGGGTTTCACTTTCTTATCTACTGTCCTTTCTTTTTCTCCCTAGAATATTGTATATGTTTATTTATGAATTGTTATTCACTCATTCATTCAAAAATTATTTATAACATACCTATTATAGGCTTTGAGTGGCAGATAAATCTATTTGTTAGGTTTATTCCAGAGAGGAATAATTGAAAACAATTCCTCCACTCCCTCTTTTTATTCTCAAATATTTTCTTTCATTAAGTGGGGTTGGCAAAATAGAAAATGTGTAAAGGGGGAGCTAAGATAAAAACAAACGCATCAGATGATAAAACTCTTTCAACATGGGCTTAACTATTTTATGGAGAACTTGCATGGGGCAGGCGAAACATGGTGTCCAGAAGAAAAAATACAAGGACACTCTCAAGGTCTCTCTCAGGAACTTTGGATCTGATTGTGCAACGTGGGGGACACTAGCATAGGACTGCTCAGCATGACATGCCGACATAAGAAAAGGTGCTGTGCTGTTTGAGCAAAGCAGAATTGAGAGAGCACAAAATAAATGCAGGATGCAAAAATTTGGGATATCCACTCCAAACGTTCACATGGACTATCTGTGCCCAACCTGTGGTAGAGCATTCCAAGCTCATATTGGTCTGATCAGCCACAGTCAGACACTGACATTTCACTTTACAATGGTGATGCCATTTTGGTCCTCTTTGAAGACAAAGGACAGCAACCAACCACTTCAAATCAAGGCCTAAAAATTGTCACTTTTTCAGGTCTGAGAATAAGACCTTGCTATCCTTCACACAAGGCTAAGTTAACAGGTCAAATAACATACTTTGGACAATGTGAAGAAGGAATTGGATGTTAGAGAATCTATATATCTATCGTAGCTGCTTGTATCTATAGCACAAATTTTCTCATTTCAACTGACAAGAAAAGTAATCTAAATTAGTGAGGACTGAAATTTTTTAAGTACACTAATTTTGTCCATTTAACTTCCTTTTAAATGCAGAAGCCACAAGCTGACAAAATTTATCTTGAAGTAAAGCTACTAACTTTCTGTGTTAATGGATAGATACTTTTGTTGCTTAGTCACTTGTTAGTTGTTTTCAAGGTTTTGTGATCCCATTGGGGGTTTTCTTGGCAAAGATACTGAAGTGGTTTGCTATTTCCTTCTCCAACTCATTTTACAGATGAGGAAACTGAAGCAAAAACGATAAAATGATTTGTCCAAGTCACACAGCTAGTAAGTGTCTGAGGTCAAACTTGAACTCAGAAAGGTGGGTCTTCCTGACTACAGAACAGTGTTCAATCCATTGTGCCACCATGCTAACTCAGTGAATAGATGCCTCCTGCATAAAGACCAATTCATTTGTATACAATGAATGCATTGATCCTTTCATAATTGCGTGGATCTGGGATCTCAGGACACATGTTCTTTCCATTCCAGTCAAACTTTTGGAGAGATGTACTCAATTTAAATGAATCAGCCCCCGTAAGTGTTCAGGAGACAGGTAAATTGGGGGTGCTAGAATAGTACCGATAGGCACAGGGGTGGAAAGATGAACTCCAGAAATGTTAAACAGTTCCTAAAAAGAAAAGGTGGATAACTTCTTCCCCTTCCTTTTCCTTTCCCTTCCCCTAGTCCTTTAATTCAAGATCCAACGTTCTATACAGAGGCATTTGGGTAGAGCTTAGTCTCTGTAGATGCTTAATAGATGCTTTTTAAATTGTTGAATTAAACTGAATACTCCTCTGTGTCTCTTATCCAAAGACCTTAAAAACAGTTTGTTCTCTTAAATGATTATAAAGTTTCTTTCAGTCTTATTGATTGAAATCACTCCCCCCCATACAAGTTAACTTCAGTTTAGTTCACTTCTATTTAGCAAACTTTCTATGGGAATCTCAGAATCAAAATTGAAAAAAGAGGTCATTTTTATTTTATTTTATTTTATTGGAGGTGGGGGAAGGCAAGCCAATTGGGGTTAAGTGACTTGGCCAAGGTCACACAGCTAGTAAATGTGTCAGATGTCTGAGGCCGAATTTGAACACAGGTCCTCCTGATTCCAGGACTGGTACTGTACTCATTTAAAATAAAATTTTGATTACTTTTGTTTTTAGGTGGCCCTCATTTCCTAATTGTTTCCTCCTCTCTCCCCACTGTGAACACTGTTCCTTATGATAAAGAATAAGCGGGAATAAAAAACACATCTTGGCAAACCTAATCAACACCAACATATGCAGTGTTCCACACCTTAGGTCCTCTACCACTGCAAAGAAGGGAGGTGGGATCTATTCTCACGTCTTTTCTTTGCAGCCAAGCTTGGTCATTATAATGACAGTGTGCTGTTTTAATTCTTTTTTTTTTTTTGATCATTGAATGGGAGATTGAATTAAATAAAATCTAAAACCCCTTCTAATAATAACAGTATAAAAACCCCTTCCGCAATGACTTGGAAAGAGACTTATCCAGCTTCTGCTCTAATACTTCTATGGCAAGGAGCTCATTACTCCTTTTGATGACCTGTTTCCTTGGTGGACAGTTCTAGTTAGGAAGTTTTTCCTTATGTTGAACTAAATCTACTCTACTCAAACTTTCAACTATTAGTCTTAGTTTTGCCACTAGTTACTAAGAATAGAGCTAATTTTATTTTTCACTATGATTATTTAAATATATGAACATTTAAGTAAGGGAGTGACCCCCAAAGAGTGAGGACCTCAGTCCTTACAGAATGGATATAATAGCCTCTGCCTGATGCTTATCCATGAGGAGGCTTGGCAAGAGCATTCCAAAAAAGGTCTGATGGATGGGCCTTTCTGTCCCTGATTCACAGTATATTTAGATATTCAGTAACTGCATCCCATCAGGTTACTGCATTACTGTGTGGTAACTGAAAACCTTTTAATTGGTTTCTGAGTCAGAACCAAATATGCCAAAAAAAAAGACTCAAACATTTGAATTTTTTTTCTTTTTCCCCTATGACTGGTGAAGAAAAGGACTTCTGTAAGCCTCTGGGTAAGGAAGAGAGCAGCAGTCCTAGTTGTCTACAACTGGATTATCACCCTACCACTTGTCCATGAACATGTTGCCTACTGTTTCTTTTTATCTCTATAGTGATAGTTCTTTCTTGATTTTAGGAGAATGGGTATCAAAGATGGACAGACCAGGTTACAATTTTGTGATCATAAAAGGTTGGAAGAGACACTAATGGTCAAGAAACTGTAGCCCACAATATAATTTGCCAATAACTTGATTAGTTATAACAGTTGATGTTTGTAAGAAACCATTTCTGAGGAGTGAATTGCTTGATCCAACCCAGAAGTGAATAACCATGACACCATGACCTATAAGCAAGAGTGCTGCATCCATTAGTTATGCATCCCCAAGATAAATAAAATTAATTGGGGAAGATGTTGGTAGCCATCATTTTAAGTTTAAGCCCACTATCCCAGGACCAATAGATGGTACATAGTAGAGAAAATGTGTGTTCGTCCTTCATTGCTGAAGAAGACCATGCCATCAGAGAAATAATGACATGATTTGCATTTGACTTTGCTTTGAGTGAAGGAGGGCTGTGCAGGTCATCAGCCTCACTTCTCTTTCAGAGCCATCTGATTCCAGTGACCAGGTAGGTATTCATCAGGATGACAGAAAATGATCCAGGATGAGGCAATTGGGGGCTGACTTGCCCAAGGTAACACAGCTAGTGAGTGTCACCTCAGAGAGGAGAATGTACACTTCATTCAGAGAGGGATGTATTTGTATATTAGTCTTTGCTATGTCTTCTCAGCAAATATTCCTTTGTAAATGGTAATTCATTTAATTGGTAAAACAATATTAAAGTGACATTAACTGGTAATTGATATTAGGAGGAACATACTGGAAGGAACTTTGTGAATGTTAATAATAGAAACAAATCCAACCCCTCTGTACCCATCAATTCCTGAGAATGGGTGTAGTTGCATATGTTTGGTATCAGTGGACAATGAGGTGGTTCGATTAAATCAATTTCTACATGACAATGTTTGTCCCTTTAAAATATCAACTTAACTTTTTCAGAATATGAAACTATAAAAGTACAAAGAATGAATCTTTATAGGAATTTGATTAGGACATCAACATATGAGGTGATGCACACTCAGAAATACATGTCACCAAGGCAAATACATGGAAGGGCAGTATATGAGTCAAACACAGAAAAGCTGCAATTGTGTTCTGCTGATGTCATTACATTGCTTACACTCTGCCCCGGTTCTGCTTTCTTCTCTAGTAGGTCATCACTTATGGCTATTTTGGGGGTTACTTAGTGCCCTGTAGAGCATCCAACACCTAGGGGATTTTGCACATCTACTGTGAGCACTCTGATCACAATTCTTTCTTTCATGCTTTTGGAAACATCAACCCAACCGCTGGGAAATACTGCAGAGCTGAAGTGTGCACTTCCATGCCTCAGCTAGTTCTTAGAGCCAAGGCTAATTCAGTCATCACTTACTGTAGATTTTGTCATCAATAATTCAATTCATGTCAATGAAGACTATAGTTTTTCTCAGCCATCATTCTCAAGTCATAACTATCTATGGAACTTCTTGGTTGAAGTCTACAGCTATTTTCAACCAACAGCTAGAAATGTTTCTGGAGTCTTTGTAATCACTGACTATGAAGCTTTCTTCTCCTTGGGTAGGCTATGCTAGAAAGCATAGAAGCTGAAACTGCATTGAGTCTGATCTTTGTCCTCTTTTTGGAAATCTGATAACTGGTCCTCTTTTTAATTTAAATAAACTACATTGCTCTCTGATGAATCCTGCAGTCCAACAATCACTTAACTTATGGTCAACAATTCATTTTAGAATTTATACAACCCTGTGACTGACATAAATCTCTTCAAAACACTACTTCTTCAAATGGAAAAGTATTGAGAGACAGCATGGGTAAGAAATTGTTTTAACATCACCTAAAAATAAAATACGCAATAGACTTCAAATCAAAGTATCTACATTACCAAATGTGAAATAAAAAATGGTGAGTTGTCCATAGAATTCTGAAAGATATGGTGACTTTTGCTCTGCATACCATTGACCTGTTTCTCTGACCCTTTGACATATGTTGCATGCATGTCCACACATAGAGACTTCAAAAAAATAACTCTCCTTTGTATCAATTTTTGTACACATTTATCTTCTATTGGATTCTAAGTTTCTTGAGAGAATGGTCTATAATTTTGGGGTGGGGAACCTCTTGACTCTAGGCCATACATGACCTGTTAGAGGACCCTCAAGTGTGGTCCTCTGATTGGGGTTTGTTCTGTGAGGTTTGGGTTCAGTCCATGGGCCACATTTGAAGATTTAGAGGCCACATGTGACCTCCAGGCTACAGGTACCCCACTCCTGTTTATCTTTGTATTCTGAACTCTTAAGACAATACCTCATTTATAGTTGGTCATAAGATCACATATCTAGACCTAGAGGGCATCTCAATGCCTATCTAGTTCAACTCTTTCATTTTACAGATAAGGAAACTGAAGACCAGGAAAATTAAGTTATCTGTCCAAGTTTACATAGGTAATAAATATCAGAAAGAGGATTTGAATCCAATTCTCAGACTTCAAAGACAGTTTTCTTTCTCCTAACTCATGATAATTTTTGTCTTCAAAAAAATCTTTAAACATATTTCATATCAATGTCTTCACTAAAGTTCCAGATTTTTTAGAGGGACTAATTCAGATCAGATCATCTGGTATTAGTTCAAAATTTTAAGGTAAATAATTTTCTTCTAAATTACAATTAAATTTAAAATGAGATTAGAATCACATAATTTTGTTATGAGGGATTTTAGTGACTAATTCAATGAAGTCTCCAAAAGGAGTTACCTAATATAACAAACTCTATTTCAACTTCATTATATTTTGTATGTCCTGAACACTTAACCCTTATAAAGTAACCTCTCCTGGCCTCCACTTAATGTTGTCTCTTGAAAATTATACTCTATTTCAAAAAATTTTTAAGTCAACCTTTGTTCAAAACCACAGTCCATAAGTAACCATGCAATGTTTCCTTATTTCTTTAATTAGCCAATCAGAAGGCATATTACCTCAGAAGAAGGGTATCAGATTAAACTGAATAGCATCTTTATTAACAAATCAAAATCCCTCTAAACCCATACTCACAGGGGCAAACTCTCTCACAAATTCTTATATTACCAGCAGAAGAAGAGATATATTCATAATCCTAATTTTGAATTTCATTTGGAACACTTCTCTCTCTCTTAAGGCACTGTTTGCTGCTATCGTTTGCAGGTATGCCAATAGTATCAGTTGACCTATTTTCTCTGGTACACACTCATTTGTTATTTTCCTACTAAATTATATCTATTGGGATTCATCCTTTTGTAGGAGTTGCCAGATTTCTTTTTGTGAGGTACTTCGTAGCATAAGGGCTATTTCTTTTTTTGTGTGAATCATATACACAGCTGCATCTAGCCAGCAGGGCAAAAGTATTCCAAGTCAAAACTATCTTTGACTTGAGTTTGTTTCCATGTCAACATGAAATTCCTGGTGTAAAGTAAATAAAGTCCTTTAAATTTTCATCACACTCTTAGGTTTCAATATCAAGGGTATTTTACTTGTCTCAGAGCTTCCCTTAGAAGGGTGATTTACTTGATAGAGAATTTGGTGGACTTGAAATCAAGATGACATGAGGTCACTATCTATCTAGAGGAAATGAAAACTTCTAGAAGTAGACACATTTAGGTGAAAGACTAAACCAAAATTTAAAAATCTCTAAAAATACCTTATTTTTTTTATCTTGTTTCAAAATGTTGTGTGGTAAACTTGTTTCAACATTGGGGTTTTTTTTTGTAAATTTAGTGAATTTTTTTAATATTCTTGAGATAAAGGAGAAAAATAAAATAGGCAATAGACTTCAAATCAAAGTATCAAAAAATTGCATTAGATACTTCAAACTAGGCAGTTTGAGACAAATCCATTTTGAAGGAATGTTGTTGTGTTTGCCCTTCATTGCTGAAGAAGACCATGCCATCAGAGAAATGATGACATGACTTGCACTTGACTTTGGAGTGAGGGAGGGCTATGCAGGTCACCAGCCTCACTTCTCCTCCAGTGTCATCTGAATCCAGTGACCAGAAATTCATCAAAATGACTAGAGATGACCCAGGATGCACTGGGAGACCTTGGACCCTTTAGGCTAAGGGTGAGGTGATGCCCATTCATTGAATGGGCCTGTTTAAGAAGTATCCAGGGCATGGACTCTTTAATGAGGCAAAGAAAAGAAAGACAGCAGGTTGGGAGGGAAGTATTTGAACACCCCAACTATTATTTTTTAAAGTAAAACAACAGTTACGCATTTTCTTCTCTACTGGCACTTATTTAAAATATAAGTATTAGCTGCATAGAGTAATTATTTCTCCATATAGTCTACATTTTATTTATGGTCTTCACCAAAATATTTATTTGGTGGTATTTATTCCTGTTTATAATTTCTTTTTTTAAGTGTTCAGGATTAATTTTCTTATTGAATACATAGTATATCTTTGTATCACGAATAACTCTCTGTCATGGACCCCTAATGCACACTATCTAAACAGGCTTCTCATCCCACCCTGCCTTCATACTGGCAGATCTGATTTCCCAGAGGACTGTCACTTTAGGACTACAGTCAAACTCAGGTTCCTGGAGTAACTGGGTTGCGATAGAATATTTAACCTACACTTCTATTTATATAAAACTAGCACTCAAAAATGATGATGCTATTAAAGTTTAGCTAATTAACTTAAAGTAATATTAACCAATATCTCATGGATGATCAGTATAAGCCAGCATAAGAATGTCTAGGAAATGCAGGAATAGTCAGTATGTTATAGTCTACCCATCAACATGGGTCACACTTTCCCATCAGCGAACTCAATATCTGGGGCAGGTTTGGAGTTGAGGGCTGTGGGAATATACAGAAATTTGACAGGAAGTTTCAATAAGGAAAAAGTCATTCACTCATAACTGTGGACTGCAGGACTTTATAGCATTGATCCATTCAAGAACATCTCCACCATAAGAAGCTGCTTTTCCCCTACTTTCGGTTCTCACTACTCTTCTGGACAAATTCACTCCTCTTCTACTACTGAAGAGGCAGCTAGGTGGTAAAGTGGATAGAGTGCTGGGCCTGGAGTCAGGACATCAGGAGTCAGGAATTAGGAGCCAGGACCCAAGTTCGAATTGAGCCTCAGATGCTTACTAGCTGTATGATGCTGGGCAAGTCCCTTAAGTCTATTTGCTTCAGTTTCCTCATTTGTAAACATGAGCTGTAGAAGAAAATGGCAAACTACTCCAGCATCTTTGCCAAGAAAACATCAAATGGTTTCATGAAACGTTGGACATGACTGAAACCACTGAACAACATCTACCATTAAACTGATAAAAGCACTGACAAATTTTAAAATTCATAATCACCCCGAAAATGGCACTTAGAAAGCTTTATGCCACGTTTTAGCTGGTAGTTCCCTTTATACCTGAGAACCACAAAGCTCCTCAAGTTTGCTCTAGGCAGTGCAGACAAGCCCATCCAGCTCTTCACTTAGTGGAGGTCTGCATCATTCAATTAGTTACCAACCAGTTGATTAGCAAATCACTGACAAAATCTGTCTTTTCTCTTTCTACTTTTCATTCCCAAAACAAAGATGTAAGCAGATAGCAACAGACACTAGGCACCTCTGAAACACTTCATGACTCTCAAACTATGAATGGTGCTAGACAACAATTTAAATATCTTCCAATGATCTACTCTTGCAATCCAGCCAATCAGAAACTAGAAACTGAAGCCTTCTTGTAGAAAACTTACCTCCTGCTGGATTTTTTCAACTCATTGCTTTAGCTCTGGCTTTTCCATTGCCTGCTCACTTTCTCATTCCAATCCACCTCTTTATCACCAATCAGATTCTTCATCACTTTCAATGGCTCAAATCAGAGCCTTCTCATATTCAGTGACACTTCTTCCTAATCAAGTACAAACTTACAAATATTCCTCTTTGCTGTTAGTTATAAAAAAATAAAAGCCCATATTTGGTCATCCCATATCCCATTTATTTAGTAATCCAAAGTTATTTGATTTGTCATTTTGGGGAGTTTATCCTCTTAAATCCTAAAAACAGTTAAATTCAAGTTAGGTGAAGGATCACAACACCCTGGAGCCTAGCAATTTCTTAGTTTTCAAATGGATCCTCTCAATATTCTGTGCCTCTGAAAACTGTTTCTTCACATTTTAATTTTATAAGTTTAATTTTTTTAAATAAAAATGGGTAGCATATTTTTATCCCCTTTAGCCACCAGATTGTTCAAATAGGAATTGAGTATCATCTTACCTGCCGTACAAGGTGATTTAAACTTACTGAACTTTCTGCCTCTTTTGATCTATAAAGACGGAATGTAGTAGTTTTTTATTAAATAAAGGTTCTTTTTCTGGCTCTTTCAGTCACTAAATTGGTCACCTATGGAGTGGATATTATCTTCATACCAAGTTCACCTTCAGCAAGTAAAATTCTCGCTTTCTAAATGGAGATATTTAGAGTGTTTAAGAAGTATTCTATATATCTTCATACTATCCTAGGTAGGTCGACTGAAGTACATAGAGTTTAATCAGTCTCCAAGATTTCTAGAGACAATGATACAGAAAGGAAATCATACACTCATTTCCAAATCAACATTATAACCACAGCAATGGTTATCATTTTGTGACATAAGGCAGCCCCCAAGTTTGACAAAAGTGTTTCATTTCTGTTGCTAAAAGCTAATGAAATATTGGTGTCAAGAGCACTGCATTTGGAACCAGAGCACCTGAGTTCTAGGCTTAGCTGTAACACGTCTTACCAAGGTAAGTCACAAAACTTCTTTGGATCTCAGTTTCCTCATGTGTGAAACAGATCAGACTACAAACTTTTAAAAATGATAATTATTTCATTATAATTGAATTTTATTAACCCTATACATTTTATTTTATGGTTTTAAAAACATTCTGAGTATAGGACCCACAGATGCCTCCAAACTCCTAAAATAGCCTGTGAAAGAGAAGGGATTCAGAGTCCTTGAACTAAATATATAATTTCTGAGGTATCATATGTATCTATAAGTAGTGCCTGTAGGTGTATCTATGTGGGGGGGCTCTTTCTCCTGAGGTAGATTATAACCTATCTATGATGAAGGAGATAAGTCCTGGGAATTGTCTGAGGAACATATACATTAACTGAATTGAATAGATTGCAATAATTAGTAAATATTAAAGATAGTAAGTGAATTTATGCCTTCCTGACTTAAAGACCAGCACTCGACTACATTATACCACATCTTTCAAGATCCTTATTAATTCTTAAATTCTCTGATCCTACAGACCTTGTGAAAAATAGTTTCAGAGAGGTGAGGGGAAATATGCAAGGTAGAATTTTGAACTATATAGATGTAATGCCTTTGATACTTGTTTACTTAGGTGAATTGAGTAAAAAAAAAACCCCACATATATTCAAATAGTACAGGATGAAGTTTGCTTTAAAAATGAACCATCTATCTTGTTTGTAACATAAGGTAAGGTCTACAGAAAAAATAGTAATGGCTCAAATAACTGTTTTCTTGAGCTGCTAGATCACATCGGATTTTGAAAGTTTCAAGTTTCCAAGGGTCCTTATGCCTCCATTTTTAGAGTTAAAGATGGATGCCAGATGGACACCATCTGTATCTATCATTAATGGACTAAAGATTCTCTGCAATAGATTAAGGATTATGGGGGAATCTACAAGATGCATCAGAAATACACATGCAATTAAAATCTAATCAAATAATTATCAGAAGTTTCACTATGAAGAGGAAATTAGAAAAATTGAATTATACTAAACTGTGAAATAATGATAAACATGTTTATCAAATGTTGAAAGACCCTAGGATGGCATTCCTCCTAATATAAGCAATGCCATTATTGGCTATCGTGTGTATTTGAAAGCTAAACTTTTCCCAAGAGACATAGGGATGTTATAAACCAGAAGTTAACTATACATGGTTTTATTATTGACATTTATACAAAATTGACAATAGCGTTTAAGAGTTGCAAGGCATGGACAGCATGGTAGAATAAGATAGCAGGGTCCCCACTCATGTTTATTTCATGAAATATTTGAGAGTAGCCCAAATTATTTGTATATGTTACAAATAGATTAAATACATATTTGACAAAAAGTTTCTAAAAAGAAACAAAGTTCTGATGGCATTTTTAGTACCATTAAATTATGTACACATTTATCAAAGTCTCTATTAAAGTACAAAAACAAAAGCAAAATATGATTTAAATAGTAATAATTATGTAGCCTTTAAAGTTAGTGAAGTTTATTATATATGTTCTCTTAATTGATCTCTATAACGTTCCTATAAAGTAGCTAATACAGTTTTCATTGTCTTCATTTTATAGATAAGAAAACTGAGTATTGAGGCTTGTCCCATGATTCCATATTTAGGAAGTACCAGAATTTGTATGATTTTAGTGGAATCTCCTATTTTTTTAATTAATCTACCTTTTATGGAAATTTGATGCAATATAATTACCCTTAGTAAAATTGGGGAACAAAAAGATATTAGCAATAGATGAGGACATATATCAGTCCTGCCTCTGACATACAGTTATATTGGCTATGTGATCCAGGGCAATTCAAAACCTCAATTCTCTAGGTAATTCTCTTACATTACACATTCAAGAAACAGTGCCAACATGAGTATGGAATTTTATCAGTCTGTAGAACCCTATATCAATGAAGTTATAGGTTCAGAGTGCATCCCTATATTTATCACTAAATATATACTAGTAAAAAAATATTCATTTAATGAATACATATTGCAGTGGAGGCTCAAGGCCCTTCAATATTCTTTCTGACCTCTTGTATATTTTTTGCAGTTTATAAATATTCTTAATTTGTGCCATTTGAAATTAAACACAAATATATATATATATATACACACTATATTTATATAGTATATATTTACTATATATATGCTATACTCTGAACAATACAGAATGTAGAGGGCTCATCATCTCTTTTTTCCTGATATCTATGCTTTTTAATGGCATTGGTTGTGTTTTCATCTCTGGCTGTCACATCACATTGCTGGTTCACATTAAGTAGTCAAATAAAACTATCATATGACTTTTAGATAAACTGTCTGCCTCATATTGCCGCTGAGTTAAAAAAATCAACTTCACAACTGTGCAACTTTATATTTTTCTTCACTGAATTTTATCTTTTAAAAAATTAGTACCATTTTTATTTACACTAATAATAACATCAGTCGCATATTAATAGTGCTTTTATGGTTCAACAATTCATATAATACGCACTGAATTTCATCTTAATGGATTCAGCTATATTCTGTAACCCATCTCAAGCCTAATCTCAAGGGATGTATGATCAATTAAATACTGGGAATTTGAATTGCATTACTCCATCCCCATGATAGCCAATCACAGAGACCATCTCCAACACAACCACACCTACTCTTATTCCATAACACTCACTCTGCCCTCATCCTCCCCTCTGCAAAATACCAACTTTTGGCCTTTTGAACCAGATTCTGGCATCCTCACAAAATTAATTATCACCTACAAAGTGCCTATAGCAGCAGCTGTGCAAGTGACATTCAGAAAATTCTCTATCCTACTTTACCCTACCTATCCTCAGTCATCTTGGGGCTACAGAGATGGCCCTCTTCTCTGGGACAGTGACCACAGAGTGAGAGCCTTGTCTCCCTCTTTTTCATTTTGATTGGAGAGAGTGAATCCTGTTCGATACTGTGTATGGGAAAATTGCAAAAATTTACAAATTTCACTACATTATCTTTCTTCAAAAACATAACTCCCTTTGTAATGTCCCTATTACAATCCAAGAAGCCACCATCACTACTCTCCCTTGCCCCAACTAGCAAATGAAGTTGCTAAATGTTGTTGGTTTTACCTCTCCATCTCTCCCATATGCCTCTTTCTCTCTGTTCATACAATCACCCCACCATCACAGTCCCAGGTCAGCTCTCATTAGCTCTCATTGGACTATTGCAGGAGTCTCCAAATTCGACTTATCTCCCGCCTTACCTATCTTCCCTCTCCAATTCATTCCCCACACTGCTGCCAAAATATTGTTCCTAAAGGGCAAGGTCCATCCATCTCACTCTTCTCATCAATAAACTCCAGTGGCTTACTAGGGACTCAAAGATCAAATGTTGTAATACCCCTTTCCTGTTTTTAAATGTATTTTTTAAAAAAACCTTATAATGTATAGCATTTTTACCATGGTCATATGAATATACTTTACAAGTAATATTTCAATATTGGGGTGGGTGGACCCCAAATTTTTTCCTTATATGATGGATAATAAATTTTGTATCCTACTGCTTTAATTTGTCAAACTTTAATCCTAATTCTGTCATTCAGTATGTTAGTTGCCTCTCTCAGCTTTGCATCATCTCCAAATCTGATAAGCATGCCAAGTATGTCTATACTGATAAAAATTGCTAAATAAATAGGCTAGGGCCAACCACACAGATTTCTGGAGCTATCCACTAGAAGTCTCCTGTCCTGCCCCTACCATTTATTAACCCTATGATCTCAGGCAAGTCAATGAATCCTAATACTCAGGAAAGTACCATCATCATTCCCAGATAGGCAGGTTCATAAACTCAATATCATTCTTGATTCCTCAGTATCACTCATCTCTCATATCCAGTTACTTGCCAAATCATGTCATTGTAGAAACGTTACATTATCTCTCCACATTATCTCATAAATGTCCCCTTCTCTTCATTTATACCACCCTTATTCAAGGTCTCATTACCCTCACCTGGACTGTTACAATGACCTAATTGACCTCCTTGCCTCAAGTCTCTTCTTACTCTAATCCATCCTCCATAGAGCTACTCCAAAAGTTTCCTAGCTGCTGCAATGATTTTCCTAAAGTGGAGGTGTGATCACGTCACATCTCCCTCTCAAAACCTCCAGTGCTTTGCTATTACTTCTAGAATGAAAGAGCAAGTTCTCTGGCCCCTTCCTACCTTTCTTGTCTTCCTACACATCATTCCCCTTCATTAATTTTACAGTGCAGCCACAGATATTTATTTTTTGTTCCTTACTTTATTTCCTTGCCTTGAACTGGATGTACCTCATACCTTGGAATACTCTTCCTCTTGACCAATACTCCTTAGAATCCTTGGCTTCCCTCAAAAATCAGTTCAAATGCCACCTTTTGTAGGAGTCATTTCTTCCCTGTCCAGATGCTAGTGAAGCTCTGTTTACTTTCTCTCTACTCTGTTTGTATCATTCCTATATCTAGATCTATATCTATCTATCTATCTATCTATCTATCTATTGCTTCCACTATTTTACTGTAAAGTCTTTGAGGGAAAGGTTTGTTTCTGCTTTTTCTTTCTTTCTCCATTATTTAGCACAGTGTCTAGAGTACAGTAAGCACTTAGTAAATGCTAGTGTATTGGCTGATTGAATTAACCCTCCTAAGTCTTAGTTTCATCATCCATTAGAGGTGGGATAATTAGAATTTACCCACTTTGTTCTTTTGGATTAAAGGATATCATGACTATGAAAGTGATTTGCAAATGATATCTCACAAAATGTTACATGTTGTGCCACAAGAAGCCACATTATAAGTATTAGTTTTGTATTACTTCCTGGAAGATGAATGAAAGGCTGTATTTGGCCTTTTGGTATGTCTCTGATTTTCCATTATTTTATTACCCATAAGTAAAAGAAATGAGTTCTTTGCCATTATAGTGTAGATATTTTCAAGTTACCATTTTTAAAAAAGATAATCACCACCACTACCCAAAGAGTGTCAAGTATAGAGGTGATGAGCCCTGCAGAGTTATGAAAACATCATGGATTTAATTATTGCAGTATTCCCCCAATTCACATGTGGCTCCCACTAGTTTTGAAGGGAGCTATATCTGACAAGGCAAATGTATAGTATTTACTGGAAGAATTGAGCAATTACGTGTAGCGTGGGTAAATTACTGATACTATGGGAACCTTAATTGAATCCATTGCTAGACTCTTCTACGTCTATATGTGCAGCCTTAATGGTGTGTCGGGCAAAGAAAACTATGTCAGCATAGATAGCATTCTTTTTTTTTTCTTTTTCAAAAACACTAACAGGGAACCATGAGGTAATCTTGCACTAGTCAGAGCCTAAACAGAGTAAGATGTTGAATCTTAGGCTCCAGATCTTAAGAGGAACATGCAGTAATTGGAGAGGGCTCAAGAGGGAAACTGCAAGGATGATTAAAGGGCTAGAAAATGGAATCTGGGAGGAAAGGTTAATGGAACGTTGATTATTTAGCTTGGAAAAGAAAAGATTAAGAGTGATTCAGTAACTCTTTTCAGGTACAGGTATACCTTAGCGTAGGACACAGACATTTTCCTGAAAAGTTAAAACTAATAAATTGAGAAAGACAGCTGAAAGTACACCATATTTGGAATGAGTCTACCTAGATCTGAATCTTCCTCTGCTGCTTTACAGCTCTGGGACCTAAGATGAATCATTTAAGCTCTCTGAGTCTTAGTTTGCTCACCTGTAAAATTTGGCTAATAATGTTTTCACTACCTAGCTCACAGGGCTATTATAAGAAGCAGTTGAGATAGTATGTTGTCAAGAGCCTGGCACAGAGAAGGTACTTAATAAATGTTTATTGATTGCTTTATGATAGATAGTATACAATTGACTTAATAAACTGAGCATAAACAATCATATTTTGAAGTTGAAGAAAAGGTAAGATGAATTCTAAGGCTGACCATACCCCATGCTGATAAGTACATCGATAAAGGGAGGACTTTAGCAAGAGGTCAATGTTGGGAAAAAAGAATTTCCCTTTTTAGTAAGATCTTTTAAATTTCCTACTTTATTTTCCTCAAGGTTCCAATATGTATGTTTACACATTCTTTTTTTTCCCCTGCATTCTCTTGGCTGAGGCTGAAATGCATTTTAAAATGGCCCATAATCTTCAGAATTTCTGGTTATGGTCCTTAGATATCAGAACTGTGGGTATGTTCAATACACTAAGGCAGGATTGACTTACAATAGTTATTCTTCATGTAATTACAGATCTGTTGGATTTCTTGCAGGAGTGAGGAGAGATGGATTAATTTCCTCCCCACAAAGCTGTTGCCTAAATTCATTCCCTTTCTTCAAGGCTTTGCTCAGGTACCACCTCTTCCATGAAGTTTTCTTTGAAAAACAAAAATGAACAATCTTGCAAAAGGAGTTTTTCACTCAACTCCAACAAACAGAACTTTATTCAAAATAAACCTCCCTTCCTGAATCTGTCATTCCACTGGGCCTGAACTTATATGCACTTGTTGTGCTTCGGTAGTTCAATGGATAGAGCCCTGGACTTCTGGGGTTAGGAAGATCTGAGTGCAAATCCTACCTCATATTCTGACTGTGTGACCCTGGGCAAGTCAATTAATCTGTCTGCCTCAGTTTCCTTATCTGTAAGTTGTGAGAGCAATAATACCTACCTTTCAGGGTTGTTGTGAGGATAATGTTTGGAAAGCACTTTGCACAGTATCTGGCACATATTAAGTGCTTCATAGGTGCCCATGGAGCTGTATTCACTGCCACTTTCTAGCTGTGTAACCTTGAGCTAGTTATTTTGCTTTTCTGAATCCCAATTTCTGTGTGTGTGTATATAGGTATGTATATATGTGTGTACATACATATACCTATAAACACACATGCATGCATATATGTATATATAGACATACATATATATACATACACACATGCTTTATATATAAAATATATGAAAGGCTGGTAATCTTTGAGTTTCTCTCAGCATTAACCTCTCTGAGCCTCAATTTACTTAATAATATGCATGTGTGTATACATATACATGCATACATATATGTATAAACATGAATATGCATATATATACACATACACACATACATGAAACGCTGGCAATATTTGAGTTTTTTTTGAGGTTTTAGCACTGACCTCTCTCAGCCTCAATTTACTTAATAATATACATATACATGCGCACACACATATATACATGTATGCATAAACATGAATGTGCATGTATGTATACATACACACATGTATGAAACACTGGCAATATTTGAGTTTCTTTTGAGATTTTAGCACTGACCTCTCTCAGCCTCAATTTACTTAATAATATACATATACATGCACACACATATATGCATACATATATGCACAAACATGAATGTACATATATGTATATATACATGCATATATGAACCGCTGGCAATATTTGAGTTTCTTTTGAGGTTTTAGCACTGACCTCTCTCAGCCTCAATTTATTTAATAATAAAATAATAAAGTAAAATGAAAGACTTAGACTTGGTGAACTTTGGGAATGTTCTGTATTTTAGGCTAATTTTTGATCTTCTTGAAGTGATTGTAACACCATACTATTTTGGAATGCCTTGATTTTGCCTTGGCAAATGTTTAATTTGATGCAACAGAGTGTAGTTTGGTAAAATGGGATGGCAAGAGAGAACCAATAAAAAATTTTTTTGAAGCAATGCATCCATAAATAGATATCAAGAACAAATAAGAAAACAACGAAGATCTGATTGTGCAAAAGAAGAGCTTGCTCTATTGCATGTGGAAAATTGAAAAGCACCTTTAAGGACCCCAAACGTCTCCCAGAAACAAAGACCCATTTAAAAATACTCATATTATACTGATATTGTTATATGGATGCAAGTCATGCAACCCTAAAGTTTTTGAAAACAAAAAAAAAAAATGGCAGCAAATGTCAATGAAGATGTGCATGGTGAGCAAAAGTAAGGCCCAACACACAAGTAAAGAACTTTGTAGAAGAACTGAAGGAAAGAAGGTCATCAGAGGAATGTATGATTGACAGATAAGGCTGATCCTGTTTCAGGAGCAAGGCGATAACCAATGGAAAGCTCATGTGTTCCTGTGTTTTCCTACGTATATCAGAAGAAAACAAAGAACCATCAAGCATTGTCTGAAGTGTCCATTGTTGTGTCCATTGGAGGTCATGGATAGATATGAACAGGACGGGCAGACCTGGTTGGTCTGTGACCTGCACCCTTAGAGACAACAACCACGTGATGAAATCACACATCCAATATAAATATTGAAGGAGAAAGAGGGAACTAAGTGGCCAAATACTACAAAGAAAAATGGGTGGAGCAAGATGATTGATACCCGATTGGCACACATTAAGCCCATTGGAAATATGAGCCAATGAGCTCAATCTGGAAAATTCAAGAGCTCCAGTTCCAAAATTAATCTCTGAGTATTTCAAATGCCATTGTAATCTGGTAGCCTGAGGGAAACATATAACTCCTAGTACAGAAGGGATCAAGGGCCAGGTTAATCCTAGTTAAGGATTATGTCAGAATCGTTAGGTGTAATTCAGTCTGGGACTGGGTACATTGCTTTTATATCTATTTCAAATTATATTATCTATTATATATTTCTGAATTTATACATTTTCTTTTGTACAAATAAAGCTCCAAAAATTACTTTTATTAATCTGTAGAGAGACAAGAGGTTAAACAGTAAACAAGAAGTGAATGTTAAGATCAGTGGTGTCTTTGAGACAGTGGAGATGGAATAAGGTCACTTATAGCAGATCTCCTAATTCAGTTAGCCAAGTCAACTGAGGCAAAGGTCAGGAGACTCATGCTTCAGGTTGAGGATCAAGGAATTTTAAAAGTAGTACAATGTGAAGGACTGAAAGGTGCAAGTCCTCTGGACTGGTGCACAGTAGGTGTCAAGAAAAGTGACTGGAAGTCAGAACCCTAAGGCCCAAAGCTGTATCCTTCACAACAACCTAGAAGATTACAAATTCCGTCAGGACAAGAAATCTCTCTTTATCCATTCACACCTTTCAAAATACTTTTCTTCCTACAATGCTCTAATCAGATGAAACTTCCTTTATGAAGTGTTTGTTGTCCCTAGTGAAAATATTTCCCTTCTTCAAATTGATCTATTGGCAAATGAGAGATCTAAACTAAATGCTCTAGCACATTCTATTATATATTTGATTAATATGGAGTTTTGCTGAATGAATGATAGAAAGATTTAAATGCTTACTATGTGCCAGGCATTATGCTAAAGACTTAGGCTCAGGAGACAAAAGAGAGACAGCCCCTGCCCTCAGAAAGCTTACATTCTTACACGAAGAATGTTGGCCAGATGGCTATTTTAGACTGGAAAGGCCCAGGGATGGTGAATATTATATGACAATTAACTGACATCATTATTTTTCCTCAAACTAGAATTTGAAAGGGTTGCTTGAGGAACAATTGTTCTGAGGAAATTACTTGTGATTATGAAGTTCTCTCTAAATGTGAATTTGTTATTTTTAGTTGTATTTCATATTTGATGATGTGTTTGACCTTCTAACACTTAGGATGAAAAATGACAACTATTAATGGTACTGGATAATGGCAACTTGTTTACAACTGTCATTTGCATGACTGCCTCTGAAGAGGTTATGAATTTATTTTAGAAGAATTTCATACATTAGGTAAAAAAAATGCCTATATACATATGTATGTATAATTACACACACACACACATATACATATATATATATATATATAGATAGATAGATAGATATAGATATAGATACACACACACACACACACCTATGGGTATTTTTTAAATCAACAATCTATGTTTAATATGTGAAGATGTACTGAGACACTTTTTGCAGGGCATCAGTTCTGAGTTGTCAGTGTTAATGGATCCATCTTGAACCAGCCATTGTCTTTCTCCAGGTGCCATTAGTGATCAGCATCTCACATCTTCTGGATGAAGTTAGGGAACAATCTATGAGCATGGAACACATTTTTTTTTCCCTCTAGCTAACATTTGGATCAAAATATTGACTTCATCTTCATTAGGTCCTAGATATCTCTAATTAACTGTGGGAACTACTACAGATTAGTCATTAACATATTCCAGATAAAGTACAAGCTTTTTTAAATTCTTTTTTTTTAATTGTGAAATTGAGTATAAATAAATAAACATTTCAAGATACTAAGAACAGGAAACAGGATTAAAAGGGACTTATTTTGTTGTTAATCTAATTGTTATTCACAATTAGAAAAAAAATGAGTGTAGTAAAGTCTAACAAAGTAGAAATAAAATTTTTCTGTTTGTGTCTCCTGAACTTTTTTTCCCCTGTGCATTTAAATATGTTGAAAAAAAATAGGCGAGGCAGTGAGATGTCGAAGGGAGTTAAGAGACTTGGTCTTGGTTTTGACATTTAATGGCTCTATGATAATAGCAACTCAGATTGTTTCATCATCTGTAAAATGGACTTAGTGACATATTATTTATCTGAGAGGAGGTCTGTTATTAAGACCAAATATGAAGTGTTACTATCATAGAAGACACTAAAGAATTTATTTAGTTTTGGGTTGGAGGAGGACATATTTGGCAGCCCAAACAAGCTGAAAACTTTATCAAAATGACCGATCATATAGTAAGTCCCTGGTGATTCTGACCCTTAAGCTGCTTTTTTTTCTTTCTGTAACATGTAATCAATAATTGGAAGGTTTGTCATTAAAATCATTAAGCCAGATGTTTACCATTATGAATTTGAAACACTGCCCTTTTGTTACACACTTGGTGTGGTTACATATCCCTTACAAGCCAAGATAAAATTTATCGAAGCAAAGATGCTATTATTTGTCAGTTCTCACAATATCATAGTTTCACTTAATGAGCAATCCCTTATGACACAATATGAAACACACAGTTCATCATTTGAAAAACATATAGAATCATTGTGTTCTTAGCGCATTTCTAAGAAGTAACTGTCTCCTGTAAATTAAATATCTTTTTATTTCTCAACAATGAATGAATTTTCTCAGTGAGAAATCAAGTTCATTATCTGATCATCTTTCCCTAAACTATTCTCCAAAGACCTTGAACTACTTTTTCTTTGAGATGCTAGATGGCACTGCTAGTCAAGGCTTTGTCTAGTACAGCTGGCTTTCATAAAAAGTAATTCTATGAGCTACGAAAGGGCATGTAAGATACGATTTAATCTAAAGAGTAAATGCATTTGGGTATGTATGGTGGAGGGGGGCCCACAGTGAACTCATAGTCAAGTTTCTCTAACAAGGTGACTCAAATAGATGTCCTTTAAAAGAAATAAACTTTAAAGCAACTCCAGGATGAAGACAAAACCAAAAGAAGATCTGATGGCCATTTTGGCTTGTTAATTAGTAAAATTAATACAATAAATTGATCACAGGGTATAATATTTTTGTTTGTTTTTTTTAAGGAGAGAAGATGGGAAGGAAACCAAGAGGTATCTGAATACAGTTTGTAGGAATCAATGTCACCATATATAAGATGTGGCAATTATTTTCCTCCAAGTACAGAGCTTTCCATAAAAGGTGCATGGGGAATGTCTTTTCCTCTTGCTTTTCCCCTGAATCCTTTAGCCCTTGAGATAAAACCTCAACTTCCTCTTATTTTATTGGAATTTTGCTGAATCAAAACAGCATCCTGTTCTCAGGTAATTTATGTTGGCCGCCGCTTAGACCTGAGTCAATGGGTATGGTTTTTGTTAAAAAGCAATAGCTTTACACCCCAAGGGCGATTAAAAACCTGCACTCAAAGAAACTTAGGAACCTTCAGTCCTTCCTATGCTGCATAAAGATTTGTGCCTTGAATAAGTTTATACAATGTTATTGTCTGTTCCTTCTCTATGTTTAGTTAGTATCAAATGCCCCTCTTTTGTTTATTGTGCAGTAAGCTCACAAAGAAACTTCAAATTCTCAGTCTTTTGTGGGGACATTTGGATACCCTGCCCTAAAGTTCCGATCATCCAGATGGAACTTTCAGCATTCTGACCACTGGCTGGGTCACTGGCTGGGCCTTCAAGGCTCACCTGAGTAATTCGAGAATCCCCTTCAATCTCTCTCTTTGATTTGCCTTTCACAGGCCAGTACTTTTTATTTCTTCTCCTCTGTCTGCTATCATGTTAACAAGCAAAGGAGAATCTCAGCAGCTCATTGACAGCACAATAAAATGAGATTAGAATTACACTGTCTGAAGAATGTCTTACTTCAGGGCTTTCCAATCAGACCAGGGACTGTGTGTGCCTCAGTGATCAAAAACCCCAAACACTTATGGCTGGCCACTAGGAGTCTTCCCACAGGTTGCCTGACCATGACGTACAAAAACCCTTTGGAGAGACTTTCAAGTCCAAACAACCCAGTATCTTTCATGTCCTGTCCATGATACCGAGATCTGGCCCCTGCCTGGACTGTTTTTGTCCAATTAATAACTGAAGCCTCATTGAGGCTTTCAGATTTTTGTTGGAGGGGATGCAAATGATAAATGTTTTGCAGTTAAAGAATGAATTCCTGATGTTTCCTATTAGGAGTCTTGAGAATGCATTTGTTCAGAAGAGGAATGTTCCAAAAGTTCTCTGCTCTTTTTTCCCAAGGTGAATGCTGGGCTAACTACCTCATGGCTGCTGGAAACTCTAGCACCTTCCACAGGCATCCTTACTGGACATAAATAAAACTTCATAAAGATTAGAAAGACAGAGATGCTTATTATGTAAAAACATTCCAGTCCAGCATAATGGAATAGTGTGACAAAGAACCTCAAGTTAATATCTAATCTAAAATACACAGGCTGGCTTTGATCCTTCTAACAGGCTGACCAAAAAGGCTAAAGCAAATTGTCTTAATTGTGTTTATATTTTCAAACCGCATTTTCCATATACAATTAAGTTACTTTAAAAAAAATCTCTAATTGAAGGAACTTGTCTTTAATAATAAGGTCTGGGTTTATTTGATTAAAATGTGATTTGGCTTAGACAGATGTCTAATGTTGTTTTCATTAACCCAATTACATTTCCTTTGCTGTGATACTGGCCTGCACTGGATTCTACGTGCATGAATTTCACTGTGGATCATCAGGTGGCCAGTAAACAAATGGATTAATCCCTCCTAAAATAAATATCTTGGAGTTTTGTGAGTTCTGTTTCTCAGTCCTTCCTTATTCCGCATAATTTAGATACTGGAGAAGTATGTGGCATATATGAATAATGTATATGTGTATTGGTTTGCATGTGATGGAAAGCTGAGCAAATAAAATAGCTTTAAAGTGGTCTATATATTATTAATTATTGCAACAGAATGACTCTTAACTTGCCCAGGCCATTTTATTAGGGACATAGGAACTAAAGAATTCTGCAACACAACAGCACAACAATTCTGCAACAGATTATGCTGTTCGGCTGGCCTCATTCCCCAGCATTCAAATCCAGGCCAGTGCTTCTTTCAAAGGCAAAGGCATGCTAGCCAGCATCAAATAAGCCTTAAAAGAATTTTCTTCTGTCCTATGTCCATGAACTTCCATAGGGACCATGTGCTCTATTCAGAGAATTTTAGCCCTTGACATTTTTAGTAAGACCAGTGTGGCATCCCAACATGTTATTTCATACTGTAACAAATGGAGTGAATATTAAATGATCTGGAGTTAGGTTTCTGTTTTGTTTTGAGAATCAGAAGAGACCTCAGCAATCATCTAGACCAGGGGTTCTTAACCTGAGGTGCTCGGATTCCCAAGGGGACTGTGAATAGTTTTCATGAACTTGGATGGTGAAAAAAAATCACATATTTATTTTCACTAACTCTAACTGAAATTGAGCATTTCCTTCAGTTATGAATATAGGCAGAAAATCGCAGTAGTAGTAGACTTCACCGGAGTGCCAAAGGGGTCTATGACAAACAAAAATATTAAGCACTTCTGATTTAAATCGATGCCTTTATTTTGCAGATGAGTCATGTTTGCTATATTTGAAGAAGCAGAGTTTGAGGATCTGGAAGCTTTTTGACTTTTCCAAGGTCATAAAGCTAGCTAACTAGCTATAGAGCCAATACTACTACCTAGATCCCTTGAGTTTCCCTCTGAAGGTTTTCTGTCCCCACAATGAACTCTAAGAAATGTAAAACTTAACAGACATGAAAGTGATAGATTGCCCAAGTTGGTGCTAATTGTATGTGGCTTTAGTATTATGAAAAAGAAATTCTGAGTCAAATTTGTTAATTTTGTTTTAATTGTGTGAGCTTCCTCTAGGTTAATTAGTATCCAAGCAAATCAGATGCTTTATCCCTCTTTAATACTTTCATCTCAGGGTGATAGTTGCCTGAGGTTGCAATGCTTTTGATTAGCTCTATGTGATAATGAAAGCCATGAGAACAAATTCTGCAGCAGTTCTCTTTCTGATGTCACATATAAAACGGCGGAAGTCTGATAATATTTAACACTCAGCTGTGTGTGTGTGTGTGTGTGTGTGTGTGTGTGTGTGTGTGAGAGAGAGAGAGAGAGAGAGAGAGAGAGAGAGAGAGAGAGAGAGAGAGAGAGAGAGAGAGAGAGAGAGAGAGAGAGAGAGAGAAGGCGGGGAGAGAGAGAGAGAGAGAAGGGGGGGAGAGAGACAGAGAGAGAAACACTTTCTTTTTAAGATCAGACTTCAAACTCATTATGAAAATGGGAGGAATTATTTTTATCTAACATCCTACAATTTTATAAGGTGTGCTGTCAAGGTGAAAAGTTCAACCATTTTATTGGGGTGAAGAAAGAACCTAAGAGATCTACACAGTCAGCCTCTGTGTTCAAGTCTCCTACTGTGCAAAGGATTGAAAGTCAAATGGCAAAAACATGTGCAGCATTGAGGAATGAAGGGAGTGACAATAACGAGATCTGAAGGATTTGCATTGTGGAACAATTCCCACCAGATTGGCAATTCACCTTTAATTTAGCAGAAAAATCCTAGAAGTTGCCTCAAGGGCATGACGTTAAGTGACTTGCTCAGGGTCATCTGGCTCACATGGGTTTGAGGCCAGATAAGAACCCAGGTCTTTCCGACTTCAGCACCAGCATTCTGACACCCAAATTACCTCCAACAATCATGATAATATGTTGCAAGTGCATAGAATTTTACAGTTTACAAAATATTCTATATGCATGATCTTTGTGACACTCATAAAAGTAGTACAAGAAGGTACATACTCCAAGTCTTATTAATGAAACAGCTCATGTGGAAGAGAAAGGAGATCTGGTCTGCTTAGCCTCAAAGATACCACTAGGATAAATTGTTTGAATCCAAGGAGAGGCGTGAAGGGAAAACTTCCTAATAAGAGCTGTCCAGAAGTGGAAAGGGCTGTAAGTCAGGAGGCAGTGGGTTTGCACTCACTAGAGGTCTTCAAGAGAACGCTGGATGACTAACCACATGTTGGGGATTTTGGAGAAGAGCTTCTTGGTCAGGTACCAATTGCACTAGATGACCTTTGAAGTCCCTTTTAACGCTGAGATTCTATGATCCTACACATAACCGTTCACGTTAAACTAAACCTGTTGATCACTAGGTTTTCCTTGTGTTCCTTATGTTCTGAGCTAGAGGACATTTACTGCAGGCAAAAAATAACTAAGTGGATAGGGTTGCCAAAGACAGCTGGGGGTTAAGAAAACAGTAATAATTCAGTTGTCCAGATGTGGTGTAAGACTCACTAGTGGGAGTTCACATTTTTCATGCAGCTTCTATTATGAGATGGTCATTTTGATTATAGATGCTTATCATGTGAAATTGCTAAGACTGTAGGCAGAGCTAAGACTTTGTTATACAGTAATTCCTATAACTAATGTAATTAAAAGGAAATGTGAAACTGTCCAGAAAAGGAAACTAATTTTTCTGCAGCATTAGTGGGTGCCACCTTCAAGTTTTATATCTGCCAAGATGTGTTTCTGAATCCAAAAGGGAGTATAAATCTATGAACTAGTCCATAAATTTAGCAATTTATTAACTATGAAAAAAATATCATAGTGTTAGAGCAGGAAGGGACCTTGAAGGTTACCTAGTCCAACCCCCCTCATTTTATAGATGAGGAAACAGAGGTCCAGAGAGGTAAAGTGCCTTGCCCATATAGGGAATATGTGACAAAGCTAGAATCAGGACTCAGTTATTCTAATTCCAATTCTAACATACTTTTCATTGCTTCAAGCAAATCCACTTCTTTGTGCATCAGTTCCTTTAGGAGCAGCTATGAGGTATAATGGATAGAGTGTTGACTCTGGAGTCAGGAAGACCAGAGTTCAAATCTGGTCTCAGACACTTATTAACTGTGTGACTCTGGGCATCTCACTTAACCCTGCTTGCCTCAGTTACCTCATGTGTAAAATAAGCTGGAGAAGGAAATGGCAAACCACTCAGTATCTTTGCCAAGAAAACCCCAAATAGAGCCCTACATGACTGAAACAAACAATAATAGTTTCTTTAAAATAAAGGAGTTTTGTTTCCCAATAGATGTGACCAAAGGATATAAACAGTTTTTAAAAGATTTGAAAATTATTTACAGCCAAATGAAAGCTTGCATGAAATGGATAAGAAAACAAGAAATAAAAACAACTTTGGGGTTCACTTCATACCCAAATATTGGCAAGGATGACAGAAAAGGAACAATGTTGATAATAGAGGGTCTGTGTAACAAAGTCACACTAGCCTAAGGTTGGTGGAACCAAGGATTGCTTCAACCATTATGGAAATCAATTTGAAATATGATTAATATGTATTCTAACTCCTAAGGAGGTCAAAGAAAGAAAGAAGGGTCCCATACATTCGAAAATATTCATAGCAGCACAGAACTGATAAGACTATTACTGTATATTATGAAGTGTCAAATATACAGAATTCTGAAAAGCACAAGAAGAGTTATATGAACTAATATTAGGTAAGTGAAGTAAACAAAAACAAGAATGTAAAAAAATCCATTTCACACAGATTACATCACAGAAAGTGGGTCCCAGGGTATAGTTGGGTATCCTTTGTGTATAGGTTGGATGAGATGACGGTTGAACAAATTCTGTGTACACAAGGTGGAGGACTATGGGTGTGGAATCTTGCATATATGGTCAGATGTGATGGATACAGTGATGATTGGCTTTATTGTGCACCTTTATTTTTATAATGTTTGTTATAAGGGAAGAATTACTTAGTAGAGGAGAAGGGAGAGTCACATGTAGAGGTGAATAAGACAAAAAAGGAGAAAGAAAAAGCACCAATAAAACAAATACATGATAACTAGCATTCATAGTACTTTAAAGTTTGCAAAGTACTTCAGAAATATTTCATTTGATTCTGACAACAGCTCTGTGGATCTGTGAAGTAAGTGTTATTAGATCCACATTTTCACAATGAGGAAACTGAGGCTAAAAAATGTTTAAGTGTCACATATAGGCAGACTTCCAATTCAGGGTTTCCTGAATCCAACATCATTATTCTATCCACTACACCACTACCTTAGAAGCACAGAATCAAAACATTTGAAGTGACTTTAGAAGTTACTTAATTGGCCTATTTAGTGTCCAAGGTCTTACCTGACTCTTCACTTCTAGGATTATAAAACAGGAGCTTACCTTACATCTTTGTTTTTAAAAAAAATTTCTTCAGCATTATTTATGTGAATGTATAATCAATGAGAATGCTACTACGTGCAGTGTAGCTTGGTCTTAGTGAGCAGAATCTAGAGAAAATGCACACTCAGTTTTTTAAATGTGACTGTATCACAAAGTACAGAGTCAGTTCACAACTTTTAAGAATGTTACTCATTTGTATAACCATGAAAATCCACATTATGAAAGATGACCTAGTTTACTGATAGAATAATTTAAATTCGCTAATGTACCTTTCTTTGCTGTTTTCATTATTTGAGCACCATAAAGCATTCTCTCATTTCTCTAACTATCTCAGAGTTTCTAATGCACTTTGACAGATGTCTACAAAGCATGAGGCTAATTCTTCTAACTTCATTAAAAAATCCATTTCACACAGATTGCATCACAGAAACGGGGGCCTAGTGTATATAATGCTGATTTGTATATCTAATGCACAACTGGAGGGGCCTCCCTTCCATAGAAGAAAACCAGTAAGGCAATTTAAAAAAAAAGAAAGGGAAAAAAAATCAAGACACCTCTTCCATCAGCAACAAAATAATAAAATAATGAACTACAAAGCTGGGTAAATTAGATAAACTGGTGTCACACTAAAGAAAACCATCCTAGCTCATTAAAGGCTAACATCTGAAACCACTAAGCTATCCATTCCTTACACTGCAGTACTACAAAGGTGCTAAATTACAGGGATCAAATTAACTCTTCATACATTTAGACTTTTATCTGAAACTTCAACATAAATGTTCAAAGTAAGATTATTTACTTTGAAAAGGTGTTTGAGAATACTGTAATAATATATATTTCTTTCCTATGGCCAAACTTTAATGGCAAACAAACAGAATCGTTGACAAATCCTAGTTTGTGCCCAGCTGGCATGCTCCCACAGGGAACCAGGCCGACTTATCAACAGTCACACCACTCACTGGAAAGAATGCTTCTGATTCTTAGAAATCAATCTATTACTTTGTCAATTTTTAGCTATTAGTGTTTCTGCTAAGAAAAATTCAATTACAAGAATCAATATTTTAAGAACATTTGATACTAATTTAGTACCAACATTTAAGAAATGTAAATGACATTAAAATACCCAAACCAATTATTTTGTAAATATTTAGCTTTCCAATAAGGTTTTAACCAAATAGAAACCACGTGATGAAAAACAGCTGTTTCTATTTGAAATCATGCCTACTGAATATTTCAAACCACTTTTATTTAATCTCCTGTTTGTTTTGAAAACATTATATTTTACCAAATTGGGGGGTGGTAGGTCCTGTTTAGATATATGCAGAAACCTTAAATGTAATTTCACACTTTTACTGCTACATTTTTACATGAAAGCATTAATTTAAATTTTGTCCAAAATGCACA
Source organism: Potorous gilbertii (assembly GCA_028658325.1). Classification (NCBI taxonomy): domain Eukaryota; kingdom Metazoa; phylum Chordata; class Mammalia; order Diprotodontia; family Potoroidae; genus Potorous; species Potorous gilbertii. The sequence goes on along the minus strand of CM053769.1, from coordinate 656,153,983 downwards.
CTGAACCAAAATTAAACAGAAAAGAAAGAAAATAAATGGATTAAAAAAGAAACCATTTTAATGTGAGGAGTAAACTTATATAACACTAGACATGGATTGGAAAATTTCTGAAAATAGTGAAAGAGCTGAAAGCATTTGTTTGTGTTTTTCTATTCACCTGAAATTGTTTCCACAGGTTGATTTCAATTTTCAATCGCCTATTGGACCCAGTAATTGCTTTCTCTGAATGTGTAGATCCGAATGTTCTACCTATGTATATCACACATAGTTATATCTAGTTTATTTGAATTTGATTAATATAATACAGCATCATTCTACTTTTAATTTTCTTGTTCAGTCCTGCCATTTGTAAACAAAACGGAAGCAGCAACAAATGCTGGGTCAGTAGAGAGGACTGTTACTATCCCTTTATCACCCCAAGAGAAAACGGGGGTTTTTTGGTCATCCACTGTGGTTTGCCTCCATGGAGAAAGGCAATCGATACTAATGGTGCTTGTGAGAATTTTTTTTCCTTTATAGTCTTTGGCAGGTGCACAGTTTAACTTGTTTTTGAAAGTCTTCATGGAAGTGCTTTGATGTGGACAGGTTCACAGGGGGAAAATACAACAGTATTTGTTGAATTATGAAAATAGTTACAACAGTGAGAAGAGTCTGCTACATGAAATGAAACACTGGAAAATGAGTCAGTTGCAAAGTATCATTTGAAGGACTGATCGATCTCTCCTTAATTTTGGCTACAACTGGTTAGAAATAAAACAAACAAACAAAACAACGTTGGGACATTTCCCTTTAAGTTACAATAGTTGCTATTTATTTCTGCCGCCCTGATTTAGTCATATGAGAGAGGCAGTTCAGTTTTCGGCATATTCTAGACAGTTAAAGATAATCTGCATTAGGGCTTCCTCCCTTTGCACCGTTTTCCTCTTTTCCTTTCTGGGGTGCTTAGTTTGCTTAAGAGTCCTGTCAAACTCTCCCTGAACATATTACTACTCCCTGCTCCAGCTTCTGGCTTCTGTGTTTCTAATCAGGGTATCCATTAAACAGTCACTGGGGTTATTGTTTGGTTATGTTTGCAGTTAGTAGCTCTTAGCTTTATCTGCTCAGTGGTGGTTTACAAATTCTTGCTAATGCTAAATTAGAACAGTAATTTCTGCCGGCTTCTACAGTTCTTTCCCCTCCCCCTCCCCCACTCCCTTCCCCTTTCTGGGAGCCTGGTGTGGGGGAGGGGAGCGCCCTGCCAGGGGATGAAAAGCTTGAACATACTCACCCTGTGGGACTGAGGTTAAAGAACATCACAGTTGTCTCGCCTGGGGATCTGGATCTCATTAATGTCACCAAGTTGCCCTGAATCCTCTGTGGCAGTAAGTTGGACTCTTCTTGCTGTTAACAGGCCTTAAAATGAACTGAAGTTCACCAAACTTTCTGCAGCTAAATAAACCCCCGGGGGTTAATGGAAGAAAAAAATGTCTCCCCCAGCAGAAGCGTTGGACAAATGGGATCGTGTGAGGACCACAACTCCACGCAGCTGTTTGATGTCTGCGAGAGACTCAAGGGCTAAGGAATATAATTTTGGGGCCCCTCCTCTCGCTTGTAACCTGCCTCCCCAGACAGACCCCCAATAAACGAGGCCCGAAGCGCTCCTCAGATGAGCCTTCCCCACTGTCCGTTTTTTCTGGCATCCTTGCCATCTGGACCACATCGAGCGCTGGCTTTGCGACCTCGTCTGCGTCCATTACATTTCAAGTGAAAAGGGCACATCAGAAAAAGAATGTAAGAGGACTTAATTACTAGACCTTGAAAGGGCCATATCAAAATGGACTCACAAGGATTTTCTTAGGTTCCACTTAAGGCTTTACAGAAAAGAAAGGTGCATTTCATACTAAATGCAATTCAGTCTGCTTGGTATGCTAGAGTATTTTTTTTTTTTACCTGACCTGTGGTTTCATAGGAAGACGACATTCCCCTCTGTGGTTCTGTGATCTTCTGAGAAAGTTACCTGTGGCTCGGGGAGGATGATGAGTAACCTGCCCAGAGTCTCCTAATCAGGCAGTGTCGGAAACCATTGACTCCATTACCGTCCCGATAAACTGCTGTGTCTTTCTGCTTCTTATGTAAGAAATCTAAGCAAATCTAATAGTCACATACGGGAAGCACAGACCTCTTTGGGATGACTTTTTCTTTTTTTAACCAGGTCGTGGATCAGATATATACCTAACAGCTGCGATGTAAATATGACTCAGAACAAAAGAGGCTAGATAGTTTTTCATGCTGAAACGCACCCCCCTCCCCATGAATAGTAAGGGTTATTTGGTCTAAAAAATTCTTGTACTAAAAAAAAAAATCAACCTTACCCCCACCTCATGTACATACAAATTTTAGTTAAATCCAAAATGAAGTCACGTAAGAAATAGTCCCTTGAATGGGAGAAGTAGTTGACATAATTATAATTCTATTATGGCTGGAAATAGATTACCTTTTCAAAGCACAAATCAAATTATATTTATATGTATATGTGTGCGTTAACAAATTAGAAATTTTGCAAGGCAGGAGGAAGTAGTAGGTTCTAGAGATTCTCCACTTCAGCTATGGTTTCCCCATTCCACAGCTATTGGGCAGAGTTCAGGAAAGAAACCTTTGCATTAAAAGAAGTCACTGTCCAGCCTACAGAGTTTTCAACTAATGAGGTTCTTTAGACCAATTACTGGCTTAATGCCTGTCAATCAGCAAGCAGAATACAAGGACAGCCTCTTGGATTAATTGGAAAGGAGGCCAATCTGAATTAGTCAGCACTGTGACTAGGAGTGCTTTTGGAGATACATAGTTTTATTACTTTAATGTACACATCACAACTAGAACCAGGTGAACCAAGTCTACCTTTTAAGCTGTTGTCTAGTTTAAGTCATGAGTGAATATTTTCTTCTGTGATGCTCCCTGCCCTGCGACTTTTATGTCACACCAGCAGTCCCCATTAATAGGTGGGACTTAGGGCTACCATAATAAGCCCTGTGGAGTCTACTAAAACAGAACATAACAGAAATGAAGGTCTGAGAGAGTGACAGGCTGCAGGGAAAGAGCTCAAATACTTTGAGAACTATGTATTCAACAGTGGAGCCCTGTTTAGTGAAGAGATAACACTGATCTGTAATTAGCATATCAATTATTTGTATGTCAGTGTTGATTCAAAAGGCTTTATGATGCTGTTTCTTTCACCTACATAAGGCAATAAGGCATTCCTTCCTCCAACACTTATTTATTCTTAATCTGTGAAAGGACTTATTACGGAAGGATAAACAAATCTTTTAATCTCTAAGTTCCTCAGACACTCTCAGAAACTGATTCACAGGTGAGCTTTTGTATTATAGTAATAGTAGAGGGAGTTTTAATATGTGAAGTTTCCTGTGCTAATGAAATCATATTTGGGTGATGTTTTTGAGTATACTGTGGTGAATTAGTACCCCAGGTGGCTTTCTCACCTTTGTAATATGAGCTTTCTTCTTATGGTATCAGGGAGAATAGAGGCATCTAATAAGTAGATTTGTACACAATTTTACCAGTAGTGATTTTCAGACCTTGGAAATAGCTATAAAGATTCTGGAGTGTGTGTGTGTGTGTGTGTGTGTGTGTGTGTGTGTGTGTGTACATGAGTGTGGGGGGTGGAGAAAGGGATGGAAATGAGGGAGGGGAAAGTAGAAGAAGAGAAACTTTAGTAACTATATGAACAGGAATAAGTTTGAATATAGTCTTAGGTAGAGGAGATCTAAAGTGTAAAAAGGGGCCCCTCCGTGTTGAGGGAGCTCTCATTGTTTGGCTTGAAGGGAGGAAAATAGGCATCTCTATCTTCTTATCCCCGACCCCTTTGTATAAAGGCGACCTTCATTTCTGACAGGAGGAGAAACAGGAGATTGATGTTTGGAGGCTGCTCTGTTCTCATCAGAGAGAGGGGGTACTGAACTAGAATTATATCTATTAAATATCTTTAGTCTAAAAGACATAATTGGGTTCAATCTAACTTCTGATCGTTTTGTCATTTTTTGGGGGTGGGTGGGAAGGAAGACTGGAGGCCTGTATATAAGGTTTGATTCTTTACTTACTAAATACTAATTTCATAATACACATAGAGAAAAAAAGAAAATAAAATTATCCAAATCATAGCAAAAGAGGAACCAGAGAAGGTATTCATAGGAGAATATATAAAAGAGACTAGAGGAGCTAGGTAATTTAGCTCAACCAAAAGAGAATGTTCTGGGTCTCACCTAAAGGGAAACACCTTGATGTCTCCACTATAGTTAACTGAGATATGGACATAATGGAGACTGCCAGTTCTCGTATGTCTTTCCAGCATCTTTTCTTTTAGCAACCTGAAGTGGATTTGTCCTCTTTTATCTTCCCTCTCAAACTTGGAAGCCAGAAGCACCCAAAACAATTCAAATTTCAAAGACCTGAAGCCTGAGGAGACCCTAAAGAGACTGGTATTGAATAGTCCTAAAGGGGACTGGCTAAGAACCGAAGCTCTCACTAGCTCTGCTCTGTTACTCATGCAGGGCAGGACATTCATCTCCACAAAAAAAAAGGGAAAGGTATCCCATCAATTTCCAGTTGTTGGCCACCACAAAGAGAATTGCTATGAATATCTTTTGTTCTTGTGGGAACTTTTCCCATTTTTATAATCTTTTTAGGATACAGTCTTAGAAGTAATATTGCTGGGTGGAAAGGTATGCACATTTTTGTAGCTCTTTGGGCATAGTTCCAAATTGCTCTCCAGAATGGTTGGCTCAGCACACAGCTCCACCAACAAAGAATTAGTGTTCCAGCACTCCCATATCTTCTCCAACATTTACCATCTTCTTGTTTTTGACATGTTAGCCAATCTGATAGGAGTGATGTGATACCTCAGAGTTGTTTTGATTTGCATTTCTCTAATCAATAGTGATTTAGAGTATTTTTTCATATAACTATAGATAGCTTTAATTTCTTCCTCTGAAGGGATGCCCATCAATTGGGAAATGGTATATGAATATAATTGAATACTATTGTGCTATAAGAAATGATGAACAGGAGGACTTCAGAGAGGCATGGAATGACTTATATGAACTGATGCTGAGTGAAATGAGAAGAAGCAGGGGCACACTGTACACAATAGCAGTCACAGTGTGCAAGGGCTGTTTCTGGTAGACCTAGTCCTTCACTGCAATGCAAGTACCTAAAACATTTCCAAAGGACATGAGACAAAATATTATCCACATCCAGAGAAAGAACTATGGAATCAGAATGCAGAATGAAGCAGAATATTTTCTCTTGTGTTATGTTTTGGTTTGGTTTCTTTTTTCTAAGGGTTTCTCCTATTCATGTTAATTCTTCTATGCAACATGACTAATGTGAAAATATGGTTATTAAGAATGTATGTGTAGAACCCATATAAAATTGCATACGGTCTTAGGTAGGGAAAGAGGAAGGAGTGAGAGAAAATCTAAGACTTATGGAAGTGATTGTAGAAAACTGAAAATAAATTAATTTTAAAAAGGGAAAGAGTATGTAAAATGGTAATTTAAATGGGAACATCTTTTCCATTCGTTAATAGGCCCTTGTGGTCTGTTGAAATCACATGGAAGCCTAAGTCACATATAGTGGGAGGAGATTTCTGAATGGGTAGAACAGGAAGTATAATGCTAAACTGGGAGGAAGTTGGTGAGAGCGTTTAGGGGGGAGGAGAGAGGATGTAGGCAGGCACAGCTAGTCTTATGGGAAGACCCCAGCAAGGCGGGAGTGGGGGTGGGAAGGCTTGGGAATGGCTTTGTACCCTGAAGTGCTAATGTATATTGACTTCTTAGTTACTATGATGGATTTGCCTTTCTGGTGTTGGGATCTGACTTTCTGACATTTGAATAAATGTTTTCCTTCTGCCTTCTCTATGGAGAATCTCTTATACTTTGTGATTCAGAACTACTCTGGTATACTCATAGTTGCCCTTGGTGCAGTGAATATTGTCTTGGTGATACAATTTGCAACATGAACATGATTGCAGGGTATAAAATATCCACTTAGAGGCAAAAAGACTTTTAAGGAAGAAACAGATATCCCAGGATGGGAGGATTTACCTCTTTCATCCCTTGCAAGGGAATGGGCTAAAAGCACTGGACCCTGTGAAAAATGGGAGTGGAGGTTACAGGATGGGGAACCTACGGATTTGGAAAGATGTCTGTAAGGAATACCAATAAAACTAGGGAAAGAACTGGCAGGAGTGTATAGGAAAGGATGGGTTTTATTAACAGGTTACTGTATTATGTTTAAAAGCAGAGACAAGCTGCTGAAGGAAAAATTTCAGATGAGAAAAGAGTTAACTAGCTTGCATGGGAATTCTCAGCGTTTGGGCTCTCCTTTAAAAGAGCAAGCTGAAGGGTCTCAGGCAATAGAAGAAAAAGATGTTCGTTTAGCTCAGAACAAGAAAAAAGCTGGCAAAAGAAGTGTATGTATACAAACTTTGTACAGACACAGTCTAGTTCCAACTGTGATGACAGCCAGGAGAGTCAGTGACAAGAAAACATAATAAAGTAAGAGTTGGAAAATGAAACAATGTTAGAGGGAGAAACTTCTTGAGCAGAAGCGCACTGAATACTAAGGCAGAAACAGAAGAACTGGGGTCGGGGGTGCAAAATAGTGTTTAGGGAGATCACTGAGGATTTTACTCAGCAGGAAGTCACAGATATTTTGAGTCAGTTCATCTAAAGGATGGGAGAATCGTTAATATCTTGGATGATGAGAACCAGTAGTGAAAAGGTCAGAGGAATATTGATAGATGGTATGGATTGCTTGAAATGTGTGGGTCTTACAATCCTTTTGTACATCAAAGTTTTAGAGATTAAAATATTCAAGGAGGCAACAATATGGCTAATCTGTTAGCTTTGGCTGCAGCAGGAGGCAGTAAGCAGTATCCTACTGACTCTATGTGGCCTATCAGAGATAGACACTGGTATTCACTTGGGGACTGTTTGAGATAGTTAAAGGAGGAACTAATGGAGACTGCCATGATGATCAGAAACACAGATGCATACTATGATACTCCCTTAGCAGTTTCCCATAGGACTATAACAATTAAGATGATCCCTCCTGCTTACAAGCACCTGGTTTTGACTCTAATTATCAAGGAAATTGGGCACCCTCTTTCTAAGGTGATGAACAAGATTTCACTGTTAAGTAACTTAGGGTATTGAGAAAAGTTAAATCGCCTCAAGAGAGAAGAGTAAATAGCCAACAGATTCAAAGTCAGAATAGATTAACAAGAAAAGAATTGTTTACTGCTCTGTTTATAGCTCTCTATTGAGAGCAGAGATAGATTTTGAAAGCATAGATGGTATTCCAACTAATGAACTATATAAAAGGTACTGAGAGAAGGGCTTTGATACTATATGAAATAAAGCAGTAAGAACTGCCCCTATAGATCCTCCTGAACCCTTATATCCAAGTTTGTTACACTTTCAGAGAGAACAGGAAATTGACTGAGTCCCAGCTCAGATTAAAGAAATACACAGACAGGATTACAGACCCCATATCAATTTGACCATAGATTGGAAAAAAAAAATGGATCAAATACTGCAACTAAGGCATTAATAGATACTGGGGTAGAGGCTTCCCTTATATGTAGAAACTCTGATAAGTTTGAACATGTGACTCCTATTACCATCACAGGACTGGGATGGGCTGAAATATCAAGAAGATAAGTCAAACCAATGATGAAAATTAGACAATTACCTAAGAAAGAATATATCATGCTAACTGTACCCATCCCTGAATACTTCATTGGAATAGATATATTGAAAGGTACAGCTTTAAATCTACCTGTGGGAGATACCAATTTACAGTAAAGAAGATAGGAATTAATACAGTTTTAGTGGGTAAAATAAAAATGTACCTGATAATTTTACCTGAACTTTCTGAAGTAATTACTTTAAGCAGTAGCATGTGCCAGGTGGGCATGATGAAGTTACTAATACTATAAAGGAATATATTGAGGCAGGAGTGTTTGTCCCTACAACCACTTGATGTAATAATCCTGTCTGGCCAGTACAAAAATCAGATGGGACATGGGGAATGACAGTGGATTATAGACAACTGAATAAAGTGGCTCTTCTTTTGTATGCTGCTGTTCCAGATATGGTTACCTTACTAGAAAGGATTCAGAAATATGGGTCTTGGTAGGCAGTTATTGATTTGGCCAATGCTTTCTTTACTATCCCAATAGATCTGAATCAATGGGACCAATTTGCTTTCACTTGGCAGGTGTGACAATATCCTTTTACATGCTTACCGCAAGGATACCTGCATAGTCCCACTATCTGTCATGGGATTGAGGTGGATCATTTGGATGAATTAGAGTTACCTGGTGTACAGCTTATTCAATACGTAGAAGATATTATGATATAGGGAAAAAATGTAAAAGAAATGGAGAAGAATTTGGTGTTTTTATATGAGTCTATGAAAAGTAAAAAGTGGGAAATTAACCCTGTAAAGATTCAAGGGCCAGTTCAAACTTTAAAATGTCTGGATATACAATGGAATAAGGGGCTGTGAGAGATTCTCCCACAAGCCTTTCAAAAGAATCAAGATTTTCCTTTCCCTACCAATAAAAAAGAGGCCCCAGGGGGAAAATGGTCATTCAGTGAAATAGGGGATCCTCAAGCATTCTTGATGAAAAAAATCAGAGCTGAATAGAAAATTTGACTTTCATGCACAAGAATCAAGAGAAACATGGAAAGGTAAAAAGGAAAGAGAAATCATAAAGGACTTACTAAAGTTGAACTGTTTATATTCCTACATGGAAAGGTGATATTTGTAACTCTTGAGATTTTTCTCAGTATCAGGGTAGTTGGAAGGATTATATACATAGAGACAGAGAGTACAGGGTGAGTTGAATATAAAGGGATGATATCAATGGAGGGGAAGGGGGGGAGGAGAGAGGGAAAGAGTGAACCTTACTCTCATTGTTTTTGGCTTAAGGATGGAATAACATCATACTCAAATTAGTATGAAAATCTGTCTTACGCTACAGGTAATCAGGGGGAAGGGGATAAGCAGACAGATAAGGGAGATAATAGAAGGGTGGGAAAATGGGAGGAGGGAGTAACTAGAAGTCCATATTTTTGAAGAAGGACAGGATCAAAAGGGAGAGTAGAATAAATGGGGGGGGCAGAATAGGATGGAGGAATATATAGTTAGTCTTTCACATCGTGACTGCTATGGAAATATTTTGCATGACTGCACATGTATAACCTATATGTAATTGTGTGCCTTCTGAGAGGGATGTGTGAGGAGGAAGGGAGAGAGAAGTTTGAACTCAAAGTTTTAAAATGAATCTTAAAAATTATTTTCACCTGCAACTGGGAAGTAAGACGTATAAGCAATGGGGAATAGAAGTCTATCTTGCCCTACAATAAAATAGAGGGGAAGGGGATGACAGAAGGGAGAGGTATGATAGAAAAGAGGGTAGATTGGGGTAAGGGGCAATGGGAATGAACGTTGTCTTGGGGTGAGTGGAGGAGAGGGATGGGGAGAAAATTTGGAACTCAAAGTCTTGTGGAAGTGAATGTTGAAAACTAAAAATAAACAAAAAAATTAAAAATAAAAGTAAGAGGCCCAAAAGTTTATAGGATTATTTGGATACTGGCAACATCACATACAGCATCTAGGACAAATCTTGAAAGCTTAATATAAAATTAGAATTTGATTGAGGACTTAAGCAAAGTAAAGCTTGTAAAGAAGCAAAGGTCACCATACAATTGGCTCTAGAATTATGGCCTAGGCAAAGTGTCCCGGTGGACTTACAAGTGACTGTACAGGATGAATATGCAAACTGAAGTTTATGGCAAAAACAAAAAAGCCAAAATATACCCTTAGGATTTTGATCTAGGAAACTCCTTTCATCTGGAATTCAATATACCCCTTTTGAAAAGCAGTTGTTAGGTGCATATTGGACTTTGGTGGAGACTGAACAACTGACTTTGAGCCATAGGTAATATTAAGGCCTGCAATCCCAATTTTGACTTGTGTAATGTGTACCCCAACTTCTCACAGAATTGAATGTATATGGTTTATTGATGAGAGAGCAAAATATTTGGGTCACAAAAGACACTGAAAAGCAATAGCCTATAAATGTGGACTTTGGAAAGTACTAAAAAGTAGAAGCAGTGAATAGGCTGAACTTATGGCAGCACATTAAGTTATCAAGGAGGAACAAGAACAAAGAGGACAGTGTCATATATTCAATGATTCGTGAGTGGTAGCTAATAAGTCAGCTACATGGATGCCCTTGTGGAAAAAACAAAATTGGGAAATTCATGGCAAAAATGTCTGGAGCAAAGTATTATGGGAAGATATATGGGTTATTATTTGGTCAGTTTTTCATATAGATGCTCATGTGGTCCTCACCCTACCAGAATGTGAGTACAATGCATGTCCTGTTCGACTAGTCAAGAGTATTACTCAACATATTGTCTCTACCCTGACACCAACTGCTGATCTAGTACTAGCAAAATGGGTCCATCAAACAGAAAGCAGTTTAGGGGTCCAGGCCACACACCAGTGGACATGGATATCTGTATGTGTGTGTGTCTATATGTGTATGTGTTGCCCCACTGACCTATATAATGAATACAAAAGATCTGGGGGCCAAATATAATGGTAATTTAAATAGAAACATCTTTCCCATTCACCCATATACATATATACTCATCAACTGAAAAAGGAATGAACTGTATCAAGGGGAAAAGTATATGTATATGTACTTTTCCTCATTCATTAATAGGCCCATGTGACCTGCTTCAATCTAATGGAAGTTTAAGTCAAATGTGGTGGGAGGAGCTTGCTGAATGGTTGGAACAGGAAGGTTGGAGTAGAACTGAGAGGAAGTTGGTGAGAGAGGTTAGAGAAAAGGAGAGGGGATGCAGGCAGACAGGCACAGCTGGTCTTGTAAGAGTTTGCTTGTGGGAAGGCCCTGACAGTGGGAGAAATGTGTGGGAATGGCTTTGTTCTCTTCAGTGCTAATGTGCATTAACTTCTTGGTTAGTATGAGGGATTTGGCTTTCTTGTGTTTGGGTTTGTATTTCTGATGTCTGAATAAATGCTTTTCTTCTGCCTTCTATATGAAAAGTCTCTTATACTTTGCAATTGGGAACTACCCCATATTTGTAGTTACCCTCAGTGCTGTGAGTATTTCCTTGGTGATATAGTACTTTACCAATAGGCTTTGGGATAGGGGTTATACTTATAAGATACAACATGCAAAAAGACTACCATGAAAATAATCACAATATTTATTGTAAAGGGTGAAGAAACAGAAGAATGTTTCCATGAAAAGCTTGGTAAGAGTACCCAAAACAGACAAATACAATATAGATAAAAAAAACTGAGCTCAATTACCTAACTTGTATAGGGTCATGCAACTATTTAACCGAATAATCAAGAATAGACTTTGTCTCTTTCTCTCAGTTTTACTGCTTGTTTTTTTGTCTTTAATCAAAAATGGTTGTGATCTGTATGTATTTACCAACTATTCCTTTCATTTACATTGTTATAGTCATTTTGTTTATTTTTTCCTTCTGGTTTAACTACTCTATATTTATTCATGTAAGACTTTTCATGGTTCTCTACGTTGATCATACTTGTTTTTTTCTGAGTAAAATAATATTCCATTATATTCATGTATCATGATATGTTTCATCATCCCCCAATTGATGAGTATCTACTCTGTTTCCAGTTCCTTGCTACCATAAAAAGTCCTACTATAAATAAGAAAGCCTTATTTAATCAATAACCTACTTGAAGTATATACCTAGAAGTGGAGTCTTTTGGTCAAAGTTCAACAAACATTTATTAGGCAGACATTATGTACAAAGCAGTGTGTTAGGCAATTGGGAAACAAAAAAAAATTAAATATATTCTGACCTCAAAGAACTGAAATTGTACTGTAGGGACATACTAGACATAAGTAAATATATAGAGAGTATATATAAAATAATTTCAAGAGGGAAAGAATGCTAGTAACTTCAACAATCAGGAAAGGCTTTGTGTAGGAGAGAGCATCTAGACTGGCAAGGGGAATTGAGAAGTAAGAAAGGGATGCATTCCAGAACAGTAGGGCTAATTGTGCAAAGTCACAGAGGCAGGAGATTGAATGTCAGATAACAGCTTAACAGGCCAATTTGAGTGAAACAGAGAATTAGAGTAGGCAAGCAATATATTTTTAAAAGACTGGGAAGGTAGGGCCAATGTAGGAACTTGCTTTATTTAACTATAAGTATTTGTTAAAGATATTTTGTTTTTCTTTCTTTTTTTATGGGATGGAAGTGGTTGGGAGAGAAGCTAAATTTGCCTAAATTGAAAAAAATAATTTTTAAAGACTGGAAAGATAGTTGGAAGCCTTATTTTGGAACACTTGAAATGCCTGCCAGCATATTTTGTATTTTAAACTAAAGTGAGAGAACACTACATCAAAAATTTGTAATTTTTGTATAAGGATGTGGTATAGTCAGATTTGTGTCTCAGTCAGTTTGGCAGCTTTGTGAAAGACATTTAAAAGGAGAGTGGAAGGCAGATAAAGCAACTAGGAGACTCTTATAATCATCCAGGTGATGATGAGGAAACTGAGGCGAAGCAAGACAGGTTAAAATGATTTGGCCAGGATTATACAGCTTCTAAGTGTCAGAGGCAGGATTTAAACCCAGGTCTCTCCTGAAGAAGAAGTCAATGCTTTTTCATTTATGATAGGCTACCTTCCAGAGATGGGATTACATTTCTATTTCAAAACCAACTATATCAAACAATGAATTGTCTTACACTTCATTTTTCTAACCTCTTTGACCTAGAACTTCTCTCAATAACCCTTTCTTGGGAAAACTTTAAATTTGAATGCATAGATGGTATCAGTATCCTAAACAAAATTTGCTGAGCCCCCTAAAGAAATGACAGTTAAAATGATGAATTTATGAAAACAGAAATGGTAGAAAATGAGTAGATAATAGCAGTGTGAATGATCAATCATAAATGTCAATGGAATAAGTAGTAAGAATGGAGATTAGAAGGGATAAGTTTGGGAAAATCATGTAAGGAGGTGAACTCTGTAATATTTGGAAAGAAGAAAGGGACCTGCTTTGGCAGTGAGAGAAGTGAAGAGTATTAGGAAATGATGGAATATATTCTGGAATGTTTGCACTTGGAAATAGTATAGCCTTCGTCTTGGTGATGGTTATCCAGATCCTATCTATCTTTCAAGGCATCCATTACAATACCAACTTCCACAGGAAGCCCTCTCTGTCTATACCAACCCAGTGATCGACCTCTTTTTCTTATGAGTTCCCAAGTGCTTATAATTAGAAGATATCATCTCATATATCATAGTATCATATGTTTGGAGGTTAAAGGATTTTAGAGAACACTTAGCATGACCCTTTTCATTTTCTTGGAAAGGAAACTCTTAATGTAAAAAAAAATTAAATGACTTGCTCAAGGGTCACACTTATAAAAAAATATCAGAGGGGAGCTTGGACACAGGTCCTCTGACCCAGGTCCAAACAAACTTTCTACTCTTGCATGCTAATTGTATCATATAAGTTAGCATACATAATCTTCTCTTGTAATTGTTACTTCTAGGCTATTCTTGTCTCTTTCATATATCATACGTGCTTCAAAACCAGAAAAAGTGCTAGATCATCACCACTGTTATCATTGCTCATCATTGCCATCATCATCATCATGGTTTACACATATATCAATTGATAAAGTTTTCTTATTTTTAATTTTAGCATCTCATTTAATTCTCACAGCAATCTTGTGCAAAAGGTGATACAAGGATCATCTCTATTTTACTTAGAAAGGTAAAGTGATTTACTACATAAAGTTACATTACTTGTAAGTGGTAGAGAACCAAGATTCAGACTCTGGTCTTTTGAGCTTATGTCTAATATTCCTTATACTACTACAGGTTAACATTTTCAGTACTCCTTACAGTACTCAGTCAGTGAATATTTGTAGACTACTCAAAGGAGGTCAAGTCATCACCCAGGTTTATTTAACTCTAAGCAATGAGCACAAATCAGTGTGACAGATAATTAGCCAAGAGTCTCCTAAAGAATATTCATGGAAGCATATAAATATTCTACTGTACTATCGACTGATTCAATCAATTTTCAGTTGAGTCTGACTTTTTGTGACATCATTTTGGGAGTTTTTTTGGCAGAGAAACTGAAGTGGTTTGCTTGTTATCCATTTAATTTTACAGCTGGGAAATGGAGGCAAACAGAATTAAGTGACTTGGCTAGAGTCACACAGCTATTGTCTGAGACAAGATTTGAACTCAGGAAGATGAGATTTCCTGACTTTAGGCCTAGCACTCTATCCACTGCAAAACCTAGATGTCCTATAAAGCCAATAGGACTCTGTCATTATTAACAAGTTTTTTTTTTAGAGTCAGGATACTATAGTGGATAGAAGATTGACCATAGAATCAGGAAGATTCGAGTTCAAGTGTTTTATACTTTATACTCCTGAGACAAAGAATAAGTCACTCATCTTATTGTCCTTAGACATTTCTTGAGGACTATAAATTATAGATGAGTGAGCAGTGAGCATCAGTAAAGAGATTTTTCAAACCAGGAGATTCCCAATAAATAAAATCATAATTCTGATCTGAGGTAGAAAAATAAAACAAAAAACCAGCCAAACAAAAATAACTAAGTATATATTTCCAAAAAGAAATACAGTGAAATTTAACTAGACTTCTTCAAAGTTTCTGCTAATAAAATTCTCATACTGAGATACTCATTTTTAATAGCCATTATCAGTTGTTATGAGTTACAGATCTAGGGGGATAAACCCTTTTAGACCTTGTGCTTTATATTTCAGATATGTATTTATTTAGAAATTGGTTTTGAGAACCAATATCTTTCACTTATAGTCTTTAGCTTTTAGAGCCTTAAAAAAATCAAATTTTTAAGTATTAAGAAGTCTCCTTAAAATTTACCTTAACTTTCCTTCTACAAGTATTCCAGGACTCTGGGATTCATCAGATCTTTACAGTCATTACAGAACTTGGTATTACTAACAGTGACATTTCTTTCACCTGAGAAACTTTTAATAGTCACCAATATATTAGCCTAGGCAGGGATTCTTAATCTTGAGTCCATGGACCAACAAGGGGTCTGTGGATAGATTTCCTAGTGTCTGTGAAGTCAGATGAGAAATGTATATATACATACATATAATGTATTATATATAATGTATCTGTATATACACATATATATCCACATATATATTATACACACATATATGTATACTGTATATATTATCTATATATTATACACATATGTGTATGTATATACTTTTATATAGCTCTTTATTTCAGTGTCATTGTCTTCCTTGGTAATGCTATGTATTTTTTTTACGAATTAAAAAAAAACATTATCCTGAGGACTCCATGGGCTTCATCAGACTACTGAAAGAGTCCAGAATACTAAAGGGTTTAAAATTTCCATCATTATTTTCTCTAATGTTCCCAGATTTAGATAGGTAGCATATGTAATTATAATATGCAAAGCTAAAAAGAATTTTAAAGCAATATGAGTTCCATATGTAAGCTTCTCATTATTGAATTTAGCTCACTTCTGTACAGTATTTTCTGTATGAAAAGCAATAAAATGAACTCAATGACTTAAGAGAGAGGCATCAGATATGCAGGCCACATGCAACTCACAGTACTCCTGATGGTGGCCTGAACTAGATTCAAGTGTAAGTGGGAAATATTTAACGAAATAAATAAAAATGCTATAAAAGATAGATAATATTAAAATTTTAAAACAAAGTCAATATGTGACCTGCATGGGTCTTTATGTATGGATAAGTGGCTCTGATTTCTATTTGAGTTGGGCACCCCTGACTTAACAGAGTATTCATATTCTTATGATTTTTCTTCCCCTGACTATGACATTAACTGCAAGTTCCCAGACACAAACTTGTTGGAGGTCAGTGGGAGTTTGTCCTCAGATCATTTTCCCAGAGGGTAGGAGACCAAAGAAAGGAGTGCATATTTAGGTGACTTTGCCTCTTTACCTGGGAAGTAGTTTTGTAAATTCAGTAAGTTAAACCTTTTGTGTTTCTAAGTTACATCTGAAAAAAAAAAAACAAATTTTGTCCTATTAGTTATGACAAATTTCTGCCTTTCCAGGGACTTTCTGTGAACAGAGCTATGAAAATTTAATTTTAAAATGCTAGCTATTAAGTTCATTATTTGCTTAACTGGATAGTGCTATAATCAAAAGGGAGAAATGCCTTCCTCACCCCAGATTGCAGGTAACATATCCTAAAACCTGATCAGTGATAGTTCATATAACTTTTTCCTTACTAATAATTTTGTTTCTATGATAGTATTTCTTAGCGTTTCTAAAGAATCTAAACTATTTCCCTGAATAATGTGAGGCAAGAAGTTCCATCAGTCCATTACATGCCAAAGTGAAAGGAAAGTCTTACTTGTTATTTCTGTACAGTGTGGACCTGAAAGACCTGGTTACCTTGGAAGTTAGGAAAGAAAGTGTCCATTATTTGAAAATTTGATTGGGGACAAAGAATTTTGGTTTTATATACCTTCTTGATAAATGAGGACATTCTAATTCAAGTTACTGAGGATGGAAGGCATAATTTTTTGTGGGACCAATAAGAGTAATTAGACAGATTCAATGGAACCATTTTAGAATGATCAATAAAGATGAAATTAAACCAGAGACTCGTGATCCAAGAGCAGGTGTGGAATACCTGAGAACTGGATGAATCCAACCCTTTTAAAACCATCTCCATCTCCATAGATGGCAGCTGTGGAAAGGAAGTGGGAAAACCTCTTGGCTCAAGAGGTTGCAGAGAGGATGAGAGGAATCATGTGGATAAACACTTGGAATCATTGAAACCTCAGTTTTATAGAGCATAGATTCTTAAATTTGGACCCATGAACTTTAAAAAATAGTCTGATATCTTTATTTCAATGCAAATAGTCTCCATTGTCTTGATTAGTGTTTTATTTCATGCATTAAAAAAGCAACAAGAATACGTCATGCTGAAGAGTCCATGGGATTCACCAGAATTTTGTTCAAAGGGATCCATGACATAAAAAAAGTTAAGAATTGTTCTAAAGAGTTGTCAGGAATTCCTATACTGAAAATTAAATATGTGGATCTGAAGCTGGAGGAGTGACATGGAAAAACAAAATCTGAACTTGAACTTCTGCTACAATCATGAATTATTTGGATGGTTCATGTGTAATGGGAAGAAGGTTGACGCTCTAGCTAACCCAAGTTCATGTTCCTTGTGGGGGAGTTCAAATTAAATTTTTATAATTGCCTGGGAGTGGAAAATTGAAAGGAATCTAATGGGCTGACTTTACTGGAAACCCATATGCTTTTTCATTCTAGGAGGTGTCCAAACTCTTAGGATAAAAATACAAATTTGGTGGCCTGAAGAAGGCTCTGGAATTCAAAGTGAAACTCGCAGTAGAGAAGGAAAATGTCTTGACTGTTCTAGATACCTGTGAGTTCATTGTATTTTTCTCATATTCTTTTTGTGGAATTAAATAAAGATGATCCAGTATCTAATATGAATTATGACCTTTTCTTCATAGGGACAAGGACCTTTTCACTCAAGTCCATGGAAACCTAAACATGAGCTAAATTCTGAAGTTTCCATGGCAACCAAACTGGGGATGAAATGACTCAAAGAGGAACAATTTTTTGGGGAAAAAAATCACCCCGAAGGAATACTCTGGCCCATGTAAGCCAAGAAATTGTGACTCTGAATCATGGGTTATACTTCAATAAATTATCCCCTAGTTAACAACTAATATTAGTTGGGTTAAATATTCCAAATTACCTTGTTCATGTTCTTTTTCTACTGGCCAGCAGAAGTCAACCCTATATTTGAACAGTTAGGTTCTTGAGGTCAGAGACTGTTTTCTTTTTGTCTTTGCATTCCCAACATCTAGCATGACATTCCATAAGTGCTTTTGAATTAAATTGAATAGTTAAAGAGTGCCTCTTACTGAAGTCATTAGAATAAGTTCTGGAATAATAGAGGAATTTTTAAATGAGGATCATATTTTATTCATTTCTCCTTCCCGTTTCAGTGCCTTCATTTGACATTAAAAGTATTTCCAAATCATTAGTTGTGGGGTAACTCTGCATCCAGATTAGGGAGGATAAAAGGAAACCCATGCATAAGACATATATCCAAAGGAGATTTGTCAAAGGCTATTCCTCAGAGGTGGCTGTGGGATGCTCTGGACCACAAAACTATGTTCAGATTGGTTCAGTGGTAGGATGACTTTCCAGATTGCAGTGGCTAGGCAATTCTGAAGATGGCTTACCAGCTTTCCCCTTTTGTAGTGGAAGACTCTTCTTTGATATGTTAAAGATGTTCCCTCATTTTGGGGGTGGTCATAATTGATGGAGCAATGTATTATCTGTTATTCTGCTTCCAGATATATGTTTTGGGATCACCGAGTTTAGTAACTGATTGAGGGGAATGAGAATATGGTAATGGAATGTTTACTAAAGATTTGCTGAGAAGAGGCCTTTGTAGGGTGTTTTCTATGATGTCAGATGCTTCAAGACTGTGTCTCTCTAGGAGAACACTTTGTAAAGCAATTGAAGAGAGAGGAAAGGACCTTCTCAACTGTGGTTCCATCTCTGCTTTTTTTAAAACTAAAAAGCAAGGGACAATGAATACTTAATGGGACATAATCCAATTATCTAGCAAGCTCCAGGACAATGACTTTGGGTTGTTTCCTGAAGTGAAGAATAAAGGCCGTCATAGAGATACTATTTTATGTTTGGAATGTTGTTATGTTCCTTTCTACCCCCTTTGGATTCTATACGTGAAATGTTAAGATTTCATGTAACATAATTTAGGAGAGGTAAAGGGCAGAAGTAAAATTCCAATACACAAAGATTTTAACAAATGGCCTTACTAATTAATGTAGTTATGTATCAAGGTGTTCATGCATTTATATCTTCTTTAGCAAGCAATATTAATTCATTTGCATTATTTTGAAGGGAGATGAATAATACTTGCAGTTACAAAATTCTGAGAAGCAAAACCTTATCTTTATAGATACGAGAGAGCTATAGAACATTCATGTAGTTTAATAGTTTGAAAGTTTTCTTTTGGGAATCATCTTTTCTTATCTTTAATTAGCTATCCTTTGAAGAGTGGTTTTTAGAAATATGCGCTAATTTCCTATATATTTTTGGCTATCAGACTTTTATTAGAGATAGTTGATGGATATTTCACAGCTGAAAGCTTCCTTTCTTATATTAGTTGTTTATCATCCTTTCCCCAAAATGTTTACATCTTCCAAACTTCCCTACCACTGCTGAGAGCATTATCATCTCACCAGTCACCCAGGATCACAACCTAGATTTTATCCTTCACCTCTTTCTACCATCCCCCATATTCAATCAGTTGTCAATTCCTGATTTTTTCTACTTTCATATCATTCCCTCCACGCACTCTCACTTTGCTTCTCTAACATTGTCACTACTCTGATGCAGACTCTTATCACCTCATGCCTGAATTATGTTAATAGCTTGCTGGTTTGTCTTCCTCCTTCAAATCTATCCTGATTTTAATCTATTCTCTACTCTAGAAGAATGAGATCTGACCACATCACAAACTGGTGGCTCCCTATTACCTCTAAAATAATATGTAATCCTACTTTAGCATTCAAGGCCCTTTATAATATAATTTCTTCCCACCTTCCCAGGCAATTTATACCTTTTTCTTCTCCATGAACTCTGAAATTTAGCAATATTGGTCTCCTTACTTTTTCTTGCACACAGTCATTCCATATCTCAACTTGAAGCATTTTTATTAAATGTTCTTCATGCTGCAAACATTCTCCTTCATCCTTACCTGCTAGCTTGCCCTACTTCCTTCCATTCTTAACTAAAATCTTACTTTCTTTAATAAGTTTTTCCCGGTCTTTATTAGTTGTAGTGCATTCCCATTGAGAATATTTCCAATTTATCATGTATATATCTTGTTTATGCGTAGGTTTTTGCATGATGTCTCCCTATTAAACTGGTAACTTTTTAAGAACAGGTACGGATTTTTTGCCTTTCATGGTTATCTTCAATACTTAACACAATGTCTGGAACACAGTTGATGCTTAATAAATGCTAGTTGGCTGATGACTTCTTTAAAATTTGAAGATTTAATTTTATTCAGCTCTACAAATATTTATTAAGCAATTACTATCCTATATGCAAAACACTATGTTATATACTGAAGTTAAAGATACCAAGTAATGACACAGTCCCTGCCCTTAAGATACTAACGTTCTACTGAGAAAGGAACAATGGATGTGCCACTTACATAGGTGAACTGAGCAAAATGTAAAGTACGAGAATAGTAATAAGAGCTAGCAATTCTCTAATGCTTTCTATGTGTAAGATACTGTGTTAAATACTTTGCAAATATTAAGCTGACTACAAGCGGCAGCTGTATGACTACGGCCCTATAGCAGTCTTAGATTCAGCCTTCAGCCCACTCTGAGGTCTACAACTGAGAAACCAGGACAGAGATCTCACACCTTTCAGCTAACAGCTCAGAACAGTGTACTGGTGCTTTAAATAGCAAGCCCATATTTGTGATTTAAGTTTGTAAAGCTGAGACCAGGGGGTTAGCCATGAGACTTTGCTTTAGATTAGACCACTTAGGTATTCCTGAGCTTCCTCTGAGATCCTTAAAGACCATAATACTCTATTTAGGAAAAGCAGCAGGAGGGCCCAAGAAGATATAAAACAGGACCAAGAAGGGCCCAGACCTTCCCTCTGACACAAAGTCCCTATTTAGGAAGTAAGGCAGGAAGAATGAATAAATAACCAAACAAAGAAACAAAAAGAATCCCACTATAAAGCACTATTATGGTTGGACAGCCAAAGGCAAAAGTATAAAAGAAAAGAATGATTCCCAAACCTCTGTATGCAAAACCTTATAGAAAAACACAGCTTGGACACAAGTTCAACTAGAATTCCTAAATGAAACAAAGCAAGAATTAAAAAAAAAGTTTAAAATAATTTTAAAAATTAAATGGATGCTTTAGAGGAAAGAATTAGAAAATATGATAAACTTAGATAAAAAGTCCTTTATTATCTAGTTCCAATCTTCCCTTTTAGCCTTAATATATAAATCCAGAATGAAATGTATGCCAAAATGATATGCTGAAGTAGGATTCTGTGAAGAACTAGATTTTCAAAGACTCTACCTATAGAATGCAAACTTTTGAAGGTTCTCCCAGGCTTTATAATTAACAAACTCTACCAACTTTCAAAAGACAAGCCTAATTAAGTACAGAGAGACATCCATGGTAGGTTGATCATTTGGTCATTGATGTTTTGTTTCATGGGTTACCATGGCCAAAAAATAAAGTTCCAAATGGCCATCAGTCCTGTGTGGCTACCTTCTCTTTCTCCAAAGATAGTAATAAGGAAAGGGAAAGGAAAATGATACAAATCACACAGCCTTCAGATCCTCTAGGGAAACCAGCATTAGGTTGCACCCCAGCAAGCCAGCAGCCAGGCTCTGAGACCCCAAAAAAGCTAGCAATGATGCCCCATGGTCCTCATCCCCAGCAATGAGGCTATAGGGACCCTAGCCCAGGGCCTGTAGTTCCCTAATCAACCCCAGTGCATCCCAGTGACAAGGCCTTATTGCCCCTGATGCAGTGTACAAGTGAGAACCCAGCACAAGCTAATAGCAAGGTTCCATGGCCTTGATTAAAAAGCTTAATATAGTGCTCCCTCAAACACAGTAGTAGAATCTAATTTTCCCATGTAAATCATGAAATAGGATGAAAAATAAGAAAAACAATAACGACAAAAAGAACCTGACCACAGAAAGTGACTATGGTGAAAGGGAAGTTCAAAATGCAAACTCAGAAGAGGACAACAATGACAAAATGGCTATGTACAAAGCCTCGGACAAAAATATGAATTAACCTCAGGCCAAAAAGAAGTCTAAAATAAGAGAGGTAGAAGAAAAAATTAGAATATAAGTAAGAGTGATGCAAAAGAATCATGAATAAAGAATCAACAGCTTGACAAAGAAAGCACAGAAAATGGGGAAAAAAGATGGACAAACATACAGTAATGGAAAGAATGCCTTAAAAAGTAGAATTGGCCAAATGGAAAGGAGAGTGATAAAAATCACACAGCCTTCAGATCATCTAGGCAAGCCAGCAGTAGGTTGCACTGAAGAAAAGTTGACAGACCTGGAAAATACATCAAAGAGTGATAATTTGAGAATGACAGAAGTACCTAAGAGCCATGAGAAAAACAAAAATTTAAATATATATATATATGTGTGTGTGTGTGTGTGTGTGTGTGTGTGTGTGTGTGTGTGTGTGAATTACTAAGGAAAACTGCTCTGGGATCTTAGAACCAGAAGATAAAATGTAAATTGAAAGATTCTACCAGTCATCTCCTGAAAGAGATCCCCAAATGACACCTCCTAGGAATATAATAGCCAAATTTCAGAGCTCCCAGGTCAAGGAGAAAATAATGCAAGCAATTAGAAAGAAACAACCAAAATATTATGGAGCCATAATCAGGATTACAGAGGATTTGGCAGCTTCTTCTATATTGAAGGTTTAGCGTTTGGAATATGATATTCCAGAAAGCAAAGGAACTTTGACTACAACCAAGAACCACCCTCTCAGAAAAACTGAGCATAACCCTTCAGGGTAAAATGGACCTTCAATGAAACAGAAGATTTTCAAGCAATCCTGAAAAGACTAGAGCTGAAAAGAAAATTTGATTTTCAAATACAGCACTCAGGGGGAAACACAGAAAGGTAAACAGGAAAGATAAATCATAAAGTACTCAACAAGGCAAAACTGTTTACTTTCTAAATGGGAAGATGATACTTGTAACTCCAAAGAACTTTCCCACATTAGGGCAGTTAGAAGGAGTATACAAAAACAGAAGACATGAGTTTGAGTTGAATATGATGGAATGATTGAAAAAAAAACAAAATTAAGGGATACATTGTAAGAAGAGGAAAAGGAATGGTAGAATAGGATGAATTATCTCACATGAAGAGGCGTGAAAGAGCTATTATAGTGGAGGGAATGATGGTGGAAGTGGCAGGCAATGCTTGAAGTTTGATCTTAGTGGAATGGGCTCAAAGATGGAATAACATAGACACTCAGTTGGGTATAGAAATCTATTTTACCCTATAGAAAAGTAGGAGAAGAGTGAGATGAGAAAGATGGGGAACTGACAGGAGTAGGGGCAAATGGGGTGAGACAGTGATCAGAAGCAAAAACATTTGTGAGGAGAAAAAAAGTGTCAGAAACTTGACAGGATGAAAGGAGAGATAGAAAAGATAAATGGGAAAAATAAGATGGAGAAAAATACATATTTAATAATCATTACTGAGAGTGTGAATGGGATGAATTCAGTCATAAAACAGAGGTGGATAACAGAGTGGATTAAAAACAAGAGTCCTACAATATGTTGTTTACAAGAAACTCATCTGAATCAGAGAGACTCACAGAGTCAGGTAAAGGGCTAGAGAAGAATCTATTATGTCTTAGCTGAAGTAAAAATGAAAATAAGTAGAAAAAATAGCAATCATGACCCGAGAAAAAGCAAAAGCAGTAACAGATCCAATTAAAAGAAATACGGGAGGAAACTACATCTTGCTAAAAGATACCAAAAACAATGAAGTAACAGAGATACTAAATGTATAGGCACCAAATGATAAGCATCTACATTTTTAAAGAAGTTAAATGAGTTAGTTACAGGAGGAAATAGACAGTAAAATTATATTAGTGGGAGACCTCAACCTTCCATTATCAGAATTAGATAAATCTAACCATAATATAAACAAGAAAGAAGTTTGAGGAGGTGAATAGAACTTTAGAAAAGTTAGATATGATAGAAGTCTGGAGAAAATTGAATGGGAATAGAAAGGAATACACCTTTTTCTCTGGTGTACACGGCAATTTCACACACACACACACACACACAAGTGTGTACTTTGGCACAAAAACCTCACAATCAAAGCAGAAATGGTAAATGCATCCTTTTCATATATTTAGTCAATAAAAATAGCATTCAATAATGGGCCATGAAAAGATACATTTAAAAAATGGAAAGCAAATAATCTAATCCTAAAGAATAAGTGGGTTAAAGAACAAAATCTAGAAAAAATAATTTCATAAAAAAAATTATAGCAATGAGACAGCATACAGAATTTATGGGATGTAGCCAGAGCAGTACTCAGAAGACAATTTATATTGCTAAATGCTTACAGAAATAAAATAAAGAGCACATTAATGGATTGAGCATACAACTAAAACGAAATATAAAAAAATGAATAAAAAATTCTTCATTAAACACCAAATTGGAAATCCTGAAAATCAAAGGACAGATTAATAAAATCAAAGAATTAAAAAATAAACAGTTGTTTTTATTAAAAAACATAGAAAAATTATTAGTAAATTTTATTTTATTTTATTTCATTTTATTTTTTTATAATATAAATTTATTTATTTAACTTTTTACATTCATTTCCACAAAATTTTGGGTTCCAAAATTTTTGCCCCATTTGTCCTCTCCCCCAAATATACCCAGCATTCTAATTTCCCCTATCACCAATCTGCCCTCTCTTCTATCATCCCT
>CM053769.1:656112632-656128773 GCA_028658325.1 Potorous gilbertii | reverse complement strand
TCTGTTCCATTCTAATTTTGAGAGAACTATTTTCTTCAGTGAGCTTTTGCACCTCTTTTTCCACTTGGCTCATTCTGCTTTTGAAAGCATTCTTCTCCTCATTGACTTTTTGAACCTCTTTTGCCAATTGAGTTAGCCTATTTTTCAAGGTGTTATTTTTTTCAGCATTTTTTTGGGTCTCCTTTATCAAGGTATTGACCTGTTTTTCATGCTTTTCTTGCATCTCTCTCATTTCTCTTCCCAGTTTTTCCTCCACCTGTCTAATTTGATTTTTAAAATCCTTTTTGAGCTCTTCCATGGCCTGAGCCCATTGAATATTTATTTTGGATGTTTCAGATACAGAGGCCTTGACTCCTATGTCTTTCCCTGATGGTAAACATTGTTCTTTTTCACCCAAAAGGAAAGGAGGAAATATCTGTTCACCAAGAAAGTAATTTTCTATGGTCTTATTTTTTTTCCCTTTTCTGGGCATTTCCTCAGCCAGTGACTTGATTTCTGAGATTCCTTTCCACACCCACCTCACCTCCAGATCTGCCCAGCTAGTGCTTGGGGTCTGAGATTCAAATGCTGCTCCCCTGCCTCAGGGCTTTAAATGGGGGCAGGGCTGCTATTGAATGTGAGATTAAGTTCATGTTCTCAGGTAGGGGCAGGACTGCCACACAGGGCTCAGTTCCCTCAGGGGGTTTGTGTGGAGACCTTCAGCAATGGATCTGAGCTCCTGCCTGCTTTGCAAGTCCCTGTGCACTACTTCCCCTTCTGCTGCCTCCTGAGAGGGCCTGAGTTATGGAGACACCCTGCTCCCCTCTGTGGATGGAGGGAACTGTGCGGCTGCTGGAGATTCCATCCCTGAAGCCTGCTTGGATCTTCTCCTCTCAGTGCCATGTGGCCAAGGCAGGGTTGGGTTCTACTCTGGGTCCAGTACATGATGGACCTTTGGTGTCAGTTTTTCAGAGCTCTCTGGAACAGAAATCTCCTCTACTTCATTGTTTTGTGGCTTCCACTGCTCCAGAATTTGTTGGGGGTTCTTTTTACAGGTAATTTATGGGCTGTGGGTTTGGAGCTAGCGTAAATGAATCTTCCTACTCTGCCGTTTTGGCTCCTCTTCTTGTCTCTTTTATGAGTGATAGTCTGCCCCATTCCATTTCTCCCTTTCCCTCCCAGTATTTTCCTCTCTCGCCCCTTAATTTTATTTAATTTTTTAATAGATACCATCTCTTCTGATTCAACTCAACCTGTGCTCTGTGTGTGTGTGTGTGTGTGTGTGTGTGTATACGTATATAATCCTTTCACCTACCCAAATACTGAGAAAAGTCTTGAGAGTTACAAATATTATCTTTCCATATGGGAATGTAAACAGTTCAGGAAGAAAAAGTTTTTGACAAACTACAACTCCCAGTCCTATTAAAAACACTAGACATCATGGGCATAAATGGAGCTTTCCTTAAAATGATAACTAGTATCTATCTAAAACCATTAGCAAGCATTTTTTTTTGTAGTGGGGATAAACTTGAAGCCTTCCCGTTAAAATCAGTGGTGAAGCAAGGATGCCTATTATCACTACTATTAGTCAATATTCTATGAGAGATGCAACTTGTAACAATAAAAGAAGAAATATTTGAAGGAATTAGAATAGGCATGAAGATACAAAACTATCATGCTTTACAGATGATATGACGATATACTTAGAGAATCCTAAAGAATCAGCTAAAAAAACTACTTGAAATAATTAATTTTAGTACAGTTGCAGAATATGAAATAAACATACATAAATCAGCATTTCTGTATATAATCAACAAAGCAAGAAAAATAAAGAGAAATTCCATTTAAAATAACCATAGGCAATATAAAATACATGGGAGTCTACTTGTCAAGACATATCCAAGAACTATATGAACATAATTACAAAAACACTTTTCACACAAAGATCTAAACAATTAGAAAAATGTCAATTCCTCATGGCTATTCTGAACCAATGTAATAAAGTAAAAATTCTATCTAAATTAATTTACTTATTCAGTGCCATAGCAACCAAACCACCAAAATATTTTACAAAACTAGGAAAATTTATAACACAATTATCTGGAAGAACAAAGGTTAAGACTATCAAGGGAATTAATTTTAAAAATGCAAATCAAGGTAAACTAACTGTACAAGATCCTGTTTTATTATAAAGTGGGAATCATCAAAACTATCTGGTATTAGTTAAGAAATAAAGTGGTGGTTGAGTAGAATAGATTAGGGACACAAGACAGTAGTAAATGGCCATAATAATATAGTATTTGATAAACCCAAAGACCCCAGCTTCTACAATAAAAACTCACTATTTGACAAAAGCTTCTGGCAAAACTGGAAAACAGTATGGCAGAAACTAAGTGTAGACTAACATCTTACACTGTATACCAAGATAAGGTCAAAATGGGTACATGATTTAGATATAGAGGGTACCATATTACTTTTATGATACCATAAGCAAGTTTGTTTATAATACCCTAAAAAACTTCAGAGAAGATGGAATAGTTTACCTGTTAGACAAATGGAGAAGGGAAGAATTTATAACCAAAGAAAAGATAGAGAACACTATGAAATATAAAATAGATAATTTTGATTATATTGAAAAGGTTTTTTGCACAAACATACTTAATGCAACCAAGATTAGAAGGAAAATAGAAAGCTGGGAAATAATTTTTATAACCAGCACTTCTGATAAAGGCATCATTTCTCAACTATGTAGAGAACTGAGTCAAATTTATAAGATTACAAGTCATTCCACAATTGATAAATTGCCAAAGGTTGTGAATAGGAAGTTTTCAGAAGACATTAAAGTTATCCATAATCAAATAAAAATACTCTAAATCACTGTTGATTAGAGAAAAATAGAATTTAAAACAGCTCTGAGGTACCACTTCACACCTATCAGTTTGGTTATTATGAGAGAAAAGGAAAATTGTAAATGTTGGAGAAAATGGGAAAAATTGGAACACTGATGTATTGTTGGTGGGGTTGTGAACTGATCCAACCATTCTGGAGAGCAATTTGAAACTATGCCCAAAGGACAATGAAATTGTATATACACTTTGATTCATCAATACTACTGTTAAGTCAGTATCCCAAAAATGATTTAAGAAAAAGGGGAAATGACCTACTTACTCAATAATATTTATGACAGTTCTTTTTGTGATGGCAAAGAATTAAAAACTGAGGGAATGTCCATCAATTGGGGACTCGCCAAACAAGTTTTTGTATGTGGATGTAGTGGAATACTATTGTGCTGTAAGAAATGACAAGCAGGTAAATTTCAGAAAAAAATTAGAAATACTTACACGAACTGATGCAAAGTGAAGTGAACAGAACCAGGAGAACATTGTACAAGTAAAAGCAATATTGTATGATGAGTCACTTAGCCATTTTCAGCAATACAATTATCCAAGTCAATGCCAAAGAACTCAGTAGTAAATATGATATTTATATCCAGAGAAAGAATTGATGGAGTCTTAATGAAAACTGAAGCACACTGTTGTCACTTTTTTTTGTTTAAGTGGTTTTTCTTTTGGATCATTTCTTCTTTTACGATATGACTAATATGAAAATATATTTTATGTGATTGCATGAATATAATCTATATCAAAGCACTTATTTTGTTAGGGAATAGGGAGGAGGGAAAATGTAAATCATTATTTTTTAAAAAATGAATGTTAAAATTTGTCTTTTAATGTAATTAGAGAATAAAAAATATTATTTAAAAAACGATACTATTTTTAACAAGTGAAAAGTATCAATTGTTCATGGGTAGGTCAAGCCAATACAATTAAAATCACAGTTCTACTTAAGTAAATTTTGCATATTCAGCGCCATATCAGTTAAATTACTAAATAATTATTTTATATTACTAAGTAAAAACAATAACAAAATTCATCTGAAAGAAGAAAAGGTCAAGAATATTAAGGGAATCAATGAAAAAAATGTGGAGGAAAGTGGCCTACTTATACCAGATCTCAAACTTTATTACAAAGCTATTGTCGTCATCAAAATAATCTGGTTCTGGCTAAGAAAGATAGTGATGTATTAGTGGAAGACATAAGAATGTAATATCTGGTAGTCAATGGCCATGGTAATCTAGTTCTTGATTAACCCCCAAATCTAAGTCTTTGATATTAGAACTCAACATCTGACAAAAATTTTTTGGAAAACTGGTAAGCAGTTTGGCAGATATTAGGATTAGGCCAACAAATCACACCTTGAATCAAAATAAAGTCAAAATGAATAAATGACATATGTAAAGAATGATATTATCAGCAAATTAGGGGAGCATGGAAAAAAATTTACCTGATGGATATATAGATAAAGGAAGTGTTGATATCTAAACAAGAAATAGGGAGGAAAATAAATGATTTTAGGTATGTGAAATTAAAAAGCATTTCCACCAAAAACCATTGTTGCCAAAATTAGAAGGAAAATAGGAAACTAGGAAAAAAAATTTGCAATAACTTTCTCTGATAAAGGACTAGTTTTTAAAATGTATATCTAACAAAATGTAAACTATAATTCTGTAAGTATTAAGTTTTCAGGTTTTAATTTATTACTTTTGTATCATGTGTATGGCTCATCTTTTGGAAGTACAGTGAGAAACTATAAAGAAAACCTTACCTGAGAGATTAAGGAGAAATAGTAAAGAGATATTTTGATAGAATTTCTTTAATTTGGCTTTGTGAAATAACATTACATTAAGAAGAGAATTCATGAGAAATTTAATTATAATCCTAAAAGAACTGCATTTTAGGAGTTGAGAAGTTAGTGACAGTGTTTGCAAATATGTTTTACCTCAGGTCTCTTTTTGTTTTTGAAGCACACAGAAGTCAATCTGGCTGTGGACTATGTTTACTGTACCTTAACTATTAATATCTATGTTTTATTTTATTACTTAATAGCATAATAAATTATAAGAGAAATAATACTCCTGTACTTGAACCTTTTGAGACCAAGGCTTTTGAGAGAGAGGGAGAGAGAGAGACAGAGAGAGAGAGAGAGAGGGAGAGAGAGAGAGAGGAATACCTTATATAAAAAAGGTATTTCTTGTTTATAAATAGAAGTAGAGACTCAGGGCTAATTAATTTATAATGATAAATATTATGCATTTCTAATAATTTCTGAGAATATCAGAACATATTTTCTTGTTTTCCTATAACTCACATAGGAAACTAATAAGAAAATGGACCATTAAGACTTGATGAGTGTTTACACAGTTGTCTACTAGTCCACCCCTCCCTTTGATAAAATCTTCTATAGAATGTAAGCTACAGGAGGATCATCATCCTAATCCTCACTAAAATGACCATTTTCTTAGTAGTAGTATTAACTAAAATAGAAACACAGATAAAACATTCAAATGGGCTATAGAGGCTTGTAGCCAGTCCCACAATTTTCTCCTTTTCTGTCCCTTCCTCCCAGGTAATCTAAATAGACTGCTGAAGAAAGACATTAAAATTGAACTTGAGGTGGAAATTTTCCTAGATGTGTGTTCTGGGATAAAAAGTAGGGGTGGAAACAAGCTATTCACAGGACTTACCGCGTAGGAGGTAAACTAATCTCTGTGTTGGATACTGAGAGTATGGTAAGAGAAAACTTAGAACTGATGAACAGTTTCCTTACCCTATCCACCCACACACAGAGGAATAATTTCTCCACTCCCTCATAAATTTTCTCAAGAGATTTTCTATCCCATTCCTCCAGTGTGGGGATGAGCAAAGAATGTCTCTATTTCTATCTGGTTTACCTGCATTTCCTTCATGTCACAATTATATCTTTTTTTTCTGTTATTGGATTTATGCATGACATAAATAGATTTATCAAGTATGACTCATATAGTTACTGCAACTGGAATAAACTCCTGGGAGTTTAAGGGTGTGGAGGATGGGATATGAAATGCATAGTCACATACTTCTTGGTTTTTTCCAGTTAGATGGCATCTGTCATGGTCTTCATATACATCAGGCAAAAATTGGCTGCTGTCATGATTAGATTGTTTCCAAGGGAAAACTGCCCCCTCTCCTTTCTCTACATTTTCTTCCCCTGAAGACTACTGTTACACTCCCGGTGGTTCCTGTGTGAAAACCTCCTCCCTCCTATTTGAGGACTGACCTTGCATTAGTTAATTATCTTCCCCAAATGGAAAGAGCTACAAATACCAGGTTGTTTTGTTTTGTATGTTTGTTAACAAGTTAAACTGTTGCAAAGGTTGCTACATATGTATCTCTTTTATTCTTTGGTGATAGAAAGTTGTGCTGAATCAGGCAAAGGCTATGATTTGAAAATTTTATTACTGAAAAGTAGCTACACTGAACTTGAAAAAATAACCAGAACCTCTAGAGTCAAAGTTCTCAAAGTCAGGTGGGACTTATTCTACAAATATTTGAGGGTGATGAACTGGACATTGAAGGTTGAATTCAGATAACTAAAGAGGAAGAAGGCATTCCAAGCAGGTGGAACTGACTGAGCAAAGCAATAAACGTGTAATTTACATGGAATATTCAAGCCATAGTGAATTGACAAGTTCTGCTGAAGCAATAGGCTCTTTCATTAGCAGGGTGGAATATAAGATTGAAATTGTAGATAAGGGGCAGATTTGGAATGAACTTGGGGCAAGATTAAAGAATTTGGAATTTATTTAATTGTATCATGCAATTACCCAATGTGACTTAAATGGATAGACAGCCAGTTTTAGTGTCAAGTCTTGTCTTAGGCAACGAGATGGCACAAAAGAGAATTTTGGACCTTGCACCGCAAAGAACTGAGTTCAACTCTGGCCTTAGATACTTGTTTAGCTATATAGCCCCTGAGATGTCACTTAGCCTCAGTTTCCTCAACTATAAAATGTGGATAATCTAGGCACTAATTTTCCAGGTTTGTAGTGAGAAATAAAATGAAATAATATTTGTAAAGCATTTAGCAAACTTTATAGCATATTATATATTCTGGCGATTACTATTATATACTGGAAGCATGACCTCATTTTAATCTCTTCTTGCCCTGAGGCAATATTTTTAAGGCTGTCAATGTTGGATATATACAAGTAATGGAACTTTCTTTATCTGTAATTTCTTATGGCAATGAAATCATAGGTCTGGATAAAAAAAAAGTTGCCTAGATTTTGATAACTTTTCTTTTTAAAATATGACTACAGATTTTTTAAATCATGGTCTCTGACCACTTTGTAAAGTATAAGTGTGCACAAAACTTTTATGAAATTGTGAAGTCAGCACCCATCAGATGATGTTTCCTCATTTCCTTATGTCTCAGACATACCTTCCATGAAATTTTCTTTTGTTCCTGAATGTTTTGTGGAATTTTTACCACAGTTTGTCTTTGTTCATCACATTATAGCCTTTGAAATCAAGACAGTTAAATATCTGCCTTGCCCTGCTAAGGAAAGTATGAATCCAAAAGACTGCAAGAGAGAGAAAAAGTAGCTACTTCTTAGGTTAGTATTTGTCATCAGCCTGAGAAAGAATTCAGTACTTCTACTGTGTGCAGGGAAGGCAAGAAAGAACAGTGAGAGGTTAATCAGGGAATAGGATGAAAGAGCTAAATAGCCTCCTGGCAAGTTACTATGTCCAAAGACAGATACCTCAAGTAGGTTAAAAAGTGGTCATGCTAGAAATAACATTAAAAACAGCAACAGCTAGAGAATGTGCTCTTATTGCCCAATCTAAGTACCTCTGAAGCCTACTCAGGTGACCAGTTACTTTCCTGCATCAAAACTTCTCCTTGCCAAGGCAATTTGATTGCTGTCTTTCCAAACACCCCTTACTTGCTTCTGACTCCTTAAATCCTATCACTCTTTCTTCTGTTCTTTTTACCACTTTGTATCCCTCACGTTTTACAAAATGAGGCCCAAAACTGGTGTCATGGTTCCAACTTTCAGAACCTTAATTATTCCTCTAGCTTCTCTGGGAAACTTCCTTGCAGAAACCAAGGAGCAGATCATAGCAAGTAGATTCAGGAATGCATCAATGGGCAAATTCTCCGAATAAACAGCCTCTTTATAAGGAAGTCTTCCATGTTCAGAACCAAGCAAACTAAAATTTAAATCCAAACCCATTCCACAGAACATGAAAGCAGCTTGTCTGCCCAAGTGTAGATGAGAGGATTACTTGGATTCCTTTATCTCCACTCATGGGAAGACAGTAAATAGGACTGATCATAGATGAATTCGTAGCCTACCTTCTGATTTCTCTCAGTCTTCTTTCTCATCCATCTCCACATTTCTCTTCAGAGTACTTTAGGAAGTCAAATCCTTCCTGCTTTCCTCTTTCCATTGTCAAAGCAGAGAATGATACACACACACACATATATATACGTATATATATATATATATATATATATATATATATATATATATATATATATATATATATGTATGTATGTATAAAGAGTATATATTTTGTCATATTTTAAAATGAGGTTCAGATAGAATAAGGTTGAAACAAGCCACAGTTCTGTTTTTATAGTTAATGTTCTATGGACTATTATGTAGGTGGATAAAATTGTTTTTGAAGTTAGAAAAAGAATTAGAATGTAAAGTCATCCTGTTTAAAGTCACTGAAAGCATCCTCCATATGCAGACAAAACGATGGGGATTTTATGGATATCATCAGGTTCTCATGTGATTTTGAAATCCTCTGTTAGATCTCTCTGTTTTGAATGATTTTTTCCCATATAGCTTAGAGGTTTTGAATATCACTGATGATATGTAAAAAATAAATTGTTCTTAAGTTTTTATGTATCAATGTTACAGTCAAGAGAACGTAGATAAGAGCTCACTGCCTGATAATGACCTGGTAATAATATAGTAAATTGATTGAGTTCTCTAATATTTTTTGAGTACCCTTTTTATAGTAAGGAGACTTGTTAGCCCAGGAAAGTGACTTTTGATAGATATATCATTTTAGCTACTAGCTCATGTCTTGCGAGGTATTTGTTAGGTACTAGACTGTGGCAGATTGCTGTGATATATTGTAAATTGTTTATTACTATTATTTCTTGTGAGCTCAAAGGTCATTTTCCTTCAGGGAGTCTCCCATGCTTGCCTCCCCTTGACCCTTTGCCCTTCTGTACTTAAGTATAATTCATTGATTTGTCTTAGTTGGTATGCTGTTCTATAAAAGTGTTCTTCCCCTGGGTTTTTGTACTGCTTGTGGTATTGATATTAACGTGTGTGTGTGTGTGTGTGTGTGTGTGTGTGTGTGTGTATGTTCTGTCTTGCTTACATAAGGAGTTTATAGACCATATTTCAGACCACCTTATACAAAGGAGATTCTCAATAAAAACTGACTGACTATAGAAATCTGTGAAGTATTCATCTTTATCATTCCAATTGCATTTTGAGAGCCTTCGGGAAATACTGCTACTAAGGACAGTAGCCTCTCACCTGCTAATGAAGACTGAGAAAACTATAGCTGTTAGCTAGCACTGGGCATGAAGAAAATGTTCTGATAAAAATAGGTAGGAGAAATAAGCACACTATCATCTTTTTTTTAAAGAAAAAGATAAAAATATACTGCATATTAGTTATATAACTATTTTGGTTTTTGCATATAAGAGATTTGATCTACCAGTCTGACAACTTTGTCAAAAAAGAGCTACAATTATTCTAGATTTGCCAGTTCTTGATGAAATCATGCTGACTCTTTGTGATCAGTGCTTCATGATCAAGTCTCTAATAAGATACTGTAGAATTTTCCCAGGAATCAAAATTTAGCTCATTTCCCTAAAGTTTTCAGATTTCATTCTCTTCCCTTGAAAACTGGAACAATCTTTGTTCTTCCCTATGCCTTTAGGGACTTGTTTGTTCTTCATCTTTCTAAAGCATTTGACGGTGACTTAAAATCATAAGAAAAAAATGAAAGGCAGAAGAAAACCCATTGGTAAAATACTTAAAGAACTGATTAATAGTATATACTTAAATAATGGGTAAATCAATTTAATTTGAGTTGACAACCACTGAGCATCTGCTGTCTATATGAAAGACACCTAGATGACAACATGGTATAATAAGACCTATACTTAGAAGAAACTCACAATACTGGCAAAGTGACAGGGATGGGAAAAGAAATGAGGGATGACATAAAATAATGTGAAATGTTAAAGTTCATAAGACAAAGATGTGTTTCTATTAGTTGCTGGTTAACCTCTTTCCTCTTGATTTTTTCTCATAGAGCAGGCCTATACAATCTGTGGCCCATGGGCATATCAAAAGATTTTGGGTGACCTCTGAAAAATGTAGAAGATGTTTTCCTTTTAATAAAACGATTTGTTCTGTGAAGTTTGGATTCAGTCAAAGGGCTGCACTTGAGGACCTAGAAGGTCACATGTGGTCTTGAAACTGCAGGTTCTTCTCCCCTGTCCTAGCTTATCAGTGATCTTTTCAACAACCATTAGCAGAAGCTTCTGTATCCATTTTTATTATTGGTGATATACTCAAAATGCTGTCAAGTCAATAGAGGATTTTGGTTTGCCATAAGATCAAGTCATTATGCTCTGCTGATTGAAATTCTCTTTGCCACTTTAACTCATATTCTTCTTTTATTTTTTGAGCCTATTTTGCAAAACCATTCTATGTGGGTGTTACATTTTACTTAAGAACTGTCTGTGCTTTAGTCGTGGGAGAAGCAACTATTGTCATTGTAATATGGAAGCAATAAGTTTATAAAGTATGTTAGACCTTTCAGAGGAGAAGTTATATAGGGGAGGACCTTGAGTGTAGTAAGACCATTTATAATGGGAAGGAACCAGTGACACTGAGGCTAGGCTGATTATTTAAATCATTTTTATATCGTGGATCCTTTTGGCAGTTGTCAAATAATTGAAGGAAAGGGTAAATTTCAGTTAGAAATAAAAACATGATCTTTTCTCCAACAAAGTTCTTGGGCCACCTGAAATCTATGCACCTTAAAGATTCTAGGGACCCCAGGTTAGAAACCTCCTGGCTGAAAGGGTGTAGTACTAAACCCAGTGTGGCTGCTTCAATATTCAGTTAAATTCAATGGAATAGTCATAGGATCTTGCTAAATGAGTCCTTATTTATAAATTAGTCCTGTGATGACAATGACCATAATTTCTCCCCTGACTCGTTGTTATAGAAAAATCAGTCGTTGCTGACATGGTTCAAATTATACTTCTCTGATTAAGCTTTTCCTAATATAATGTCCTCCTTCCTCTGAACTTCAGAGTAGTATGGTAAAGAAAAAAAAAGGAAAACAGAAACAAACAAACAAAAAAAACCCTCTTGCATTAGAGTCAGAAAAGCTGGCTTCAAATCCTGGCTCTACCAAGTTTAACCTAAATGACCAAAGACAAGTTACTTAACTTGCCTACTCTGCCTCAATTTCCCCAACTGTAAAATGATATGTTGGACTAAGTAACTTTTAATTCTAAATCTGATTACTGACCACACCTAAAGAACAGAATTACTGATCATGCAATACCAATTAGAAAGGAAGTCTCTAGTGAACTAACCCCCAGGTTGCTGTCCTTGGTCCTGTGATGTTTAACACTTTTTAAAAATCAAGTCTTGGATAAAAACCATAGAAGCGATAGTGATTAAATATTCAGTACATACAAAACAAAGAATAGCCAAGACTGCATGACAGATTTTCCCCAAAGTTCAATTCTTGGTCTTTTTTTCCTTATTTTTTAAGTTTTCTTTTATAATCTTAATCATTTGTGTAATTTCAACTACTTTGCATATGTGGACAAATAGCCCATTTATCTCTCCAGTCATTACCTTTCCTGAAATCCATACCTAGATTACCAGATGCTTATAGGAAATATCTCTGACTATAATTACTGATACTTTAAACTTATTATGTTCCAAGCCAAGTTTATTATCTTATTCCCAAAATTTAGTCTTTCTTCTGATTTCATAGTTTCCACTGTATGAACTACTAGTTTCCTTTATTCAAAATGTTATTGTTATCTTTGACCTTGTCTTCTCTCACATTAGTCAGTGACCAAATTAATTTGATTTCAGAAATATTTCACACACTAGTCTTCTCTATTTGCACTTTGACAACTGCAGTCCAGCTCCACATGACTATTTATTTGAATTGTTGTGATTGCCTTAAATTTATTTTATTTTTCAATTAACATATATTTATTTTCTCAGCCTGAAGTAGATAGAGTGTGGTATGGCCCAGTGTGGTCCAGGCAAATCAAAAGATCACCATGTTGATCATTGTATCCCTTCAATCTCTGAAGGACTGAGCCCAAGATCACTGGGAATAGAAATACCCACCTCATCCCCCCAAACACCAGACCTGCTTCCAGTCTAGTCCTTAGTGATCATTCAAGAGAGAATCAACTTTCTCATCACCACTAAAGTTAAAGAACTAGGGTTATATTTTCCATGTAATAGAGATGTTGGGAGTTTCATTTCAAGTTTTTTACAATAGTCATTCTATCAAAGAATTTTAGAAACACATCTTGCTATATGTTTGTAACCTCCAGTATCTTCCCTATGATGGACAAATAATTTGTAGATGTCAGGATTTATTTTTTAAAATTTACATTGACACTAAGTAGATAAAATAATTTATTAACTTAATAAATACCACAAATGTAAACTTACAGATTCAAATGTTTTTTTAAAGGAATATTATGTGAAATAATAAATCTCTATTCACACAACTTCTTTTGTAAAAAAATGTTTATAATAAATTCAATGTCACCATCTAAGCTCTACTGCTTGTAACTTTTCTTATTGTCTGTGCATTTTAAAAACATTTTAGTGGCTCTTTCTCTCAACCTCTGTCTCTCTGTCCCTCTCTGTCTCTCTCTGCATCTGTGTGTGTATCTGTCTCTCTGTCTGTCTCTCTCTTCCTCTCCCATCACCATTGCTAAGTCATCTACCTCTCCCCATTTTGTAGCAAATAGGCATAATAAAGCAAAACAAATCCATACATTGGCCATGTTGGAAAATATATATCTCTTTCTTCACTTGAGTCCACCAACTCTATCAGGAGGTGGGTAACATGCTTCATAGTAGTTCCTTTAGAATCATAGTTAGTCATTGCTTTGATTAAAGCAATCAAAGAATCAAAG
The DNA here is from genome assembly GCA_028658325.1 of Potorous gilbertii. NCBI lineage: Eukaryota > Metazoa > Chordata > Mammalia > Diprotodontia > Potoroidae > Potorous > Potorous gilbertii. Next base: position 656,115,678 of record CM053769.1, on the reverse strand, counting down.
ATGATTTTCTTTACAATTTTGTCTTATTACATACATTGTTATCCTGATTTTTCTCACTTCATTGTGCATCAATTCATACAAGTCTTCACTGGATTCATTAAAACCATCTTTTAAAAAATTTTTAGAATTACAACCATATTCTATGACATTCATATGCCATGAAACTTGTTCCATTTTGAACCAATTGATGAGCCCTTCAATAGTATTCAGTTGTTTGTTTTTAAATATTTTTTTCCATTTAATTCCCCTTCAAATTCAACCTTCTAAAGTTGAAATTTGTTCTTTATTTATTTATTCTCTAGTATCATCCTCTCTTCTAATCTACTCTCTAACTTCATTTGCTTCTCTTTTGAGTTTGATATATTTCTATGCTAAACTCTATCTCTTCCTGTTTTTCTCTCTCTCCCCTCTCTTTCTCTGCGTGTGCACGTGTGTGTGTGTGTGTGTGTGTGTGTGTGTGTGTGTGTGTGTGTGTGTGTATGTGTGTGTGTTTGACTCTCCTTTGTCTGGTTCCAATAAAAATGAGATTCAACTGTTACTCCTCTCATTCCTTTCCTCTATGTTTTCATACTCTTCTTGCACATCTCAGTATCAGAAACAGTAATTCCCCTATTCTTTCTCCTTCCTACACTCATATACACTTTTCATCCTTTAATTTGTTTTTCTCCTAAAACTAACAAAGTAGAACCACTGCAGTCACAAGTCCTTTAATTATACTATTCAACTTTTTCAATGCTCATTGAACATAACGATTTTGAAGGGACACATCTCTTCTTTCTCCCTCTCTCAAAATATTAGTAATTTATGGTCATATAGCTGCTTCCAATTACCCAAATACATTTACTTTTCCAGGTTTTTCTTGATCCTATTTTTCATTTCAGAAATTCTACTAATATTTGATCCTTTCATCAGAATGCCTGACAGTTTTCTATTCCATTAGAAGTCCATTTCCCATTCTATTGGATTATAATCAGTGTTGCAAAACATTCTTGATGTAATGCTACATCTTATGCTTTGCAGTATTGTATTCCAAAATATCCTATCATTTATTATAGAAACTGCCAGGTTTTGCATGATCCTGAATGTTTCCTTGGTAACTGAATTTTATTTCGTCAGCTTGTGGTATTTTTTTTTCTCTGATGTGAAAACTCTGGAGTTTGCTTATGACATTCCTCAAATATTGGTCAAATATTTCTGTTTTCTCTTTGTTATATGGTTCTAATAAAGTTAGGGAGTTCTGTGATTTTTGAAATATAGTTCCCAACTTATTCAACCATTGCTCAATGGATGATTTTGACATAGGTTTATATGAACTGATACAGGACAAAGTAAGCAGTACCAGAAAAATTTATATGATAATATAAATATTGTAAAAATGAACAGTTTTGAAGAATGAGATCAGGAGAACCAAAAGAATTATTTATATGACACTGTAAAATTAAACAATATTAAAAACTGTATGAACTATGACCAATAGTTCCTAGCCATTTATTATTCCAGATGATTTATGATGAAATATAATGTGCCTTATAGAGAGTTGATGGATTTGGGGTATAGATTGAATACATACACAGAAATGCAGGCATGCACATATATGTATTTGTATCCATCACTGAAGGAATTTGTTTTGCTTGATTATTCACATTTGTTCAAAGAAATTTGTTTTTATTTTTTAATGAAGTGAGGGTAGAGGGGAGAGAAATTAATGGGTTACCTTTTTTTAAAAAGGTGAGAGCATGCTACAGATGTGAAATTTTGCATATTTTTGATGAGGTCACTATTATTATGAAGTGAGAGAAAACTATAAAAGTTTGTAGTATAAAAACAAAACTCATAAAACATAAAAAAGGAAAAATTATATCTAGACATTTTAATCACAGTTTTTAGGAAGTCTAATGATTGTTAAATGACATCTATTTGATCTTTTTTCCAGATTAATTTTTTTGATAGCAGATAACATATTTTCTTCTATACTTCAAACTCGTTTTTTTCCTGATATTTCTCTTCTCACAGTCATTAATTTAGTCTCATTTTTAGAGAGTCTAATATTCAGGTAAGGTTTTCAGTATTAGCTTTTTTGCTCTACTTCCAAGTCTTTCATTTTAAGTCTTTTATTACTTTTTTAACTTTTTGCTTCATTTTCTCTAAATGTTCACATAATTCTTTTGCAAATTCAATTTTTTTCTTTTTGAGACTCTTCTTTTAGTTATTGTAGAGTTACTTTCTTCTCCAAAGTGGGATTATGGGGTATCTTTGACTTTATAACAGTTCTTTATATTCGATGGGCATGAGATAGTCTTCTTCAGCTCACATTATGCTGAGATTAGAAGTAAGAAGATAAAGTAGACTAATCATATGTCAGATGATTACATGATAGAGGAAATTGCTAACACTTATTGCATGTGTATAATATTGTACATTATTTTCTCATATACTCCTGAACTTATTATTCCTGTAATCTTTTCTTACTTTTAGTCATCCCTAAAACCATAGCTAATTATCACAAGATTGGGACTATTGGTGATGATAATGCTAGGTGTGACTAATGATAATTTTTAACTTTATGTAAGTAGGTGTCGATATCATGAACATAACCACTTAAAAGAGTTTATACTAAGCATCTAGATGGGAAATCTAAGTGGATGAAAAATATTGATGACTCAGTTTATGATATATATTTAGAAGGACAAACAGCAGCGGAACTTGTTCATTAGCATGTACATTTGGGACAGACTGGGCAAACTGATAGTGGGTTGGATCAGAATTAAACAGGAGGGCTGGATTGCCTTTAGGAAGTTGCAAAGCTCTTTTAATGTACTTCTCCAAGTTTCTGAGACAAAAGTATGTTTTTTAACAATCAAATTCTTCCCATAAGATTGTATCATTTCTTTTTTTAGTATAAATTTGTTTATTTAACGTTTTACATTCATTTTCACAAAATTTTGGGTTCCAAATTTTCTCCCCATTTGTCCCCTCCCCCACGCCAATACACCCAGAATTCTAATTTCCCCTATCACCAATCTGCCCTCTCTTCTATCATCCCTCC
>CM053769.1:656041481-656112132 GCA_028658325.1 Potorous gilbertii | reverse complement strand
CTCCATCTGTTCCATTCTAATTTTGAGAGAACTATTTTCTTCAGTGAGCTTTTGCACCTCTTTTTCCACTTGGCTAACTCTGCTTTTGAAAACATTCTTCTCCTCATTGGCTCTTTGAACCTCTTTTGCCAATTGAGTTAGCCTATTTTTCAAGGTGTTATTTTCTTCAGCATTTTTTTGGGTCTCCTTTATCAAGGTATTGATCCGTTTTTCATGTTTTTCTTGCATCTCTCTCATTTCTTTTCCCAGTTTTTCCTCCACCTGTCTAACTTGATTTTCAAAATCCTTTTTGAGCTCTTCCAAGGCCTGAGCCCATTGGATATCTCTTTCAGATGTTTGGGATACGGAAGCCTTGACTCTTATGTCTTTACCTGATGGTAAGCATTGTTCTTCCTTGTCAGAGAGAAAGGGTGGAATCATTTGTTCACCAAGAAAGTCACCTTCTATGGTCTTATTTTTTTTCCCTTTTATGGGCATTTTCCCAGCCAGTTACTTGACTTCTGAGATTCCTCTGCACCCCTGCTTAGATCTGCCCAGCTAGTGCTTGTGGTCTGAGATTCAAATGCTGCTCCCCAGCCTCAGGGCTTTCAGCAGCGGGCCTGGCTGCTATTCAATGGAAGCTTAAGTTCTGGCGCTCAGGTTGGGCAGGGCCACCTCGCAGGCTCAGTTTCCTCTGGGGCTTTATGCAGAGACCTTCCGTAATGGAGCTCCTGCTGAGCTCCTGCCTGCTCCAGGAGCCTCTGGCTACCCGCTTCTTCTTCTGCTGCCTCCCAAGGGGGCCCAAGTCATGGAGACACCTCACTCCCCTCTTAGCCTGTCCAGACATCTTTCTCACTGACCTGTGCATCTGTGGGTGGAGGGACCTTTGTGGCCGCTGGAGATTCTGTCCCTGAAGCCTGCTCGGATCTGCTGGATCTTCTCCTCTCTTTGCTGCGTGGCCAGGGCAGGGCTGGGTTCCGCTCCCATCTGGTGCATAATGGACCTTTGGAATTGGTTTTTCAGGTCTCTCTGGAACAGAAATCTCCTTCACTGTGTTGCTGCATGGCTTCCACTGTTCTAGAATTTGTTGGGAGTTCTTTTTAGAGGAAATCCATGGGCTGTGGTTTCGCAGCTAGCATATATGAGTCTTTCTACTCCACCATCTTGGCTTCGCCAAGGTTGTATCATTTCAAAGCATAGCATACTATAATGTCAGGAGAGCTAAAGTTGCAGGTCATCCAAAAGGCAATGAAGGACAAGGAAATGAGCCCATCATGTAGAGGCATTGAAGTCTAAATGATGCACAGTGTCAAGAGATATGCATGCTATCTTTCACATTGCAAAATAAATAAAAAATGGAAAATATTATTTTAAAATGATAATGGGACTAGATGTTTTTCCTTTACAACTTGAGAGTCCAAACTAGTAGTGGGCAGATTTTGGCATAATATCAAGAAGAGTTTCTTAATAATTAGGATTGTACAAAAAACAAAATAAAAAAATCCTAGTTAGGCATGTTTGAGGGAAGGTGATACATTTAAATTACTTGCTCTTTATGAGGCACCAAAAATGCAAAGATGAAAAATAATATAGTTCCTCTCTTCTTGAATATTCCAATTTAATATTATGTATATAATAACTATAACAACAATGGAATATAATTACATAGCAAAGATCAAAAAGCAACCTCAGAAATTCATGAAAGGAGGGATCACTTTTGATAAGAGAGATTAAGGAAGGCAACATTGAGACAGTGGGTCTTCCAGAATATAGAGATTAATCCTGATATTGACTTGGGCAACAACAGCTATATATCTGAAGAATTCTTACATAGAAACTGGATATCAACTTGTCAGGGATATTGTAGAATTCATGCTTTAAATAAATTTTTGCCTATATAACGGGAAAAGTTCTTTCCAGTTCTGGAATTGCAGTTATATTAATGATCCTTTCATTTTTCGAACCACTTTTAGAATTCCTCTTCTGTTATTTCTTACAGATATTTTAGTATATTACTTGAGCACATAATAAGTGGTTAATTAATGCTTGTTGATGATTAGGTAACATAGGCCTATCCAATAAAAGGCCTATCAGCCTCTGTCGCTCTATATCTCTTTTTCTATGCATATGTGTGTATGTGTGGGCACACTGTAATGATAAGGGAATTTGAAGATCTTCCTAAACCTTTAATAGGCCCATGTGATCTGCTTTAAGCATTGGCCCAGTCCACAGCCTGAATCATATGGAGCCAATAGAGGGAGAAGCTTGCCAAATAGGTGGAACAGGAAAGGTGCAGCTGAGAGAGGTTGAGGTGGAGCTGAGAGAGAGAGAGAGAGAGCAGGCAGAGCAGAGCAGCTATCGTGAGACAGGGAGTGATTTTGCCTATGGGAGATTGTTTGTAGGGAGACCTGATGGAGGGAAGACTTGAGGATGTGGGGATGACCAAGCTCCCTGATTGGTAATGTATATAGATTTCTTTGTTGCTATGATGGATTTGGTTTTCTGATATATGAATAAATATATTGGTTTTGTCTTTGAGGAAGAGTTTATATTTTGCAAATTTACCCTGGAAGTATGCATGCATAACCATAGTGGCTGCTGTGGGTATTGCATTGGTGCTGCACACACACACACGCACACACACACACATTCATTAAGAATAACAACTAATATATAACAGGTTTTGCTGATTATCAGAATGTAATTCTTTTATTTGGATAGGTTAAGGAAAAAAAAAACCTTTGAGATTATTTGAAGCATTCATAGAATATTAAACCTAGACTGCAACCTTCAAGATCAATCCATTGCTATGAACCTTTTTGCAATGCACTCCTTGTGCCTAATCTCTGAGAGAAAGTTTGCCTCATGGAGGAATACATTTTGCATTAAATCAAGGAACAAATAAAAGGTCAGAAGACAAAAGAAGAAAAATAAAACTCAAAGAAACCTTTATGTCCTTCTAGTAAAAAACATCTTGCAAGTGATGAAAACAAGTAAACCACTTGTGACTTTTTTTATTTTATTAAACTCATCCAATGAGAGATAATCAACATTTCAATTACAAATATAATTCAGGACAGAAGAATAACATGGTTTATATTTGTCAAAGCAGCAAGTATTATGTCATTTGTGAAACTGTTTTACTGAACAGTTAAAAGGTTCAGGTTACATAAGCAATTAAATACAAATCATAAAATCAAACACTTATTAAAATCAGTTGAAAAATCTGAAGCCTGTTACGGAGCCATTTCAAGGTCAAGGATACAAGGTTAACAAAATGTAAAAGCAATAAAATCCATGCAGGTTTCACAATCCACAAGTGTCTCAGTTTTGCCATGAAGTTCAGCCAAATGGAAGGGAAAATTGAAAACCTGTGGGTCTCCAAGCCACCAATTAAGTGACCTCGGGTTTGAAGGGTATCAAAATGAAGAAGTAGGCTGTTCTGTAAACACAAGGGCCTGAAATCTGGGTAACATTTATAAATACTTTGCTAATGATTAGTATAACAACTATTTCTTAACTGTTTTAAGATGAATTTATTCAGTTGTACCCATGTATCTTTTAATGGTCTTTTTTTTTTAAAAGCAGTCTTGGAATGAATAAATTATAATTATTTTTAAAAGAATTGCATTTCTTCTAGATAAAATAAACAACATATCCTTGTCTCAATCCCACTCATTTATTTCTTTACTCAATTTTTCATTCAACACAGTAATGTAAAGTAATAGAAGCAATTATTTCCTAGACATGTAAGGTAGTTGTAACTTTCCTTAGTAAAGAGTCCAAAGCCTTCTTCGGATGAAAATTGTGCTCATCACTTTTGAAAGAAGGAAAAAAAAGGTCTTTTTGCTTTTAGTATTAATGATGTTTCTGTTATTGTGAATTACAAAGTATTTTTGGTCTAAACCTATCACTTTATTTTCTGCAACTCATCTATATCTTAGTCTTAAGGAATTTCTGTGGGCACGATGAGATTAAAGGAGTTGTTCATGGATGTGCAGACAATATATGATATATGGCTGATGTAGGCGTAGAACTCAGGTTGTCATGTTTCAAGGTTGACTCCCTGTTTATTATAGTGATCTATGATTTTAAAATGTTAAAAATAAAAAAAGTGATTATTTTGGAAAAGAAAAAAATCATGCCACTGCTAATACTAGTGATGTTTTGTTATTGTAAATTTAGAGAAATTGAGGCTATCTGTACCTATAATTTTGTAATTTTTCTGAAACTCATGTGTATCATCTATAACTTTGTCTTTGTCAGAGTGAGCTGCTGGAGGCACAAAGTGATTAAGTGAATTGCTCATAATATGTAGTCAATATGTATCAGAGGCAGGGATAGAGCTCAGGTTCCCCTGTTCCAAGACTAACCTTCTATTTACTATACTTCTTGTTCATGAATTAAAATGTTAAAAATGGAAAAATTATAGAACATTTTTAAAAAAAAGTTGCTTTCTTGAAAATAAATTGCCTGTCCAGTTGCCTGTCTCTGTGTATTAAATTTCATAAGAGAGTTTTGCTTTGGCTTCGCATTATAATTAAAAAGCTTTAAGTGAGCAACCTCCAGCGTTCCAGAGACTTTGCATGAATTAAAAAAGAAAAAGGGAAGTTCAAACTCAAGTAGGCAGCCCTCACAGAGAGTGGTGTACTGGAAATAAATTTTGTAATAAAACAGGAATCGAGTCACCAGAACTTTTGGGGTTCTATTGGTATGAAGAGAAGGTGAAGGTTCCTGTGTCAAATTGAACTTACTAAAATCTCGTGGGTTTGGCATTTTATACCGGACTCAAACCTTTTGGTGTTTGTTATTTACACTTGGCAAAACATAACATTCTGTTTCTAAGAAAAGAGGTTTACAAAGGCTCCAAAAACCTTGGACATCAAATAGCTCTTACAAAACATTTTGATGATTTAAGTGTAAATGAATCAGAAACATATGGATGAAATTTCTCTTAAAATACACATGGGTTTAGAAATTAAAGGGGAAAAAAGTGCTTGGCAAAATGAGTTTTTTGTTTGACTGAATCCAAAAGGTTTGAAAAATAGTTTGAGTTATTTGACAAACCCAAAGCCCATCTGGCGTCTTCTGTCTTTCACTGGTACTACAATCAATCCTTTGCTCAGGAAATGTGGGTTCAAGTCTCATTCATTGGCTTGACTCAGATGTAACATTGACACTCTTTTGTAATGAAGAGCATGTGGCTATGGAAAGAGTGACTTCCACCAGCAGTTGAAGGTGCTGTGCATTGGGTTAGACATTCAGTTGGGGCCCTTCTATTTATTATCAAAGCTTTTTGTGAATCCTCCTGATGTTCAGTCGCTAGGCAGCATGTCCAAAGATGAGGTCCAAGTTACTTTCTACTATTTGAAAGTACAAGAAGTTTTCCTTTCAAGGCCAAGGAGATAGAGGGGAAAATGACCTCTAGAAGAGACTGGTCCTTGGTATGAAGGCAGCCTACTTAGTAATTCATTCTAAGTACTATGGGAGAGACTATTGCAAATATCGTACTTGTTCAGTTTGCCAGGCTAGTGGCTGTAGCACAGCACATAATTAGATCTATTATCAGTAAAATAAGAGCAACATAGGTATAATTTAACTATGTGTACTAGCAACCAGTGATGGACTTCTCTTGGTCTAGGATAGGCATAAATGAAATATTGACAAATATATGAACCCTAACAGATGCAAATTAAGCTGTATTTTCATCATCATTGACCTCAGTGGTAGAGGGCCCTTTGGTGGTTCCATTTATCATCTCTAATCATTAATTAACAATTAATCTAAATCATTATTTAGTAAATTTCTAAGAGTAAAAATATGCTCTAATAAAAATAGTTAATGGAGAGACAACAAGAGATTAAGAGTAAGAAGAACTGAGCTAAAGTTCCACCCATGCTCCTTCCTCACTCTATGAGTTTGGCCAAGTCATTTAGTCCCCTGGGACCCATTTTAAAAAATCTCTATAGTTGGGGCAATAATACTGCCAAACCTGCCTTAGGGGCTGTTGTAAAAATCAAATAAAATTGTGATACAAAAAAGATGTATATACTTGTGATTTTATCTTTCATGGGTATAAGAAATTCGTGATGAGGAAGTCTCCCCTAAGGTAGACTTAACTTTTTAGCAACTTACAGTCTCAGAGGGTTATTTGGCAACACTGAAAATTTAAATGCTTATGTAGTATCACCAAACCATCATGTTTGAAAGGTGACTTGAACCCAGGTCTTCCTGACCCCAAGTTTGGAGTTCTACATGTTCTCTATATACCTTACTAGTACATATATGATACAACTTTCTGGAGTGTAAAGTTTACAAATATAAAATATTACTATTTTCTTCTAAACTTCCAAGGTACTATCCTATATATTCACAACTAGAAATCATGTGTTAAAACATCATGGAGTTTTGTAGCTGCAAGAGACAAAGGTAGCCCAACTTATATCTTACAAATATGAAGGTTACTCCATTTCTTCCTCCCATTAATCAAATGATTTTCATCATGTTTTCCCTATCTGGTACCTGGATTTCCTCACACAACTTGTATTCCTTTAACATACAATTTTATCTTCTCCTTATTCACTTTAAATAAAGTCTGTCCTTCCCTATCTATATTCCATTTACAGTCCCCTTGATATCTATCATGTTATTTTTTTCCTCCTTTAATTAGGATCTTTCATTCATCTTTTTTTAGCCTAATTTTGTAAATTTTCATATTGTGGTTTCAGACATCTGAGGACATGGATTTTATTCCTGGTTTATCCCTTAGATGTAGTCTCCTATGAACTTCTGGGTGTCTCCAGCGCTATTCTTCTTACATTGTAGCTTCTTTTTCTGACAATTAATTTGGTGGATGTACATTGTCAATTTTCTCCCACCTCTTCCTTTATTAGCTGACAGCCCTTTTGATTATGAACACATTTATTATGAGCTCTCATTGGGTACACTTCATCCTTGGTCAGGAGTCTGTCAGTCAGACATTTTAAACCGGGGTCCAGAATCCAATTCCTATTCTCAGATATAATCTTATTTATGTAGATTTTATTTATATAGTTATAAAATTTTAAAGTGAAGTACTTTCATGGTGCAGTATTGTTTTTGCTATTATGAGTATGAAAGAAACTAAATACTTTTCTATTTTAAGTGTTTGTCTTGAGATTTGAGGTCTTCAAAATTCTGATAGACTACTAAAACAATGTATTTCAATTTGATTCCTTAGACTTTAAAGAGAAGTTACATAACATATATTGCAGCCTTCATCTAAATTACATCAATCCAGTTGAACTGATACTCCCATCCTGAAACTCATGAATAATTCTTCTCAGGAAATAAATGTTAAATCCAGGATACTGTATCTTTTCACTGTTACCTGGTTAATGACTATGCATCTGTCTTTGGTATCCTGGGAACAGGCAGAAAGTTTATCCATGTAATGAGATACTATAAAAGAAAAACAACTCATGAATCACAACCAGTTAAAATATTGATGTCGAATGATCCAAAGTAATGTAATGATAGAAGAGGAAGTACTTTGGAACTTGCTATTTTCCTTTAAAAAGTTACATGTTGACAGCAATAGTTTAAATACATTTAAAAATCAAAACCTTCAAAGACAATAAATTGTACATCTAATTTTCATTGGTGTCAGATTTGCCTGTAAACAAATCTTCTAAATAACTTTTATTGAAATTGGAGCATGAGGAATAACTTTACAGAGAGAAAAAAATACTATGCCTTTTATCAATATTGACAACTACAACAAAACCTCAGGATAGTCTTTAAAATAGATTATGTAAGGTGTGCTTTACTTGCTCTTAAAGTGATGGGAAGTTTTGTATGAGATCCTGAAGTCATCCCATTCTTTTTTAAGGCAGTTCTAATCTGGAAATGGATTATGCTTTAAAATCATTAGTTGCCAGAACTATTGGGAGGGGCTGGAAATGTAGATTATGATATTATTTCTGTACAATTAAAGAAAATAACTTGGAGGAGAAAAGTCATTTTTTTCAAGGGTTTTTCAAGGGCTGTAACATGGTCAGGCGTCTTATCTTTAAAACCTCATGGTAACATCTTAACTTTTCCTTATGAACTTTGTTATGATCTGTAGTCACTTATCCACTTCTCTGCTGGGTTGCCAATTGATAGACTTTGTTTTCACCAAAAAAAAATACTTACTCTTTTCTCAGGGCAAACAAATACAAGCCTTGCTAATTCAAAAGGCTAGCAGCAAAGCTGCAGTCACTGATGTCCTTCAAAAAGGATCCCAAAAGGGTGGGGAAATTTGTCCTTGTTGATTATAACATCAATTAGACTTAAGTTATCTTGACCAGCAGCACTAGTCACCCTACACAGGTTCTACTTTTTTCCTGACTAAATCAGTGGTCTTGCCAGTTTCTAAAGGAATATAGATAGACCCTATCCCTGTGATGAAAAGATTTGGGGAACTATTGATATGGTATCTTGATTCATAAATTCCCAGTTGGGAGATGCCTTGTGTTTGCAAACATCTTTCTTACTTTGCATCATGTATATATGCTATACACCCACTGGGAATTTTCACTGATGTTGATAATGCTCAAGTAGCCATCACATAGAGACAATGAAAACCTTTCCTTGAGGAGGATCCTTTTTTCCCCTCAAATTCCTTAAAGGTATATTAGGATCCATTCCTGACCCAGATGATTAGTGGGAGTTACTCCCTTCTACTGAAGGGGAGCAAAGGGATCTATGGATTATCTTGGAATAAAAAGATTTGTGAATTTATATAGTACCCAGGGCTTTGATGTGTCTTCTTATTTCAGATGCTTCCTAGGTCTTTGCTTGCATCAGGACTAGGAAAAGGGACCTCATATATTTGACTAAAGAATGATTTTCTCCCCTCTGACCTACAAACATATTTAGTCTAAACAAAATTTGGGGATTACATTCAAGAACTTAGATATATTGAATTAAAAGGAGCAAATCCAAAGGCATATAGAAAACTCAGATACAGAATTATGGTTGATTTACTTCTGGCTTTCAGTACTTTTTCTTTTCTATGAACACAAATTAATTGCAAATGTACTTTTTTTCCCCTCTGGTCTTTCATGTATGACTATCTTATTATTTTAATTTCTTGATGTTTCTTTAATGAAGTTGGGTCGCACAATGGAATAATGGACCTGGAATGAGGAAAACCTGAGTACAAAGATGGCCTTGGTATGTAGCTGGCTACGTGACCTTAGGCAAATCATGTAGCTCCCCCACCCACTTCAATTTTTTCAGCTGTGAAAGGGGAATTTAATAATAGCACCTATCTGCCGGAGATTTTGTGAGAATAAAATGAGATAATATCTATAAATCACTTTGCAAACCTTCAAGGGCTATATTAATGGTGCTCATATTATTAATTAGGTATTGCAGCTTTACTTAAAAATTGACTGTGATCTGTGTTATTTATTTTCTGCTTATTATTGTCAAACTGGTTCACTTGCGAGGACAGAATGCACTTGCTTTGCCTCCTGTCCTTCACATTTGCCTTCCCTGTTGTCATTGTGCAAGCTTTCCAAGGTACTGGTACTTTAAGATCCTGAAGGGTGTATGGCTACTCCACCATCACAACAGGTCAAAAGGTCTCTGCTCACACAGAAGCTCTGTCAGAGGGAAATTTGTCTCAGTCATCGTTGCTCTGACTTGTCTGTCTTTCCACTTTTAATGTCTTTTTACATAGACCTTTTGGCTTCTGGACCACATCCTTGTTCATGATGTTTGCCTTGGCTCTTGGTCTCTTCCCTGGTATCATGACTTCTGAAGACATTCCGGCCTGCCTTTCTGGAATGGAGAGACTCATTTGCACCACACCCCATTTCCATCAGTCTCTTTAGTAAAACACATCTCTGTGGACTCCTGTTCCTACTTTCTTAAACCGATATTCCCCAGCTGCAAGCAGTCTTCTCCCATCAACATCTAAGGCAGCTTGGTGTTGCTGTGGATTGGCTGGGGCATTGCTGCTCTCTGCTGGCCATTAGGAATGGTGCTGGGGGTCAAAGCTTCCCCACAACTGCACTTTAACCCCATGTTTCCAGCATTCTGCTTTAAAACACAATGTCTACTAATTAGGATAGGATTTTCTTGACACAGATTTTTATAGACTATGGAGGTATCAATGAGTATACAACTCTGGTTTTTAAAAAAAAATTACACAAAGTACCTGAATTTTAAAAGGCGGCCTGTTTTATTATAGTGGGTGACTCATATTAGATGACTCTAACTCTTTAGTGGTAGTGACAATAGAAGAATTACTGTTTCTTTCATTTTGTGGCTATGATCATTCCACAGCAGTCATAGGCAAAACTATCAAAGCCAAAAGAAAAAATAATTCTAATTGTCTCAATGCTGCCAAGTCACCCTGAAAAGAGCACTTTTTACAGCCAATCAACACGATTCTCTACTGGTTCCTCTTCTCTGATTATGACGTCATATGACATTGGCCCTATAGCCTCACTTACAGTGATTCAAATTCACCTTGGTCTAGTTCTATGAATCCTAGCAAAGGCTCACTCTTGGAGACAAGAGAAGGTATAAAGACAGGAAGCTTGAAAATACTTTCTTGTTTGTCTTATAAATCTACAGCTAAGTCTAGATGGAAGAGATTAAGTCAAGTCTTAAGACTCTACTCATTTGGTTAATAAATACTATAAAACAATAGTATCAATAATTGCATAAACTCACATAAAACAGGGTACAGTAAATCATTTATAAGGTTCTCTGCAAGTCACATATTGACTTAAAACCACATATTAGTATTATGTATGTTCTATTTTATTTTCACTTATTTTGTTAAGTATTTCTCAATTACATTTTAATCTGGTTCCTGTTCAGACTTCATTATAGACCTTAAGCTGTGTTTTTGACACTTTTGCTAAAGAAGAAGAATGGAAGAGAATTAGATGAGAGGTAGAAAAATAATGTAACAGTCTATTCCAATAGTCTTAGTGAAAGGCAGAGAAACATCCCAATAGTGAGAGTGGATAGAAGTAGAAGTATATGAGAGATATTGTTGGATTAAAATCTACAAAATTAAACAATCGATCATATGTGTGGGGTTAGGTAAGGGAGGAATTAAAGATGACTCAGAGGTTTTGAACCTAGGGACCTAAAAGTATAGTTGTGTCAATAGAAAAGGGAAGTTGGAAGGGGAGGCAGATTTGGGGGCAAAATGATGGATTCAATTTTTCACTGGAGAGATTGAGTTTGAGACACTAGGAGGATATCAAGAAGAAGATATTTATCAGGCAATTGGAAATGCAGAAATGAGGCTTATATGATGTACTGTGCCTTGCACACAGACCCATATGTACATAAGCATATATACATCTATATATGGGTATACATGTAAATATATATATATATATATATATATATGTCCTTTATATGTATATAGTATCTCATCTGAACTTTAGTTTTACATTTCCAATATTATATTTTGTATGTATTGATACATATAGTGCATGCTTATATGCACATATAAACAAATATACATGACTGTGCATAGGTATGAACACACATATACATGAGTGTGCATGTATTTTTTTTCAGAGTTATCTGCATGGTAATGATAGATGAAGTCAAGGGATTTGATATGATCTCCAAGGGCAAGGGTGTTCAGAAAGTATGGAGAACTAAATATAGAATCTTAGGTAACAACCTAAGTGAGAAAGAACAAGATGAATGAGAAAAGGCACTTGACAAGACCCACTAGACATGCAGGAGAAGGGAGAAAACAATGACGTAGAATCCAAGAGAAAAGAGAATTTAAAGAAGGATAGGTTGGTCAATAGCATTACATAATGAAGACTGATCAAGAAAGGTGAGGACTAAAAGCCATTGTAAGGGAAAGGTAGTGGACCCTGTGGAGAGAGGCATTTCAGGAGAATTGTAGTGAAAGAAGCTAGCTTAAAGAAAAAAATCAAGAAGTCAGTGCTATCAAGAAAAGATTACTTTTTCTAGAGTTTCAACTATGAAGCCTCAGTGCATGGAAGAGTCAAGAGAAGATATTTCCAATCATTTCATTTTTACCCCAACAAGTTAGGTTGTCTAAGGCAAATTATTCACTTGGTCAGTTGGAAATTACTAAATTATCCATGTGTACTCAGCATTAATATTACCCTTTTATATATATTGCATAGATAGCAGGCTGCAAGGAAAAATAACATTTTCCTACATAGTTGTAAATTTCTTTTGGTCAAGGAGTAGTTTTTGTTTGTCTTTCTGTTTTTTAACCTACATATGCTGTGAACATAGAAGGTGCTACATAGTTGTTGTTGAACACGTTGACTCAAATTATAATAATATATAATTAAATACTCTTATTTCTAATACAATAGAAAAAAGAATGGTAGTGATTTTGCTAAACTACCTCCATATTAGTGCCTACAAAGGACATGCAGAGGTATCCAAACTCTTTCAAAGAAGAAAATAGCAGAAGGTTTTTTTTTTGGTAAATAAAAAAAATATATAATTTGTCTTCTTTCTGTGGGAAAATTGACATAAATGACCTAATATCTTAAAATACAGATAGGAGATGTTATTTTAAAAAATTAAGTGGGGAAGTTGGGCTAGGTGATTTGTAAGATTCCTTCTTATGATGACATTTGATAATGTATATTGTTATCACAAAGTCTCATTCTACTTAATACCTTTATTTTGTGGCAAAATCTTTTCTTTTAGACACTCATACACACATATGCATATGTATGTGTGTAAATAAAATTTTTAGTTTTAATTTAGAACTTGGATAAAAGTATTACATGTACATAGGTAGGAGATAACAAAAAATATACTTATAAAGTGCTGTGGGATTTTATTTTTGACAAACACACCAGTATTTAAGCATATAAGTGAGTATTGCCTGCTTTACTATCTATAAGAGTTTCAGAATTTGATGACAAATATTTGATTTTTGAGGAAGGATCCACTGTTTAGAAATAATCAATAGTCATAGAGATATGGGTCCATAAACCTAGAGCAGGAAGGCACCTTAAAGAGTGACTGCTTCAGCCAACCCATTTATTTTATAAATAAAGAGATTGATATCTTGGAAGACCAAATGACTTGCCCAAGGTCACATGGGTAATGAAAGGAAGAGCTGAGATCTATTTCATGAATAGATGGATCATTAACTTGGGCAATGCTATATCTTGTTCAAATACTTTCACAGAAAGCACACAGATGTAACATTTTCTTTGTGAAGAAGACAACTGTTTAGTCACAGATACCCTAACCCAAATCCTTTTGAATTAAGTAATTTCTTAAATTATTCAAAATTTCTACAAAATAAATTTCTTTTACCTTTTAGTTTGGATTCTTTAAGACATTTCTGAGCCAGCTATTTAGTAAGACATTTAGCTTGTTTAAAACATATATTAAAATTCAGATAAAATTAAAAGAATAATGATATTGCTGAATTGAGGTACATCCTGTCTGACCTGTTTAAACAATCAATGAAGAAAAGAAAATAGACAAGGGTACAGATATTGACACAGTCCATCCCTATTTCCCAAGCAACTTTAATTGATATAAAGCAATTACCACAATTATGACAGTGAATGGGTGATCATTGGTAAGGAGTCACTTGATTGCTCTTGCCAAGTGGAGAAATAAGGGAAACCTGGTTCAGAAGATAAACTGATCTGTAAAATTTTATAAGAAAAGATATTGAGAGAGTATGAATACTATAGTATTATCTTATACACAGAAGTAGTGGAAGAAAAAAAAGTTTACAAAAAATTTGAGGAATGACCTGATACAATCTTTCTTAGCAAAAAAAGCATAAAATAAGAAGTCATATTCTGGCCAAAGATATCTTTAATTTTTTTCATATAGAATATCCATAAAAATGTCTTGTTGTAATTGAAATCTGCAAATAAGTGAAACTGAGCAAAAGTTTCAAACACAATCAGTTTATTGGCCAACAAAATAAGATGGTAAAGGACCCTGAACTGATTTTTCAGAGCATTTTTATAGAGCTAAATGAGGAAGATCAGAATGGGAAACATACGCAATAAATAAGGAACATTGACCTCAAATTGAAGAACATGATTCTCATGATGTTGACAATTTCTGATTGGTTGGGGTATTTTGAAACTTTCTATTGACATCATAGAAAGCTGTCCTATATCAACAACAGGGAGTTTCCACACACAGGAATGAGGAATAACATAGGGTATGGACATTTTCCAGCCCTGGCTAACCTGGAGGTCACTATGACCTCTAAACTATCAATTTAGTTTTAGTAGAAATAAGGAATTAAACTTGTCGGAGAATTTACTAGAAATGGTGAACTTAGCTTATGCAAAAAAGGGAAGTTAATTAACAGACTTTGATTGGAGCTACTGTCCCAGCCAAAATAGAATCTTACATACTTCTTAATCTACTGTGGTTTTGTAAGCATAAAGCTATTTATGTGATAAATGTGATTAATAGATGTGATTATAAGTAGATAATTGATTTAAAATTGATTAATATTCCACAATTAATTCCTTCTTTCTTTTTGACTTTTTCTCTCTTAAACTTGTTTGCTACATTTGTTTTGTGCAGGCTTAATGCCTTCCACCTGCAGATGCCTGATCACTTAAGCTTAATGTCACTCCCTGTCGATGACTGTGAAACATCACTGCTGGACTCGGTTTTAACCAAGCTCTAGATGCCATCTAAGGAACTGACCTCTTGAGGCAGGGACAGATCTCTTCAGGCAGGGACAGCTCTATGTCCAATTTCAGCAGGAAGTAGCTAAAGAAGAAGGGACCTTTGCCCCCTATCCGAAGATTTTAGGCCCTGTTCATTCAAGGGGGGAATGATAGGGTGCTTGGGCTCAAGCCTTACCCTACTGCATTTTATGTGCTTATTTTGTGTGATCCCTGCTACACTGTTGTAAAGTTCTGTTCACACCAGTTGCCTAAGATATTGTTTTTTTATGCTTATTTTCTGTTATCCCTGTTACAGTTCTGTTGATACCTGTTGCCCCACCAACCTATAAAATACAAAGATCTGGGATTGAATGTAATGGTAATTTAAATGGGAACCTCTTTCCCGTTCACTGATAGGTAAATATGATCTGCTTAAATCACACATAAGACTAAGTCATATGTGGTGAGAGGAGCTTTTGGAATGGTGGAACACGAAGGGTGATGCAAAACTTGGAGGAAGTCTGTGAGAGTGGTGGTGGAGAAAGGATACAGGCAGGCAAAGATAGTCTTATGAGTATTTGCTTGTGGGAAGGCCCTGGCAGTGGCAGGGGGAAGGCTCAGGAATGACTTTTTCCTCTGCAATGCTAATGTCTATTGACTTTTTGGTTACTATGACAGATTTGGCTTCTAGTGTTGGATTTTGACTTTCTGGTATCTGAATAAATGTTTTTCTTCTGCCTTCTATATGGAGAATCTATTTAACTTGGTGATCCAGAACTATGCTGGATATCATAGTTGCCCTTAGTGTTGTGAATGTTGCCTTGTTGATACATGATCCAAAAAAAGTCTCTCTAAATTGCTAAACTATTGTACCCAGTTCTGTACATTGTGGATTGTTTTGCATGTGTCTCTTCTTTTATGTTCATGCTGTCATGATCCCAAATTTCACATAATCATTTTTTTCACTATTAAAGTCATGGAATGATTGAACACTGAAACTGGTAATACTAAGTAGGCTGTCCCACAAGTTCCATGCCAGGTTGGAAAAGGCAGGCAAGGGTCTACACAATTGAAAAACTGATCTGAGGTTACCAGACCCCATGGCATCTCTAGAGTCTCCTGGTACATTTCAGAGTGCATTCTGTTACTGGAAGTAATGGTTACCTACATATAATTCTGAGACAGACCTGTAGTGTTGAAAACACTACTTAGCACAAATGAAGAAGTGAACTCTATGTCAGCAATTGAGAGAGTATAATTATACTGCTTGGAATTTCCTAAAAATATGTGAGTATCATTAGTTCTCATTTTATTAATACTCAGAGGAAAAGCTTTCAAGGGCCATACAATTCAGAGGGGGGACATTCTGGTTTTGTAAAGAGAGGAATTAACTCCAACCATAGTGAGGAACTGAGGGTACTTAAGAGATTTACTTGTTATGTTAACTGGTGGTATAATGTCTGTAACATTATGACTTGTGCTGTTAATCTTACAGTTAGCAAAAAGAAGTGGAGAAGACAGAGCATAGACATCACATTTTAAGAAGTTATCAAGGAAAACTGCCCTGATATTCTAGAATCAGAAAGTAAAGTAGCTATTGAAAGAGTCCACTGATTGCCTCCTGAAAGAGATTCCAAAAGGAAAACTTCTAGGAATATTGTAGCCAAATTCCAGAGCTCCCAGGTTAAGGAAAAAATATTACAAGTGGCCAGGAAGAAACAATTAGAGTATTGTGAAAATACAATCAGGATAACATAAGATCTAACAGATTCTACATTAAGGGGTCACAGGGCTTGGAATATGATATTCCAGAGGTCAAAGGAGCTAGGATGAAAAGCAAGAATCACCTACTCAGCAAAACTGTGTATAATACTTCAGGGGAAAAATGATCATTCAATGAAATAGAGGACTTTCAAGCATTCTTGATGAAAAGATCAGAGCTGAATAGAAAATTTGACTTTCAAACACAAGCATCAAGAGAAGCATGAAAAGGTGAATAGGAAAGAGAAATCATAAGGGACTTACTAAAGTTGAACTGTTTACATTCCTACATGGAAAGATCATATTTGTAATTCTTGAGACTTTTCTCAGTATTAGGGTAGTTGGAGGAATTATATACATATAGACAGAGGGCACAGGGTGAGTTGAATAAGAAGGGATGTATCTAAAAAAATAAAATTAAGGAGTGAGAGAGGAATATATTGGGAGGAAAAAGGGAGAAACTGAATGGGGCAAATTATCTCTCACATAAAGAAGGCAAGAGAGTTTTTTCAATGGAGGGGAAGGAGGGAGGTGAGAGGGGAAGAGTGAAGCTTACTCTTATCACATTTGGCTTAAGGAGGGAATAACATGCACACTCAATTTGCTCTGAAAATCTATCTTACACAATGGGAAAGTAGGGTATATGAGATAAGTGGGGGTGAAGGGGATGATAGAAAGGAGGGTAAATGGAAGGAAGAGGTAATTAGAAGTAAACACTTTTGAGGAGGAAGAGGGTCAAAAGAGAGAATAGAACAAATGCAGAGTAGGATAGGATGGAGGGAAATATGGTTCATCTTTCACAATATGACTATTATGGAAGTGTTTTCCATAACAACACATGTATAACCTATATTGAATTGCTTGCCTTCTCAGTGGGGATATGTAGGGAAGGAAGAAGGGAGAGAAGTTGAAACTCAAAGTTTTAAAAAGGAATGTTAAATTTTTTTTACATACAACTGGGAAATAGGACATACAGGCAATGGTAAGATAGATTTCTATCTTACCCTACATGAAAATTGAAGGAGTGGGAATAAGAGAAGGGAGGAGTATGATATAAGGGGGGCTGATTGGGGAAAGTGGTCATCAGAATGCACACTGTCTTGGGTTGGGCAGAGGGGAGAGATGGGGAGAAAATTTGGAACTCAAAATCTTGTGGAAGTGAATGTTGAAAACTAAAAATAAATAAATTAATTTAAAAAAGAAATGGAGGAAAAGAAGATGAAAAATTTGATGGTATGTCTCCTTCATTTATTCCTCCTTGAAGTGGTATGGAATAGTTGTGCTATATGAGTCAGGAGTACTTTTTGTAAAGTGATGACACACCCAGCAGCCATGAAGCCCAATGATCCTTGCATTTTGTTAACTGTATCTTTTTTGGCTGTGGGTATTTATAATGGCATTATTCTTCCCCAAAACATTGCTAGGAAATTGCAGGATTTGGACTGAGAAGGCCATAGGTAGTGGCCTTCTCATATGGCTGTCAGACAAAGAGGATTTGCTAATAACAAAGGTCATTGAGAGAAAAAAAAAACTAATGGAAGGGAGAATCTTTTCCAGTCTCCTACTCCTGTCACTTTAGGGACGGTAAAAGTGATAAAATTTTAGGAACTGGAGATCTGGATGGGACTCTAGGTGTTATCTCCTTATTCCAAGGCAATATTAGGCTAGAATCTAAATTACATCATAAGAAAATTCTACCTCTTTAGCCTTGCCCAGGCAAAATGATGGCAGCAGGGGTAATGGAGGCAAGAGCAGGAGGAATTGGAATGGACCATCTGCATTCACCTTTACAGAGTAAACTTACTCCTTGGGTGTGTGGGATATAAAACTTCTCTTGTCCTTAGGATCTGTACTGAAGTGACAAGCTAATATACATACTCTTACATGTGGTTTAGGCTGTAGTCTCAGAACTGTGACCTCACCTGTAGTCCTCCAAAGACAAAAGGATAACACAGCTAAGATAACCAAATTGACAAGAGAGTTTGACAGAAATCATAATAAGTAGAAAAACAATCTTTATTGCAACTGGTAATATGTACAGTAAACATTTCCCCATGCTAGACAATTTTTTAGAATTAGGAAGCTGTGTATTTCTCCCTCAATCTTCCAACTTAGTTGGTCTAGAGAAGGTACTAGTAGTAGATTCAAGAAAGTAAGGAAAGAAAGGGCTGGCTGTCAGCCAGGGCCTGGTCCAATTCCTACAGATGATGACCCCCTCCCAAATTATGAAACCAAATATTAATGCCAAGGAGAAAAGTATTCATTTGCCCATAAACTTTGGGCTCTTACTACTTTCAGAGCAATTTACTACTATTTGGAATAGTAATAAACCTAAACAACCCATAGCTATCATATCTTATCAGCAGAAGCAGGTTTTACGTGTGAACAAAGTATTCAAGGGTCATTTTCTCCAACCTTGATTGCAGTTGGAGTAATAAGAAGCACTTGGAAAGAGCTATCCCAAGGAGGTTGAGTCCCACTGGCTCATTGGAAATCCTTTTTCTTTAAATTTATTTATTTTTAGTTTTCAACATTCATTTCCACAAGATTTTGAGTTGCAAATTATCTCCCCATCTCTTCTCTCCTCCCACCCCAAGACAGCTTGTATTCTGATTACCCCTTCTGCAATCTGCCCTCCCTTCTATCATCCACCCACACTCCACTTCTCCCCTACTTTCCTGTGGTGTAAGATAGCTTTTCATACCAAATTGAGAGTAGATGTTATTCCCTCTTTAAGCCAAATGTGATAAAAGTAAGGTTCACTTTTTCCTTCTTACCTCCCCCTTCTTCCCTTCAATTGAAAAAGCTTTTTCTTGCCTCTTTTATTTCTCCTTTCTCCTCCAAATTTATTCTTCTCTCACGCCTTAATTGCTTTTTTTAGATATCATCCCTTCCTATTCAACTCACCTCTGTCTATATGTATATAATTCCTCCAACTACCCTAATCCTGAGAAAAGTCTCAAGAATTACAAATATGATCTTTCCATGTAGGAATGTAAACAGTTCAACTCTAGTAAGTCCCTTTCGATTTCTCTATCCTATTCACCTTTTCATGTTTCTCTTGATTCTTGTGTTGAAAGTCAAATTCTCTGTTCAGCTCTGGTCTTTTCATTAAGAATGCTTGAAAGTCCTCTATTTCACTGAATGATCATTTTTCTCCTGAAGTATTATACACAATTTTGCTGTGTAGGTGATTCTTAGTTTTAATCCTAGCTTCTTTGACCTCTGGAATATCATATTCCAAGCCTGTGACCCCTTAATGTAGAAGCTGCTAGATCTTGTGTTATTCTGATTGTATTTTCACATTACTTGAATTGTTTCTTTCTGACTGCTTGAGATATTTTTTTTTCCTGGACCTGGGAACTCTGGAATTTGACTACAATATTTTTCTTAGGAGTTTTCCTTTTGAGATCTCTTTCTGGAGTTTGGTGGACTCTTTCAATATTTATTTTACCTTCTGATTCTAGAATATCAGGGTAGTTTTCCTTGATAATTTCTTGAAAGATGATGTCTAGGCTTTTTTTTTTTGTTCATGACTTTGAGGTAGTCCCTTAATTTTTAAATTGTCTCTCCTGGATCTATTTTCCAAGTTAGTTGTTTTTTTCAGTGAGATATTTCACATTGTCTGGTATTTTTTCATTCCTTTGGTTTTGTTTTATAATTTTTTTGATTTTTCATAAAGTCACTACTTCTATCTGCTCCATTCTATTTTTTAAAGAACTGTTTTCTTCAGTGAGCTTTTGAACTTCTTTTTCCATTTGACTCATTCTGCTTTTTAAAGCATTCTTCTCCTCATTGGCTTTTTGGGTCTCTTTTGTCATTTGGGATTGTCTATTGTTTAAAGTGTTATTTTCTTCAGCATTTTTGGATCTCTTTTAGCAAGCAGTTGACTTGTGTTTCATTATTTTCTTGCATAACTCTCATTTCTCTTTCCGTTCTTTGCTGTACTTATCTTATGTGATTTTCAAAATCCTTTCTGAACTCTTTTATGGTCTGAGGTCAATTCATATTTTTCTTGGAGAAATTGGATGGGGGAGCTTTGACTTTGTTTTCTGTTTTGTATATTTTGGTCTTCTTGTCACCAAAGTAAAATTCTATAGTCCAATTCTTTTTTCTGGTTTTTGCTCATTTCCATAGTCATTTACTTGACTTTTGAGTCCAGTGGGAGTGTGGGGGTGTACTATCAGTCATTCAATTTCCCCACAATCTCTGGACCTAGAGAACCAGAAACAGTGGCTGTAACTGTCCCTGCTGCTGCTATGACTTCTGTGGGTTCCTCTGCTCCTGTCCCCCTCTGCCTTCCTGGGACCAGACCTGGATGTTCTACTCTCTCACACAGGTCCACAGCTTTTTTTCCACTGACCTTCTAATTTGTCCTTGGTGTTTTGAGGACCTGAATTCTGGAAACTGCCACAGGTGTGAGAAATTCAGTCCCCCCAAGGTCTGCTCAGGTCCCCTATGTGCCAGCACATCCCACACTGGACTATGCTCTGATCCCAGCATGGTGTGATAGACACTTCTCTGTGACCTTCCAGGCTGTCTTGACCAGGAGATTTGCTTCACTTCATCATTCTGTGGGTTCTGTAGCTCTGGAATTTGTTTAGAATCATTTTTCAGGTATTTGACTTGGCTTGGGGAAAACGCTCAAAAAAGTCCATGCTGTTGCTCTGCCACCTTGGCTCTGCACCTCCCCTTCCTCCCCTGCTCCAGAAATTCTTGATGTAGACTTTATCACTAGAGTATAAGTCATAGGAATAAAAAGTCCAGGGATCTAGTCTGTACTGCAGCTCTGGCATCATGGAACTCTTTCAGTCTCTTTGTAGATGCAGCGGAGAACACTGCTTGATAGTCACATTTTCCTTGTCCAACAATCACTTCCTATCCAGTAAGCCTCTGATCAGAAATTATTTGGGTATAATGTCTCAACAAGAGATATGTTTTTTTCCCAACAAAAATGTGTATATTGAATAAAAAGGTTTTGCTTAATAGGAGGCTATCCAAACAACATTTTATAAGGCGTGATATATAAATCCTCCCTTAGTATGCTCCACAGATGGAACAAGGCAAAGGGGAGAGCACTTAGCAACTTTCGGTGGATTTTAGTACAAAACATGCCAGTTAAGGTCTTTATTTCTTTGTTCATGTATCTAACTTCACCCAAGCTTTGTGACTGATGTGGGGTATGAAACTTGGGAGTGACCCCAAGGGTGGAATAGATCTAGGAAAGCCCTATCAATAAAATGAGTCCTATGATAAGAATCAATACAACCTGGTGGGCTGAAGAATGCAACAGTCTTTTGTTTTTGTTGTTGTTGAGGCAACCGAGTTTAAGTGACTTGTCCAAGGTCACACAGCTAGTATGCATCTGAGGCAGGATTTGAACTCAAGTCCCCCTGACTCTAGAGCCACTTGCGCTATCCACTGCACCACCTAGCAGTGCCTGAATAATCTCTTTAAGATGTGTTGCAGGGACAAAAGTGGTAGTAGCCTTACGCGAAGGAAATGCTTTAAGTCAGCAAGCAATCTGTTCACAATAATAGTTAGTATTTAAATTGACCAGCCTAGGGCATGTTTATAAAATCAGTTTGTTAATGCTCAAATGGAATATATGCCAAAGTGCAAAAACTGAATGCACCATTGCAGAAGGTATGTTGGTTATACACCTGGAAGTTTGGGCAGACAGAACAAACTTGAGCTGTAATAAGGGTGATACCGAGGGCAAAAGCAGTCCACTTTTTCCTGAGTGCCAGAATGGTCCCTTTCTGAAGTCATGCACTGACATTTCACACAAAAAAAGTCCCTCTGAGGAGTACAGTTATCACTTGACACTGAGGGAGTAGTGGCTTGCCCTCAGCAGTCACCCAAGCCCTAGAGACAGATTTGTTCTGCCTCAAATCACTGCTTCCACTTTTCAATCTTTTCCTCATTATAGACTGAGGCAAGATTGTCACTGAGAGAGGAAGGGAAAAAAATCTTCACTGTTTTTCATTGTGGGGTGGAACGCATGGGAGGGTCATCAAAGGAGATCAGTTTGCAGACTCATTAGCTTGGCATTTTCCTTGGGAGACAAGATCAGAGATTTTGTGAAATAAGCATTAAACGGTGTCTTAATGGCAGAAGTTAAAAATCAATGCTGTAGCCATAACATCTTGAGAGCACAGTGAATTCCAAAAGTATAGTCTGGATTATCATAAAATGTTTGTGCTTTTTTAAACCATCATTTAATATAATTTATTTATTTTCAGGTTTCAACATTTACTTCCATAAGATTTTGAATTCCAAACTTCCCCCCCATCTTTCCCCTCTCCCCACCCCAGGACAGTGTGCTCCCCAACCACCACTTTCCACAATCTGTCCTCCCTTTTATCAACCCCCATCCCTTACTCCTCCCCTCTATTTTTCTTTAGGGCAAGATAAGTTTTTATACCCCATTGCCTGTACAATTTATTTCCCAGTTGCGTGCAAAAACAATTTTTAACATTCATTTTTAAAGCTTTGAGTTCCTCTTTTCTCCCTTTCTCCCTCCCCACCCACCTACCCTCATTGAAAAAGCAGCAATTTCATGTAGGTCACACATGTGTAGCCATGCAAAATCCTTCCATAACAGTCATGTTGTGAAAGACTAACCACATTTCCCTCTATCCTGTCCTGCCCTCCATTTATTTTATTTCCTCCCTTGATTTACCCACCCCCAATAGTGTTTTCTTCTGATTACTCCTTCACCCTATCCGCCATCCCTTCTATTATGCTCCATCTCCTATCCCCTGCCTTCCTGCAGGCTAAGATAGATTTCCATACCCAATTGATTATGTGTTATTCCTTTGTTAATCCAAATCCCATAAGAGTAAGACTCATGTATTCCCTCCCACCTCCCCCCTCTTCCTCTCTATTGGAAAACCTCTTTCTTGCCTCTTTTACATCAAATGATTACTGTATTCTACCTCTTCCTTTCTCTTTCTCTCAGTACTCCCTCTCAACACTAAAATGTTTGCACTTTTGTCAGCCACTAGCCAGTGACCTTGGATGAGAGAAATGAGCTCAGCTGCATAGACTAGATTAGAGGAAAGGGAAACAGACTAGATGGTGTCATGTTCAGAGACTATAGCTGTCCCATGTACCAAGGACTATCCCTCATGAAAGTGGAACCATCAGCATAGAAAATCAAATTGGGATTTTATAGGATATACGATCATCATGGTCTCTTGACCACGTCCAGTTATGCAAAGGCTCTCCTGAAGTTGGTAAGTCAGGGAGCAGTGTAGCAGGATGAACACCACTTGATAGTTACATTTTCCTTGCCCAACAAAATCAAGTCCTATCTACAAAGTCCCTGATCAGAAAAGGCTTGGGTGCAGTTTCAAGAAAAGAGTCTCAGAGTCTTGAGGGCAGTGTACAACAAGGGGGATTCCTAAAACCAAATCATGTGCCTTTTCTCCAAAAGAGCAGTTGTAGTTATTTTCTTAAGCCTGGTGGAGAACCTGTAGCCACTTAGTCTGGTTGAGCTGAATAATATGGCACAGGGCAAAGAGAAGGACTGAGGTACTGATGAGTGCCCCAAATGCCATTCCTTTATACTTGGTCATGAAAAGAGAAAATCTCTAATCTGGGAGTACAGAAAACCATCAGCAATGCCTTCTCTAGGATAATAAAAGCAGCTAAGTGAACTGGTTCAAGTTGTAAGGGTTCTGGAACAAAGTATTTAGTTAAAGCAGTTAAAAGCTTAGCGAGCTTATCAAAGAATGGGATCCATTACTGGCAGTAACCTGTACCACCTAAGATGTCATGAAATTGTTTCTTAGTCTTTAGAGGTGATATTTGCTGGAAAAGTTAAACACTTGGGAGACACAGTATGTGTTCCAGCAGACAAATTGAAGCCAAGATATTCAACCTGAGAAAGACACCAATGTACCTTAGAGTTGGAAATATTATGGAAACATTATGAGGCTGAAGAAGGAGGTGGTGGTGGTCCTAACAGACCTCAACTCTAGGGACTGTTAATAGGAGGTCCTAAGCATATTGAATCAGAGTGGCATCCTCAAATGTAATAGAAGGTAAGTCCTATTGTAGGATTTAGAAGAACAGGAGAGGTCTCTTTACATGCCCCTGTGGCAAACATGTCCATGTCTACTGTATATTCTTACAGGCAAAGGCAAGCAGATTTGGGGGATCTGGGTGAACAGAGATACTAAGGAAAGTGGAGCAGAAATCTCCACTCCACAGTAAAACAGGCTGCTTTACAGGGAAGAGAGGAGCCAATTACAGTAGGATTAGATACTACTGGGTGCCTAGGTATAAGATAAGCATTAATTGCATATAAATCTTGCAGAAAGTGATATGCTGCCTTGCCATCAGGACCTGGTTTAGGTTTTTTAACAGGTTGAATAAGAATATTACAGGGATATGTGTCATTGAGGGAGTTAAAGATGTGAGCAATGCCTTTAATAATCTCTTTTGACAAAGGGGATTGAGAATGGATGGTGGGTCCCTCTTTGATGATATTGTAACCTGAATAACAGATTTCAACAGTCCAGTGTCTGAAAAAAATGATGAATCACAGACAATCAGGGATATCTGTTGGTATTGATGATTTCTCTGATGTACCCTAGATCGTTATATGGCATAATTGAGAGATAAGAGATTTAACGTTCTTTTAGAGAGTGAGCTCATTCAATGGATATTGAATACTATTCCTTGAACTTAGCCAAGAACCAGAATCTTTAATTAATAACTTTTCCTGAAAAGAGTATAATGAACAAATGATGAACACAGTCTTCCTGTTTCTCTTCAGGGATCCTGCTGGTGTGCTTAGCATGCAAGTGCTAGCTAAAGGAATGATATGACAAAGTTGGCAACACCATTAACGAACAAGCTATTTACAATAGCATCTATTCCATTAAGACAGCATGAAAAGAACAGTTCAAAGTCTTGAAGGTACTCAGGATACTACCTTCAGATTCAATAACCTTTTTTATAGATAAAAAGGCACCCACTCAGGTCTCCTTCACTTTTTTTTCCAGAGACACAATACAACTCAATAACATCAGAAACAGAGTAGCAAAGAAATGTTATGTACAAAGATTTATGTAATTCTTTTTATTTTACTCTATAGCATGAGATACACAATTTTTCAGCCCTGAATTCACTTCTTTAATGACCTCCTACTGTGTACATTGTACTAGATGTGGTAGGGAAATAAAAATCAAGGCAAGGCAGAGGACTTACCCTCAAGGAGATGCAGTCTCATTTAGTAAACAAGAGTTTATTGGAAAGACAAATAATTAAATATAAATAAAATATTTAAAAATATATATTTTTTAAAATAAAATATATTTATATATTTAAAAATATAAAATATTTTATTATATTTTATGGGAAGACATTTAGCAATTTGTCAGTAAATGATTAAGTAGCAAGTGAGTACTTTGAATAGTAATTAGAAGTTCATAGAAGAGAAAAACTATTGAATACAATATTCAGAAATTCAGGGATCAGAAAAGACTTCCCGTAAGAGACAGGATCTGTGCTAGATCTTGAAAATGAATACTATTTGACAGGTGAAAAGAAAAGAGGAATGAATTCTAAGTGATATGTACAGCATGAATAAGGGAATGAAACTAAGAACGAAAAATAAATATTTGAGAATGGTGTGTAGCAAAGATTAATTCAGTGTGGTGAGCAATCATGACTTCAGAAGACTTGATTGAGAAGCATGCTATGCATCTATCAACAAAGAGGGAATGAATAATGAATGCACATTGTGGTGTATCTTCCTAGACATAGACAGTGAATTGATTTGATTTTCTTGAATTGCCTAATTGTAAATGAAGGATTCTTTGGGGAGATAGAGATGTTGTGAAATATCAGTGGTATTTGGACAAAAAAGGACCATCAATAAAACATTTTTAAAAGAAAAGGAGGTGGGGTTGGAAATGTGTTGATTGATGCATAACTGAAGGATGGATTATTTGCTTCATGATTATTCATGCAATTCTAAAAAAACATACATAGCAGAAGGTCCCTGTAAAGTTAGGTGGATCCCTCATAAGAGTTTTAAGTGAAAATATGAGCAAAATTCACACAGAATATTGTCCAACTGATCAGAACTGGGCTTTGCTGTTGTTGTTTACTCAACATTAATGATGCTATGTTTTTAGAGAATTTCCTAACTCTTAAGGTTTCTTTTATCTCCAGTTTTCATATCCCTTAAAAGCATGATATTCATTTAGGTAAATTTAACCTCTTCTCGTTTAAATTTTAAAGAGTTTTGGTCTCATTTTACTTTTTTCTCATTTACATGTAAAATATTTTTACACTCATTCTCAAAAAGTTTGAATTTCAAATTCTCATTTCACCTTCATCTCACCCCTTGGGAGAGCAAAAATATTGATATTGATTTTATGTGTAAAGTCATGAAAAATTTATGTCCATATTAGCCATGTTGCAAAAACCCCCCACAAATAACCAAGAAAAATTTTAAAAAGTAAAAAAAAAATGTATGCTTTATCATCACTCAGAGTTCATTGGTTATCTGTCTAGAAGTAGATGGCATTTTTCATCATGGGTCCTTTGGATTTATCTTGAATCCTTGTCTTGATCAGACTAGCCAAGTTTTTCATGGTTGATCATTGTTGCAACATTTATGTTACCGTGTATAGTGTTCTCCTGGTTCTGCTCACTTCACTCTACATCATTTCATAGAAGTCTTCCCAGGGTTTTCTGAAACCATCCTGCTCATCAAGTCTTATAGCAAATTTCATTCCATCATAATTATATACCACAACTTGTTCAGCCATTCCTCAGTTTATATACCTTTCGTTCCATTTGGCCAATAAAGGTTTTTAAGGAGTTTTCTCTTCAGTGGATTTTTGTGCCTACTTTGCTCTTTGGCCATTCTATTTTTAAGGTGGCATTTTCTTCAAGGTTGTGCCTGTATGTGTGTGCATGTTTTACCAAGCTGTTGCTTCTCTTCTCATAATTTTTATGTGTCACTTTCATGCCCCCCTAATTTTTCATTTCCCACTCTTATTTGATTTTTTAAATATATTTTTAGCCATTCTAGGAATTCTTGTCGTGTTTGGGTCCACTCACATTATTTTTTCTTTGAAGCTTTCTTTGTAGCTATTTTGACATTGTTGTCTTCATCTGATTTTGTGTGTTGATCTTTCCTGTCACCAAAGCGACTTTATTTTTTAAAATTATTTGTGTTTAATCTTCAACAATCATCTCCACATGTTTTGTCTTCCTAGGACAATTTAAGAAGATAGGAAGAAAATTCCCTGAATGAGGTTTGGTCCCTGTGAAGAGCAAACACCTCCAGGCTAGGTTCCATTTTAACAACCAGGAGCAAGCCCTAGGGTTATTTGGTTTGTGAGGCTACATCAACCCCAGCCACAGGAACTCATACCCCCTGGATAGTAGGAGGAGTTGGTCATTTGAACCCAGGAAGATTGAGGGAGCCTCTGCTGATAAGGCACCCCAAACCCAGCTGTGCTACCAAGAGCAGTGGGGAAGGTAAGGCATCAGCACATGCCTGGTGAGTGCTGAAGCAGTGGGGCAGAAAGTCTCTGGATGTGAGCACTTATAGGAGGTTGGATGTTTGGGGCAGAAAGTCTCTGGATGTGAGCACTTATAGGAGGTTGGATGTTTGGTTCCAAGCTGGAGGGAAGAACTGAAGACATGTGGCAAGAGGAACCATTTTCCATACCCCATGACTAGAAGTGATCACAAAAATTAAGCTATTAACACACACACACACACACACGCACACACACACACACACACACACACACACACACACACAAAATGCACAGGCAAAGCAGAAGGAATCCAACCATAGAAAGCTATTATGGGAGTAGAAATGACTGGGGATCACCTTCAGAGGAGGATACTGAAGCAAAGAAACCCCAAAGGATAACATCAGATGGACACCTACGCTAAAAGAATTTATAGATCTTTAGAAAGATTTTAAAAATCAAATGAAAGAGTTAGAGTAAAAACTAAAAAAAATAAGAGTAATCCAAGAATAACAAGAAGGTCTTGAAAAGGAGCCCCAGAATCTTAAAGAAGAAAATAACGACTTGAAAATTAGAATTAGGCAGTGAAGTCAGGGAAATTATAAGAGATCAAGAAACAACCAAAATATGAATAATGAAAAAAGATGAAGTGAAACATAAAGAAGAGAAAATATAAAAATAATCAGACTAATTGAAAATTATTATTTAACAAATAATTTTCACACCATAATAAAAGAAATAATTAAAGAAAATTGTCCTGAAATATTAGAGCAAGATGGGGAAGCAGAAATAAATCTGACCTTGAAATTAATTTAAAAAGTAAAACCATTTAGGAATAGCTAAAAAGAGTAATTATTTTATACAAATGAAATGCAAGAGGAAAAATGGATACAGAAGAACTATATGGGGGAGAAGGGCTGGTAGTTCTGGTAACTTACTTTCATCAGGAATGGAATTAAGAGAGAACCCATGCATATATTTTTGAAGAATATAAAAATCTTCTAAATTTAGATGAAATAAAACTGTAGGGGCATAGGGAGAGGGGAGAGGACAAGGGAAGGATCTTTAGAGGGGAGGGTAAGGGAATAAATAAAAGGGAGTATAGAAGGGTGTTTAGATTTATAGGAATGGGAGGATATGGGAGGGATACTTGGAATGGGGTAGGCAAGTAATAGGAGGACAAGATGGGTAGAAGTCGTGTAGAGGAGGCAGAAGGGATAGGAAACAAGAGATATGCACAAACAGAAAAACAAAGATTGGAGCAGAATATTTTTGGGAAAGTATATGTATGTATGTACATATGTATATATATGTATATATATAAAAATATTTCTCTATAGCTATATATATATATATATATATATATATATATATATAGCTATAGAGAAACATCTAAACTTTACTGCAGCCTTTTGGGTGGGTTGGGGTGGAAAAAAAGTAAAAAGTAAAAATAAAGTGCACTGCAAAGAAGAAAATAAAGCTCACAAGATATCAAATAGATGGACAATTTTCAACACAACATGTATTATTTATCATATAGGCTTTCTTGAGGTGAAAATTTATTGTTACATAATTTGAATCCTCTTATATTCTGCTATGCCCATGACATGTTTTTTTTTTCTTTCTTGCTTTGCATTTAAGTTCCAATATTTAAGTTTATGATTAATTTTTTTTTCTCTATTTTGTATTTGAGTTTTGGTCTCTGACTCCAAAAGAAAGAAAAATAAAAAAGATATAACCATATATTTTCTGTTAGTTTTGTTGTTGATATGATCAATTATGCTGATAGTTTTCCTAATATTGAACCAACCCTGCATTCCTGGTATAATTCCTACCTGACCAAAGTGTATTATTCTCATGATAAGTTACTGCAATATTTTTGCTAATACTTTATTTAAAATTTTTGCATCTATATTCATTAGGGAAATTGGTCTACAATTTTCTTTCTCTGTTTTAGCTCTTCCCAGTTTAGGTAACAGAACTGAATTTGTATCATAAAAAGAGTTTGGTAGGACTTCTTTTCCAATTTTCCCAAATAGTCTATATAGCATTGGAATTGACTGTTCTTTGAATGTTTGATAGAATGAGCTTGTTAATCTGTCTGCACCTGGAGGTTTTTTCTTGGGGATCTCGTGTACAATCTCTTTTTCTAAGACAGAGTTTTTAAATATTTTACTTCCTCTTCTGTTAATCTGGGGAATTTATATTTTTGTAAATATTCAACCATTTCATTAAGATTGTCATGTTTGTGGGCATATAGTTGGGTAACTTGTAATTATTGTTTTAATTTCCTCTTCATTGGAAGTGAGTTCACTCTTTTCATTTTTGATAATGGCAATTTGATTTTCTTCTTTCTTTTTTAAATCAAATTGATGAAAGTTTTATCAATTTTATTGATTTTTTTTGTAAAACCAGTTCTTAGTTTTGTTTATTAGTTTGATAGTTTTCTTAATTTCAATTTTATTAATCTCTCCTTTGGTTTTCAGTATTTCTAATTTGGCATTTAATTGGCATTTTCAATCTGTACTTTTTCTAGCATTTTATTGCATGTCCACTTCATTTCTCTCCTCTTTCAGTATTTTATTCATATAAGCATTCAGAGAAACAAAACAGATACAAAGCTTCCTTTAAGAACTGCTTTCATTGCATTTCATAAGTTTTGATAGGTTGTCTCATTATTTGATCATTTCTATGGTTTCTTGTTTCACCTGCTCATTCTTTAGGATTAGACTATTTGTTTCCAATTAATTTTTAGTCTATCTTTCCATGATCCTTTATTACATATAAGTTTTATTGCATTATGATCTGAAAAGTATACATTGACTATCTTGGCCTTTCTGCACAGAATTGTCAGGGTTTTATGCCCTAGTACATGGTCAGTTTTTGTGTATGTGCCATGTACTGCTAAGAAAAAGGTGTATTACTTTCTATCCTCATTCAATTTTGTCTGGAGATCTATCATATTTACCTTTTCCAGAATTCTACTCACTTCCTTAGCTTATTTCTTGTTTATTTTGATGTTAGATTTATCAAGTTCAGAGAAGGGGAGGTTGAGGTCTCCCACCATTATAGTTTTGCTGTCTTATTTCTTCCTGTAACTCCTTTAACTTCTCCTCTAAGAATTTGAATAGTATACCACTTTGTGTATGTATGTTTGGTAAAGACATTATTTCACTGTTTATGGTGCCTTTTAGCAGGATATAGTTTTCTTCCTTATCTCTTTGATTAGGTCTATTTTTCCTTTTGCTTTGTCTCAGACTAGGATTGCTACCTCTATTTTTTTTTACATCAGCTGAAGCATAATATGTTCTACTCCAACTTTTTACCTTTAACCTATGTGTATCTCTCTGTTTCAAATGTGTTTCTTGTAAACAACATACTGTAGAATTAAGGTCTTTAGTCCATTCTGTTATCCACCTTCATTTTACAGGAGAGTTCATCCCATTCACTTCACAGTTATGATTATGATGTTTGTCTTTCTTTCCATCCTATTTCCCCTCCTGTTTATGCTTTTATTTCTCCCTTCTCCTGGCCCCTCCTAAAAAGAGTTTAACTTTTGACCACCACCTCCCTCACTCTTTCTTCCCTTCTATCAGCCTCTCTCCTTTTTATTTATCTTTTCCCTTACTATTTCTTTCCTCCCTTCTAACCATTCTTCCCTTTTCTTTTTCATTTTCCTTCCTACTGCCTGTAGGACAAATGAGATTTCTATACTTAACTGAGTATGTTGTTCCCTCTTTGAACCAAATCCAATGAGAGTAAAGCTCAAACAATGCTCATCTCCCTCCTTTCCCTCTACTATAATGTGTTTTTGTACCTCTTCACATGATATAATTTATCCTTTCATGCTTCCTCCTTTCCTCTTCTCCCATTACAATCCATTCACTCCTTGTAATTAAATTTTTATCATCACATCAGTTAATTTATACCTACTCCCTCTATGTGTATTTCTTTTAAATATCATAATAAATATACAATTCTCAAGATGAATAAGTATCATCCTACCATACAGAGATGTAAATAGTTTGCCCATATTGAATAACAAGCTTTTAAAAAAAATTTCTTTCCTGTTTACCTTTTTATGCCTCTCTTGAGTCTTGTATTTGATGATCAAATTTTTTGTTGAATTCTGATCTTTTCATCAAGAAGGTCTGGAAATACTTTATTTCATGGAATGTTTATCTTCTTACCTGAAAGACTGGGCTCAGTTTTGTTGGGTAATTGATTCTTGGTTGTAGACCAAGCTGTTTTGCCTTATGGAATATCATATTCTAATCCCTCCAGTTTTTTTTTTAACATAGAAGCTGCAAGGTCCTACATGACCTGACTGTAATTTCTCAGTACTTGAATTATTTCTTTCCGGCTGCTTGCAGTATTTTCTTCTTGACCTGATGGTTCTGGAATTTGGCAAAAATATTCCTTGGCATTTTCAATTTGGGATCTCTTTCAGGAAGTGATAGCTGAATTCTTTTGATGACTATTTTGTCCTCTGGATCTAGGACCTTAGGGCAATTTTCCTTGATGATTGCTTGGAAGATGTTATCTAGGCTCTTTTTTTCATTCCAGCTTTCTGATAAAACAATAATTCTAGGTTTTCTCTTCTGGATCTAAGTTCCAGGTCAGTTGTTTTTCCAATGAGATATTGTACATTTTCTTCTATTTTTTCGTTCTTCAGATTTTGTTTGACTGATTCTTGATGCCCCATAGAGTCATTAACTTCTACTTGCCCAATTCTAATTTTTGATGAATTGTTTTCTTCAGTTAGATTTTGTATTTCCTTATCCATATGGCAAATTTTACTTTGTAAGGAGATGTTCTCTTCAGTGAATTCTTTTTTCACTTTGTCAATTGCATTTTTAAAATCATTGGCCAATTTTTCTTCTACCTCTCCAATTTGACTTTTAAAATCCTTCTTGAGCTCTTCCAAGAATGCTTTCTTATGCTTGAGAACAGTTAGTATTCCCTTTGGAGGTTTCAGATGTGACTATGTAGACAGTGCTCTCCTCTTCTGAATTCATACTTTGATCTTCCCTGTCCCCATAGTAAGAGTCAATGGGCTTTGATTTTCTGATTTGCTTCTTGCTCGTGGTGATTGCCTTTTCCCTGGTTTTTAAAGTGGATCTCTGCTTCTGAGGTACAGGGTGCTCTGTCCCATTTTTCTTGTGCTGGGAACTGGGAGCCTGGCTACCACCTTTGTGTCTTTGTAACCTCTGATTCTTTCAGTAGAAGCTATGTAATGCTGCAGCTTACCTGGTGCTGAGGTGGCTGACGTGCACCAAGGCTGAGGACACGTGAAGTCTTTCTGAATTTTCCCAGGGTTCCACTCAAACTAACTGTATGATGTGTGGGGGAAGGACAGTCTGGCTGTGGGAGGTTTCCTCTTATTCTATGGCTGTGCTAGAGCACCGGCAGGCTCAGAGGCTGCTAAACCTTGTCTGAGCTGGTGTCTGCTCAATTCCCCTAGCTGTGCTAAGGCGTGCCTGGGGTCCTGGTGTTGGTACTTCCCAGCTCCACTTCCCTGGGGTTCAGTAACTCCTGCTGGTCTGCTGAGGTGGGGTTTGCTGGGATGCCTCCAGTCCTGCACTGATCCCCTTCAGCCACAGCAAGACTTTTTCAAGGTCAACAAGGGGAGGGTGAAAGCACTTACAGTTTACTCCACCATTTTTGCTCTGAGAAATTTAAATAGATGACTTTTAAACATTTATTCTATGGGCTGATAACCCCAGGAGTGGCTGCTGCTGCTTCTGCAGGACCTGCAATTTTCTCACACGATTCTGCCTGACTCCTGTCCTGTGCTAGGAGGTTTGTGAATCAGCACTGCTGTTTCTGATTCAGTTCCTCTGAGTCTGTTTCTGCTCTACAATGGCTGAGTCTGCACTGGTGCAGTCTATATATTCTGTGCTCCTCCATCCCCATGTAACAGATCTTTCTCATCAATCTTCTTGGCTGTTGTGGGCTGGAAGTCTGCCATACTCTTTCTCCTAGTAGGCTCTGTCACTCTAAAATTTGTTCAGATTCACTTTTTAGAGGCATCTGAAGAAGTTTGTGGAAGAGCTCAAGCGAGTTCCTGCTTTCACTCTGCCATCTTGGCTCCATCCATAATAAAATTCTATGGTAAAGGGTTTTTTGGTTCATTTTCTCAGCCTATTTCTTGACTTTTAACTGATGTTAAGATTTTTCTCTGCTTCTAGGGTGGAGGAAGCATTGTTCAACACTCAGATTTTTACATGCGCATGTTGCTGTTTCCAGAGCAAGTTCTGGGGTTCTGCAATTTTTTGGTGCTTCTGCGGTGATAGGATATAAGGAGAGGTGTGGTCAATACTTTTCTGGTCTGTGCTCTGATCTTTATCCAGGAAGGGATTTTGTTACCCTGCAGACACAAATGCTGGCGCACCTCTTGCCCTGGAACTGTGACCAGAGCCCTTGCTCCCACGTGATCCACTTTTCCTCACCATTGAACTACAACCTAGAACTGAGTCTGGGCAATTCAACAGGGTCTTGAATTCAGTGTCAGCAAAGTGTCTTCTATAATCTCTTTCTGACCAATTATCTAACCTCTTTACTATTTATGGGATTAGATCTGCTGAAGATGCTGCTGTCACTGTTGTAGCCATCTCCAAGGCTCACTGCTGGCACCCCAGCAAGGCCTGAATTATTTTTCACCCATCGTGACAGGCCTTTCCTGCCAAACTCCTAAGTTGTCTTGGGCTAGAGAATTGTTTCACTCTGATCTTTTGCTGGCTCTATCATACTAGAATTTGATTTTAACTTATTTTAAAATCGTTCAGAAGGGAATTTGGGAATGTGCAGGTCATTCTTACCTTTATTCTGCCATTTGGCTCCTTAACCATTTCTTCTTAAATTAACTTTCCTACCACCCTTCTCAGAGTGAGCTATTTATCTGGAAAAGACAAATCTCTGTGTTCAACATTTCCATTGGTCCTGTGGGAAACTGGCTGGTTGTTGCCTCATGCCTAACAATGGGCAGATTATCTTTTTAAAATATTTTGTACCTGTTCAAACTTTGTTTTTGATGTAATTTGATATCTATGCATACCTACATGATTTAACATATCTTGGACT
The DNA here is from genome assembly GCA_028658325.1 of Potorous gilbertii. NCBI lineage: Eukaryota > Metazoa > Chordata > Mammalia > Diprotodontia > Potoroidae > Potorous > Potorous gilbertii. The sequence continues at coordinate 656,077,130 of CM053769.1, read as the reverse complement.
ATTGGAGGGAGAGCCATGAGGACAACATAAATGAAACACTGAGCTGAACCTTCCTAACATTCCCCTCCAAACAACTTTAAAGTAATATCTGAGATACAAATCTGGAGTGGGAGAGCCAACAAAAAGTTAGGATGATATATTCTTTCAGTCTAAGTGATCTTAGAAGGTGGGAAGGAAAGATCTGTGACACAGGGATAGATACTAGCCTGTAGCCCATGTGGATGCTACAGCAGTGATAGCACTAGGTGATGACAAAGGAGGCAACAGAAGCTTCAGTAGTTCTCAAGTCAGAGACAGAAAAGGAACCTGGTGGCTAGTCAGAAGCAGATTAATGGAATTGATGTACTAGCACTAGAAGCAGGACTAGAAGATGGCTGGCAGCTCTATTATGTATACCTATTTCTGGGTCACAGTTTAAGGGCAGATAGGAGTGCTTTCAGTCAAGAAAGAACAGGGATCCTGAACAGCAATATTGCTTTCAGGGACCTTGGGGAGAAGTATCATTTCCAAATTGAATGGATCAGGGACACTGAAGAGCAATATCAATTGCAATCCCAAGAAACAAGGGACCTTTTCTGGACAAGGAACAGAGTTCAAATCAGGAGAGCAGTGACCATATGTTTTCTTTGATCACACCACCTCAGAAATGTCAAAAACTTACAGAACTCCAGAACTAGTTTTAAAAATAACAGTGAGAGAAAACATAAAGCTTGGGACAGTGTCCCAAGTCCCACACCAAGAACAGAGCTCAAATTCTACATAAATTCAAAGTAGAAAAATGAGCAAATCACAAAAAAAGAATCTGAGAATGGAAAACTACTATGTTGACAGGGAAGATCAAGATACACACTTGGAAGACAATGAAATCAAAACATATACAAATAAAGCCTCAAAGAAAAACATGAAATTTAAAAAGGTTTGCACAAGCAAAACTAATGTAGACATAATTAGAAGAAAAACAAAATAATTGGAAAAAAACCTTTTACAACAAGTTTCTCTGATAAAGGTTTTATTTTTCAAATATGTAGGGAATAAAGTCAAATTTATATAAAAAAATGAAAGTCATTTCTTAATTGACAAGTAATCAAAGAATATGAACAGGCAGTTTTCAGGAGGAAAAATAAAAAGTCACATGAAAAATCACTTTAAATCACTATTAATTAGAGAAATGCAAATTAAAACAACTCTTGAGATACCATCTTACACCTATCAGATTGTCCAATATGACAGAAAAGGAAAGTAACAAGTATTGGAGGGTATTTGGAAAAATTGGGGGACTAATGCCCTCTTGGTGAAGCTGTGATCTGGTCCAACTTATCTGGAGAATAATTGGGAGCTAAGTTATCCCTTCTACATCATGGAACTTAGGACCATGGCACACCCTCAATCTGGAAAATCTGTATGAAATATTTTGGCCCTCTCTGTATATATCAGAAAAGAAGTCTGAATTATTATGATATTAAAAGACTAAATACATTGATATTATATAATACTATACATATATTTTATGCATTTCTGAGTTTCTATACATTTTCTGTGTTGTCTACTGGCTTTGAATGTTATCTTTGACTTTCACAAAACTCCTCCAAATTTCCTTTTAATTTAATTATGCCAATCTGTGACATATCAAAACGGTGATAGAGAAATCATGAGGTAGAAGGGATAACTGTACTTTCAAAAGACTATAAAACTATATGTATCTTTTGACTAGCAATACTACTACTGTGTCTGTATCATCCCAAAAAGATCATGATTGGTTAGTTGTTGTCCTTTATGCTTGACAAGAGCCAAAATGACATTGGTATGTCAGGGTCAAAGTACATTGTGTCTGACAGTGCCTTATCAGACCATTTTGAGCTTGGAAGGCTCTAACGTAGGGCAGACACAAATGGTCCATGTGAACATTTGGAGTAGAGATGTCTCTAAATTCATCCAGCTCATGTTTCTTTTGAACTATTGCAATTTTGCTTTGCTCATAGAGCACAATGCCTCTTTTATTTGGGCACTCCATGCTGGGTGATCTTGTACCAATATCTTCCATATCTCACAATAGATTCCAAAGTTCTTCAGAGAGACCTTGAGAGTGTCCTTGTATTGCTTCTTCTGATCTCTCTGTGAGTGCTTGCCTTATGTGAGTTCTCTATAAAATAACCTTTTAGCGAAATGTATGTTTGACATTCAAATAACATGGCCTGATCATCTGGATTTGAGCTCTCTGCAATAGAGTTTTCATGCTTGACAGTTCAGCTCACAAAAGGACCTCAGTGACAGGTACCTGATCTTGGAAGATGATGTTCTTTCTTCCTAAGACAATTCAAATAGAAGTGATTCAGTTTGCTGCCATGGCACTTATATACTGTCCAAGTTTCATAGGCATACAACAATGAGGTCAGCACAATGGCTCTAAAATCTTCCATTTGGTGGGCAGCCTAATAACTCTCCTGTCCCACGCTTTCCTTCAGAACCTCCCAAACGCTAAGCTAGCTCTGGAAATGTGTGTGTCATCCTCATCATTTATGTGTATATCACTAGAAAATGTAGTGTCAAGGTAAGTGAACTTATTCACAGCATTCGAAATTTCTTCATTTGCTGTAAGCAATGGTTCCATGTATGGATGGTGCAGTGCTGGCTTGTGGAGGACCTCTGCTCTCTTGGTATTAAATGTCAGGCTAAAATTAACACAAACAGCAGAGAATTGATCCATATTTTGTTGCTTCTCAGCCTGAAAGGCTGAATGGAGTGTATAGTCATTTGTGAACAAAAAATCATGCATTTACTCTCCCTGCATTTTAGTCTTAGCTTGTAGCCTTTTCAGTTTAAATAATTTACCATCAGTGTGGTAGCTGACCTTGATGCCATTTTTGTCCCCATCTGACAACATTACTGACAATATTTTGCTAAAAAGTGTGCAAAACAAACACACAGATCTGCTTCACTTCATTGGTGACTGGGAAAGTGCAAGAGCATTAGCCATTATCCAGAACCCATGCAAGCATGCTGACATGGAAGTGATGAATTTCTCTGAGCAATCAAATTTTGTCATGATCTTGTATAAGCCCTCATGACTGACAGTACCAAAGGCCTTTGTCAGATTGATGAATGTTATGTATAAACCTCTGTTATGTTCTTCAGACTTAAAGAGATCAAAGAAAAAGGAAAAAAGGACTTATTTGTAGAAAAATATTTTTAGTAGTTCTTTTTGTGGTCACAAAAATTGAAAATTGAGTGAATATCTATCAGTGGGGACTGGCTGAACAAGATGTGGTATATGATTGTGATGGTATACTATAAGAATTGATGAGCATGATGGTTTCAGACAATACAGGGAAGACTTCTATGGACTGATGAAATATGATGTAAGCATAACCAGGAGAACATTGTCCACAGAAACAGCAATGCTATAAGAATGATCAACTATGAAAGACTTAGTTATTCTGATCAAGACAAGGACCCAAGACAATTCTTCTAGACCCATGATAAAAAATGCTGTCATCCACCTCCAGAGAAATAACTGATTAACTCTGAGGGATGATTGAATTATACTTTTTTACTTTATTGTTTTGTTTTTGTTTTCTTTTACAATATGGCCAATGTGGAAATGTTTTTTGTATGACTTCACATGTATAATCAATATCAATATGCTTGCCTTCTCAAGTGATGGGGGTTGGACTGGGAGGAAGGGAGAGAATTTGGAATTCTAATTAAAAAAAAGAATGTCAAATTTTTTACCTGTAATTGGGAAATAATTAATGAAATAAATAAAAAAATTTTAAAAGTCATGTATCTTACTAACCAATTAATTAACGTCTTATAAAATTTGATATTTTTTGGCTATAAATAATGGTCACTTAAATTTGTTGCCCACCAGGAACAACACACTGTAGTCACTGTAGCTGAATACATGGGACACTGCTTAAACCTGAGTGTAGTGACCAACCCTCTAATTTTACAAATAAAGAAACTGAGGCCAGAGAGGTGAAAATACTTGCCAAGTCTTACAGGTAATGGTGGCCAATCCTAGCACTTGAACCTAGGTATACATTCTAAACCCAGGGTTTTTTCCACTCTAACAAGTTGCCTTTAGTCTAACCTCAGTTTTCATATAAGTAAACTGAGACTCAGGCGAGCTAAGTTACTTGTTCAAGGATATCAAGAGATTTGGTGGGAAATAAGAAAACCCTATATTCCTATCAGGAAAAAAATCCTTTTCGACTCAAACCTATATTGCTGACTCTCATGATGAGCTTTCCTTTCCTCTTGATGTAATGATTAAGTTCCACTAGCAGTTAGGGCAGCCGGGTGGTGCAGGTAGTAGAACAGTAGCCTTGGAAGCAAGAAGACTCATGTTCACGAGTTCAAATCTGACTTCAGATACTTACTAGCTACGTGACACAAGGTAAGTCACTTAACCTTTGCCTCCGTGTTCTTCTCATCTGTCAAATGAGCTGAACATGGAGATGGCTAAACCACTCCAGCTTTGCCAAGAAAACCCCAAATGGGGACATGAAGAGTCAAACATGACTGAAGATGAGTAACAACAAAAAAAAGTGCCCGTCTCCATGAACTCTTCTCATATCAGCCTTTCTTTTCTAACTCTTACTAGAGATTATACAATAAAGTGCATCTATATCTGCATGTACATACATACATATGTGTGTGTATTTATGAACCCAGAGAACAGTTACTTCCTTCAGCATTGCAAATACATCTAATTCCTAACTTTTTCTCTTGTCCAGATTTGGCCCATATCTTCCCATAAATTTCCCAAAGGTATTTATTTATTCACCATTCTGGGATCTTCATCTAGATTTCTTGACTTTACTAATTACTAGTTACTAATCCAGAATGAAGGTGTTCATCTGTGATCTCTCACTCTTGCTTTATGACCAGTCCACTTTCTTTTATGTTATAATAACGATGAGACCTTGCCTTCATATATAATTTTGAGGGAGTCCCATACACTATCACCTCAAAATTTAGACCAAAGTTCTTGACTTTTAATCTGGTCACTGAAACTGCAAATTATCTATTAATCAATCAACAATCATATACTAAGCATTTTGGGTTCTCTTTGACTCATGTATTCTTAGGCACTGGGACAAAAAAGAAAGGGTACCTACTTCATTGAGTTTTCATTCTATGGGGGTAAACAACAAATGTATATGTAAATATATGCAAAAACACAAAAAGCAAATACAAGTAATTTTAGCCTTCATGTATTAGCAACCAAAGATACTATATAGAATTCTATGGATCTAAAAGGATCAATTTCTCCTATTTGAGAGTTTTTCTGTCAATTGCGTTTCTAAGTTTATTTTCTATTTTGTTATTTATTTTAGAAAATGACCCTTTATCTTGGTTTTCTTGGCTAGACATAGGAAGCAGCAGTGACTTTCTTCCAACATGAGGCTGAGAGAGCCAATTTTCTTTCTGCCTAAGGCACTTTGAGAGAACAGACTGCAGGGGGTTGCTCTAGGAGGTGGTGCTAAGGATAGATAAGTCTCTAAGGGTTTAGAGTCACAGTTCAAATAAATATGAAAAGTCTAAAAGCTTATCCAAAACCTTTGTCTGGAAATTTCCCAATAGCAGAATTTTTGTATCTTCTAGTACTACTTGGTTAGAAATACTGAAGGATTTGTTTTTCAGGCTGTACTTTGATACTTGTGGTTTGGGCAGATACTGTGTAGTGAGAAGGCGAGTAGATATTTTTGTAAAGAAGTTAACTAAAGTATTTGGAGCCACAAAAACATGGTTTGGGCTGATGCCTTGGACAAAAATTTGTCTTGGTTCCTGTATACCCCATATCGCATTTTTTCCTTCATCTTAAGTGAACAACATTATTGCCTTACATGTTAGAATACAAGTATTTTTCATAATTGTCTTTTAAAATCTCACATCTAAGGAATTATAGAAATTACTCAAATTGGAGATGAGCATATTTTGCTCTCTATCTCTTTGTGTGACTATTTCACCCACTTTCCTTGGGTCAACTTAACAGTCATTTTGCACAAAGCAATATGGTTACGTGAAGATCTAAGTCACTAAGGAGAATTTTTCAGTCCCTTCATTTCCATTGCAGACTCAATTATATTAGTGCATAATTCTGTAAGAATGTGACTAATTAATTTTTTCACTCTGAATATAAATTAATACTCTTTTCTGGCTTTGCCTGATTTTTCTTCAAATGAAATCACTTTCTCTTTCTACATTTAATGGCAAATATCTCCAATTGAGTAATTTTTGTGGAAAATCAGTATCCATACTAGGAAAGGAAAAGAGTCCTCATGCCTTACCAAATGAGATTTATTGAACATCAAAGCCTCCTTGCCAAGGTTAATTCCTTTACATGTGGCCATCATCCCTTCCCCTCCAGGATTCTTCCGCAGATTTCCTCCTCAATAACCCCATCCTCCTCTTCAAGTCTTTATTCCTAGCAGCTGGTTCCTTCAACACGCTTAAGTCTTCCCCATTAAAAAAAAAACACCCTTCAAATGAAATACCTTCACTAGCTTATCACCCTTTAAAAACGATTGTCTTGTGCCCTGCCTCCCTTTCTCAGATATACTCTTTGAAAAAGTTATCTATACTTGCTGCCTCCATGTCCTCTCTTCTAGCGCTTCATAACTCTTTGCAATCTGTTTTTTTTTTACCACATCTCTCAACTGAATCTCATAATGAACTCTTGCTCAATCTGTTTTCTCATTCATAATCCTTCTTGATTTATTTCTGCATTTGGCACTGCTGACCATCTTCTCTTCTTCCCTAGGTTTTTATGCTGCCACTCTTCCTGTTCATGTTTCATCTGTCTGTTCTCCCAGTCCTTTTTGTTGTCCCATCCATATCACAATCCCTACTTGTGGGTGTTCTCAAAGGTGGAGTTGCTTTCATATCATACTCAGAGACAATAAAATTAATCAATTTTAGGATATTTGGTCAGCTTGCTTTACCAGTACTCACAAGGTCCATAAATGGATCACTAGAAAGATAATTGTACCTTTTGTAACAACATTTATTTCATGGGGTGGAAAAGCAGAGAAATTCTATGAAGGACTTAAAATTATACTACAAACAGGAAACTTTGACTTTATCTTCCACTTTCAGTAGAATCTTGGGCCTTTAGCAGGAAAGATTGTTTTATTTTCCTTATTATATCCTCAGTACTTAGCATAATGTCTTGTTCATAGGAGGTGCTTAATAAATGCTTGTTCAATTGAATCAGTAAAATCATTCAATTAGCATTTTTAAGCACCAATTGTGCACTAGCTCTTGGGGTACAAATACAAAAATAACACCAGTCCCCAGCCTTAAAGAGCTTATAAAATATGGAACAATCTCTACCTCTTAGTTTTTGTCATACTTCTCTCCTTTCCTTCTCCTATTTGAATACCCTATAGTCCCCTTTGCTGTGTCTTCATCTATGTCATGCCTTCCAAGTGGAGGTAGACTAAATCTCTGTCCTTGACCCTTTTTTTCTATCCACATTCTTTCTTTCTTAAAACCTCAAAACCAGTTCACTCTGAAGCCCATAGATTGGACCACAATAGGTCTCTGCCCAAGCGCCATTTAATTGATATTTTTAGACCATCCTGGCTTAGAATGAGTGACAATGAAAACTTTCTCTTAGGAACAGCAGCCCTTAGGGTCTTGTCCTCCCACTTTGATTTTTTTTCTTTTTCTAATTAAAGGGGACATCCCCTGACTACTTTTTAAAGAGGCCTATACCCCAAAAGACCTTAGCCTGAAAGGGCCAGGGTCTCCCATTGCATCCTGGGCCATCTCTAGCTACGGAAGGGGAAAGTGAGATTGGTGACCTTGAATAGCCCTAACTCAAATCCAAGTCAACTACAAGTCATGTCATTATTTCCCTGATGTCATGGTACTCTTCAAAAATGAAGGACAAACACAACCTGTGACCTCCCATAAATTCAATTTTCATATCTAGGCAGACAACTCTTTAATTTTCCTGAAAGGGCTTTTCACCAGTATATTCTGTAGGAATTTCAAAATCAACATGTCTAAAACATAACACATTTTCTCTCCAAATCACCTATCAAATTTCCCCACCACGGAAGGCACAGTTATCTATCTAGTCAACCAAAGATGACAACATTAGTGTCAACCTTGATTCCTCACTCATTTCTCACTCTCACTCACTCCACAAATGGCTTCCTTTTGGAACAAAGAATGGTGTTGGGGATAGATTCCTGAACTCTGAGCAATGTTGTTGAAATAAGCAGGGTTCACCAAGTGGTGAAAAGAAACCAACATAGTATTGTGGAAAGGCTGCTGCCTTTGGAGTCAGAGGACTCAAGTTTAAATCTTGAATTGACCATATATTTTGACTTTGGGTAAGTCACTTAGCCTCATGCAGTCATAAATCTATGATACTATGAATTCTTTCACAATAGAATTTTCCAAGAGGAAAGAACATGGGATTTTGAGTCAGAATTTTAAATCAGAATTTGGGTTTGAATCTCCAACTTGGCACTTATGAGCACTGTGATCTTGTTCAACTCACTTACCATCTTTGACTTTAGTTTTCTCATCTGAAAAAACAAAACAAAACATGGACAATATTTGTACACAGGATCAGCAGGGTAGCACATGAGTAAACACCTGGTCTTAAAGATCTGGTTTCATGAAAGTCCTGTCTGTGACATGTGTGAGCTCTAGCATTTAATTTCCTGTACCCTAGACAACTTTTTAAAACTGAAAGTTTCAGATAGGTTGTTGCATTTGCATCAGTGAAAGGAGTTTCCACACTTGGAATTTCCCATAGCAGATGAAATCACAGATCTGAACTGAAATATTAAGCTATCTACTACCTTATGTTTTGGGAGGAAAGTAGTTTATAAGCTTTAAAGGGCTGTAGTAGTACTAACATTTCTTCTTATTTAAGGTATAAAAATAATTTGTAATGAGAATGAAAGCAAGTAACAGATAATGAGTTGTATCGGCTTACTTTGTGCCTTCATACATAGCCTCTCAAAGAAAGAGATAAAAGCCCATAGGTTTGGCACTTTTGATTACAAACCATAGTCTGGATTTCTCTTTTTAGCTTCCTCTCATGAGAAATTTATCTCTACTTACTGTTCCATTTGGCTTCAAATTTTGAGTTGCAATTGTATCTCCATCTCTAACTGACACCTATAACTATTCTAAACTTAATTTTTTTTTTGCTTTTTTTATCTTATCTGAATGGGAACTTGAACTTGGAGGCCATTGAGTCCAACTTCCTCGTTTTACAGATGAGGGAACTGAGTCTGAAAGAGATTAAAAGGTTTTACTATCTTGTTTTGGACAATTTGTATAGCTCTGCATGTCCCAGAAGAGATTATTTTCCTTCTTATCTAATCTTAAATATGATCTTGGATAAAATACTGACCTTTGCAGAATATCATCTGTTAGCCAGTTGGTTTTTTTAGGATACACAATTCCTGCCACTTTGCTTGAGTTCCCTGAAAAATACTTCTAGGCATCTCCAGGACCCTGCTGTTCAAGAAATATGTACTTTGCACCTCTAGTTTGTATCCCTCCCTTTGCTTTTGATTCCAGCTCTGAGAATCTGGCTCACTTCCTCTCAAGAGGAGTGGCCTTCTCATGTCAAGCAAAACAGATTAGAAAGCCTGGCAAAAGCAATTCGATTTTGTTTTCAGTGTTCCCTGCTACCTTCTCAGTTGTGAAATCCTTGGAACAGCAGAACACTTGGCATGCATTTTTCACCTGTTTTTTTTTTCTTTCCTCATCTCTCCAATGACTTCCGTTAAAAAAAATAGCTTCTCTTTACTATTCTTTGGTCACACAGAGGGTGTTTTATATGAGAATTTATAACCCGAGGGTTGGTCTGCTCTCTGCTCACATTAAAGTTCCTATAAGACCTTATAGTAGGGACATGGACTGATAGCAATTTGTGAACCAAGCTAAACCCCTGAGGTCATCCAAGATTCTGAGTTCCTTCCTGGCAAGCATGGCCACCTGCTAACCAACCTGAAACTTTCAGTGAGTTTGCAACTTCTCGTTGAAAAGAAAATAAAAGTGTTGATGCCAGAAGCACACAATCTCAGGAAAGGGAGAATTAAGAGGGTAAAATCTAGACCACTGCAGGAACACCTGAATCTAATAACAAACTGGATAGCTTTCAACTGGCAATACATTTGGCCATAGAAAAGAAACTGTTCTGTTTGTTTTTGGTCAATGAACAAATGCTACTCTAGAGCACTGCTAATAGGAGAATGATTCTGACCCCACTTAGGACCAGGGGATTTGAGCTGGCTCAAGTCTCTCTGGGTTAACTAAAGTCATCTCTCCTGAAAAAGGCAAACAAACAAAACAAAAACCATGCATAGGAAATCACTGTTCTTGTTTCTTTTTTTTAAAATTAGATATTGTGGTTGTAAATGATGCCCTGTGTTGGAAGACTGGTCTGGATTAGAGTCAGGTCCAATAGGTCTACTTTAATCTGTAATAGTTGGGGATGGAGTATATCTTAACCTTGAGTTACATGTTGTTTAGATGACCAACCAGATAGTTTTTAACTACCTCTCCAATCCTATAATCTAACTTGGAAATTCTATTGTGCCTAATCTATAGCATGGGGAGTGGGGGAGAAACAACTTCATCCTTGTCTGCTTCTCTTTATTTGCTCCAAAATCGATGCTTTGTTCCAATTTCCCTCTTAGTTATAAAATATGGGTGACCCTAGGCAACATTATGTGTCAACGAAGTTTGGACCTGGCTTTATATTTTCCCCTCTCCTCTTTCAAGTTTCTGTTAAACTCAAATTTCTTCTTCACTTTGGAGTACCAAATACTTTCATGTTATCCTCAGACTTTCTAGATCTTCCACTTTGAAGCTATGACCAAGCTTTCTTATACATCCATAGTTATTTTATATTACTCCTTTTTCTCATCATTAGTATTTATCTTTCATGACGAGTTTGGACCTTGCTTCTAAGGCAAAATTTAGTCACCTGATACATTCATCCATATTAATGAATGGCAATGTCTTAATATTTTACCAGTATTTGCATACTAATTTAAGCCTTTTCAGAGGTGCCCATTGCTTAGTCATCTGTTCCAGATTTTCTCTATCCTTCCCCATGGAGACCAGGAGAATTTCCACAATTAGAGGGAAGATAGTGAGAGCCACATACCTGGGATGAAACTTCAGAGACACTCTCTAAAACAACAACATCCTAAATATTATTTTGAATTCTAATGTGGGCTAATTCTAATCATAGCTCTTCCACTAATTAGTTGTGTGACCTCTGGGATTTCTCTAAGCTTGTTCTGCTTAATGTCTGTGCTGGCTCCCTAGTCTCAGACACTTAATTTGTTTCAGGCTCAGTTTCCTCATCTATAAAATGAGGAAAACAATAATATTTACCTCAGAGGGTTGTTGTGAGAATCAAATAACATCATGTATGTAAAGTGATTTGTAATCACAATAAAATGAAAAGTATATAATGGAAATAAGTTGTTGGCATAGAACCAAAATGAGGAATATTCCCTCCTTGAACCTATCTTTTACCAACAAAGGAGAGTCTGCTGAGAACTGGAAAGTATAATGAAATCATGTACATAAACTGATAAAATTTATTACATTAAGTAAAGAGAGAATCCATATAAAATAGAGAAAATGAACAATAACAATCTTGAAATAAAAGAATAAATTATGTGGGAAAGAAGTTTAACCATATGTATCTAAGAAATTAGACTAATTCTCAATTGAATATTAATGAAAGAAAAAGAAACTGAGTCTATAAGGACTTGAGATGGAGAAGGACATCAATGTTCTGTTTATTTTTCCTTTTTTTACTTCTGTTTCTTATTTTTTCTTTCTTTTCCTGTCCCCTTTCTTTTCTCTTGCCATCTTTATTTTATTCCCCTTTCAACCTTTTCCCTCCTTTCTTCTTCTCCTCTTTCACTTCTCCCCCCTTTCCTCATTTTCTTCAAAGATGTAGGAAATAGGTATTTCAGGATTAGGATTTCATTCCAGCTCCTTTTTCCCCTCTCTTTCCTTCCCCTCAGTCTATTAACTCTATAATGAATACATTAGTCATGTAGCACCCATTATGAGGTATGTACGAGGTGCAGTGCTAGGTGTTGAGTATACAAATATAAAACTGAGACAATCCCTGCCCTCAAGGAGTTTACATACAAATATAGAGATGTATGTTCGCACAGATAAGTGGAAACAGTCAACTCAAATCAACAACATTTATTAAGCACTTCCTATGTGCTAGATACAGTGCTGATCACTGGAGATACAAATATAAGTGAAAACAAAGATAATCCCTACCCTCAAGGAGCTTACAGTCTAATTACGGAAGGTAGCACATGTAAGAGCTAAAAAGTGGGGAGAGGAGGTAAGTTGTTCTCTAGAATGTATGGAAAAATAAAGGATGGGAGGTTTTAAACTGCCTCTAAAAGAACATTCTGAGGGGAATTCAGATGCAATAAGGGGGCAGAAGAAGAAAGCAGCTGAAGACTGGCAAAGTCTGGACAACAAAGTATGGTTAAACTAAGACCTCCCTCAAAAAACACCAAAACAATTTATGGCAGGAGAATAAATTCAGGAAGAAATATAAAATGAGAGAAGAGATGTTTTGAAAACTGAATAAAATTGTACTGAACTGGAAAAAGCACAGAGAGGCCAGGAAAGGATAAGAAATTCATTATTATGTACAAAATAGAAACTACTTCATATTACAGAAGTTTAGGGAAATGATAACAGAAGTTTGGAGTTGGAAACGACACAAAATATTAACCAGTCCAATGATCACGTTTTTATACATGGAGACCACCTCTTCTTCAAAGCGGCCATGTAACTTCAATCAATCAACAAATGAATATACATTTATTAAGCACTTACTGCTTGTCAATTTGGGAAATACAAAGACAAAAATCAAAGTCACTGCTCTCAAGGAGCCTACATCCCATTATGGGAAACTACATGTACACATATAAGCAAATAAAAAATACATGCAAAGTAATTTTGTGGGGGTGGAGGGGGGAGGTTGGCAGGGTGGGAACAATTGGGGGAATCAGGAAAGAACTCATCAGAGCCATACAATAATATTTGACATCATGCTACCTTCCAACTCCCAGTAAAACACTCATCTTTAATAAACAAGTTTATAATCCGAAAAGCACTGCAAGATATAAGATATAACTGCAGAGATATAAAAGAAAAGAAAAAGGTATCTTTAATACATTAGCTGTAACAGAGGGTAAAGAAAAACATCATTCCTTCATAAGAAAGACAAATTTCAGTGGAAGACAGTGAACTTAAGGTGCTTTTAATAATTCTTTAACTCTCTCCCTCCTCCAAATAATTGTGACATAAATATTGAAGAGGTAATAACTATGATAGGCAAACAGGAGCTGTCCCAAAGTGGGGAAGGATTGAGAAATATGTAACTTACTCCAAGTGGATGTGTTCAATTTTGTTTTGTCTGATAACTTTCAAAATAATGCAGTTAAAGATTTGGCTGGAGTTATTCCAGTCGCTAGTCATTTTCTTCAGGTGCTCATGAAGGATTTGTGATGTACACAGACTATAAGGTATCAAATTGGGGCCTTTATAAGGCAGGGGAAAACAACCTTCCTGGAAATTTTGCCTTCCCATTTTAAGGAAAATGCAGATAAATATTCTTTTAAAGGGGTTATATGCAAACACATATTTAGGTCTAAAACTAAAATTTTTGTGGGTATAAGGAACTCCTAGTGAGTAAACTCCTAAGAAGGGATTAGTAATGCTTCTGCATTATACAGTCTTAGAGAATCACTTGTGATATCACACTGAAACATTAAGAGAATTGCTGAAGTCACATGACCAATGTATGTCAGAAGTAGGACTGGAACCCAGAGTATTCTGAATCTGAGACATATATCTCCGTGCTTCTCTACTTAGAGGATTATTCAGCCAAAATTTTCTGTGATGAGCAAAAATATACATTAGGAATATTTCATCCAAGAAAAAATCAGAAAGAAGGCTTTAGCCATATCATGAACAAATGACAAAATATTGATTTCATTTTAGTATCTAGGAAATTCCTAAATCAACCTTTATGGAATCAGACATTTGTTAGAAGTCCAGTAAAATTTTTATAAAGATCTAGAAACTAAGAATAAAAACAGGAAAAAAATATGAGTAATGAAAAAGTCCAATTGACCGAATAGACAAATTATTGATGCCTCAAAATAGAAAATGAATAGAAAAAAATATTGACATGAATTATGGAATGGATATACATTGTTTGAATGCTGTCTTACTCATTATGTTATTAGCTCCTCAAGCTCAGAGAATATACTGTGTCTTGCTTATATCCCCATGGTTTAACACAGTGCCTGGCACACAGTAGATAATTATTACATGCTTTTCTATTTATTGACGTGCTGATAAGGAGGTAAAAAAAAACCTAATAAAAACCTTATTCCGCAACTTGACTTATTTTTCTAGCAGAGAGAGAAACCAGTCAAGGGCCAAACAGGTTTAGAACAGAATTGCATATGCAAAATCTTTAGGAAGGTGGTAGAAGTTTAAGAGCACTGGTTTGTCCTGTACACCTGTAATTCTCTCGCTACATAGTTAGTAAATATCTGCTACAATACTAGATTTGAACTCGTTTTCCTAATTTCAGGTTCTGCCTTCTCTATATACCATACTACCTAACACAATGCTTGGCATCAATATGGTGAATCCTTGAGAGTAGGACTTCCAGCAAGACTAAATTCTTTTTTTTTTAGGAAGGAAGGCTATGCACAGTATTGCTCCATTAGCAGGAAAGTGAAAAATGCTAGTTCAAAGAAACTTTGGCATAAGCCCCCACTGAACTAAATCATACTCAGGGCATTTAAGGATACAACTGGAAAATAACAGGATGGATAAGACCTACAAATATTTTTAATGAACTATTTTCACAATCAAGGGTAGTGTAACTACCACATTTGGACTCTATCATCACAGCTTAGGATGTTCTTATAAAGGAAATGGAGATGACACTGGTTTGGAGTAAACAAAGTTACACATCACCTGAGCTAGGTCAAATACACTTAGAGGAGATCCCACACTGTGAAGTGACACACTCTGATAATATTGTAGAACAGATTCACAAGGTGTCTAAAGAGCGTTATAGTGAAAGTATAATAAAACTTTCAAATCTTATCACCAAAAATAAGTGAGAGTCTGTAACTGATAACTCATCCACCTACTTTCCCATTTCTCTCTGTCTCTCTGTCTCCATCTCTCCATGTCTGTCTCTATGTCTCTCTGTGTGTCTGTCTCCCTGTCTCTGATTCTGTCTCTTTATATCTATATAACATATAATATGTATATATATATATATATATATATATATACACACACACACACACACACACACACACATATATATATATATATATATATATATATATATATACACATGCTTACATGTAGATAGACAGACAGAGAGACAGATAGATAGATAGATATAGATGGATAAATCAATCCATACATGTTTAAAGAGAATGTGTGAGCTAGGGACCAGGAGGATATTATAGGCTATTCTCTGTAGTAGACAACATGGTTAAGATTACACAGTTTAATGAAAGATAGGGAAATTCAAGTGCAAAAGTGTTGTTTGATGTCTATAAAGTCAAACTTGATTTGGTAGAGCAATACATCAACTTTTATTTGAGGTGCTCCTCTAGAAAGTTAAGTGTAATGAATTAGTCAGAATTATACAAGATAAGACTAGCCTAGAAAGAAATATTCACAGAGATAACTGTTCAATGGCCTTCTGAAGGTTAATATCCAGCAAGGAATGAAACAAAGAAATAAATGGTTACCAAAAAGAGGTTTGTTACTGTCTGGAGGAAGTCTAGCTTCAAGTCCAGGCTGAGGAAGAATTTTGTATAGATAGTTTTCTTGTTTATGTACAACATTGTACTGATTGCATGAAGCCCTAGGACCCTGCAGAGTCTGCAATGATATTTGCAAAATAAGGTCTCTGATCACTCTAAAAAAATTAGCTTAACTACTCACACAGGAAAAAAACAGATGAATGAAGATTTTTTATTATTTAGATAGGATTTGCAGTTAATTAGAAAGTCTGTAGAGTCCACCCATCAGGATACACATAGATCTATAAACATATATGTATGCATGTACTCAGTGTGATTTTATATATGTGTAGATATGTAGATATGTATATGTACATATCTACATATACATATATATTATATATGTATATAGATATATTTACATATCTGCAATAATAAATCCTATACATTAACAAAGAGTAGGGCTCAGAATTAAACAAGAGAAAGAGGGGGCTGGATTGCCTTTGGGAAATTGCACAAATTCTTTTAAATGATTTCAATTTTTTCCATGAATCAAACTTTCAACTTTTTCACACCAATATTCTACTAACAGTGGTTTATATCTGTATATGGATATATGGAACATTACAATCTCTGAATATTTGGAATCAAGGGATGTCTCAAAGGGCAAGGTAGAGGCATATAGTGGGTATGAGCAGCCATCAGTATATTATAAACAGGAAAATAAGAAGAAATCTTAAGAATGACATAAAAGAAGTAGAGGAGTAAAAGGGAAGACTAGTGGATTGTGTGAAGACAATAAGAGAAAACCAGTGGACAGTCTGAATACTCCATTGGTTTCCTCATGATGTTAAGAAAAAATGAGGATGGTCTCTGGCATATTGGGTAGACCTACTATGAGGAATTTTTAGAAAGACACAGATAATAGTTTAATAAAATAAAAATGCATGGATAAGTTGTGATCTGCATTTTAGAAGGACTATTCACATCTAGTTTATAGACCAATTGGTTAATTACAATGTTATATACATATTGTTTAAAATTAGCAATATGTATGTGAAACATTATAGTGGGTGTAGTGCTTTATTTGCAGATTTGCATATGTATTCACAGTCCCATTTCAGAAACTCTTTGATCCATTCCCAAGTTCTCTAGCTCATGTGGTAGGAGTTGCTGATTTAGTTCAACATGATTTCATTTATCACCACCCTTTGCATCCAAATGTTACTAAACTGTAGAATTATCCAGCCCATATCTCCCATATTTTTCTTCAATTAAATAGTGTCAAATAGTTTTTATGTGCTAACCATGTAGAAGGTATTTTCTAGTCATTTGGGACCAAAAAAAATAGTCATGTACTAAAAGGAGTTTATATTGCAGTGGAGCCAAGAAAGTAGATGTAGAGGCAGCAACTTAACCGAACTCTTGCAATATTACCCTCTAAAAAAAATTAAAATAACACCTCAAATCAAATTCTGAAGTGCAGAGCCAACAAAATGTTGAGGTTAGATATTTTCTTCTAGCTAAAGACAACTTAGGAGTTCAGCAGAAACTGTCTGTGACACTGGGATAGGGGCCAGCCTGTAGCGCATATCAGACAACACTAGTGATAGTCCTCAGAGGTTGCTGTCACTACAGTAGCTTTACCATCTCAGCTCAGAGATGGTAAAGGGGTTAGACAATTGGTCAGAAAGAGATTACAGGACACCTTTCGCTGGCACTGGGTATAGGATCTGGCACTGTTAAGCAACTCT
Source organism: Potorous gilbertii (assembly GCA_028658325.1). NCBI lineage: Eukaryota > Metazoa > Chordata > Mammalia > Diprotodontia > Potoroidae > Potorous > Potorous gilbertii. The sequence continues at coordinate 656,059,549 of CM053769.1, read as the reverse complement.
TTTGCAAATATGCAATGCTGGGTCACAATTACAAGGTAGAGAAGAGCTCTTATGTACAAAGGAGCAGAGGACCTGGAGTATCACCAAGGCAATATTCATCAGAAAGTCAAATCCCAACACCAAAAAGTCAAATCCATCATAGTAACCAAAAAGTCAATGCACATTAGAGCTGCAGGGGACAAAGTCATTGCCAAGTCTCCCTCACCCCTCACCCCCAGACCTTCCCATAAACACTCACAAGCCTAGTTGTGCCTACTTGGCTGTGTCTTTTCCTCCCTCCACCCTAACTTCTCTCACCAACTTCCTCTCAGTTCTACTCCACCCTCCCTATTTCACCCATTCATCAAGCTCCTCCCATCATATGTGATTTAGGCTTACTTTAAGCAAGTCACATGGATCTATTAATGAATAGGAAAGACCTTCCCATTTAAATGACCATTACTCCTGGTCACAGTTCTGAGGCCATGGAGAGTAGTAGCACTTGCAGATTCAGGGGAGCAGTGGTCCTTCTTGAGCAAAGACCTGCGTGCAGAGCACAATAGAAATGATCACACCACTCTCCAAATCACATCATCTTAAAAGCATTGAAAACTTGAAGACCTTCAGAAGTAGTTCTGAAAACAGCAGTGTTGAAAAATCAGAGGCTTGGAATATTGCCTCTCTACACTTAGGTGAACAAATCCCAACTTTACCATAAAGTCCAAAGTCATGAAGTAGGCTGAAAATGAGCAAACAGCAATAAAAGAACTTGGTCATAAAAAGAACTCTGACAGTTCTAGAGAAGACAAAGATACAAACTTAGAAGAAGACAAAAACATGAAAACAGCTATAAGCAAAGCTTCAGAGAAAAATGCAAATTGGACACAAGCATGATCAGAATTCCTGGAAGATTTAAGAAAGAGATAAGAACAAAAGAGGATAAAGGTAAAAAAAATCATAGAAATGAGAGAGATTTAAAAAAAATATTTTGGAGGCCCGGTTAGGCCCGGAGCCACTGCCCTGCCTGAGAGAGGAGGTGTGGCAATACAAAGCTGAGGAGATGTGGCAATACAGAGCTAAGGAGATGAGGTAATGCAGGAGCTAAGGAGACGTGGCAATGCAGGGAAGGGGAGACGGGGCTGAAAGGCAGGGCAAAACTCAGGGTATATGAGAAAGCAGGGGTTGGGGGGAATTTGGGATTTGCGTGCTGACCACTCTACAATAAACATCTGCTCTATCCACTCTGGGTCGCTGCCTGGTATTTGCCTCCTCCTGATCCCCCGAGGAGGACTGGAGACGTCCGAAGCCCCGTGGGCAGGGGAAGAGGGTGTAGCGGTACTCCCAGGAGGGAGGTACAGGGGGTCGGACTGCCCGCGACAAAATATGAAAAGAGAAAGAACAGTTTGGAAAAAAGAGGCACAAAATGCAAAATAGTACCTTAAAAACAGAATTGGTCTAATGGTAAAACAGGTACAAAAATCTATTGAATAAAGGAATTCCTTGAATGGCACAATTGACCAAAATGGAAAAGGCGATTCAAAATTCACTGAAGAAAATAATAACTTAAAAATTAACCTTGGGAAAATGGAAGCTAATAATTTCATAAAACATCAAGAAAGAATAAAATCAAGCCAAAAAGTGAAAAATAAGAGAATAAAATGTGAAATGCCTATTTGAAAAAACAACTGACCTGGAAGATAGATTGAGGAGAGAGAATTTAACTATTATTGTAATGCCTGAAAATCATAATCAAAGAAATAACCTAGACAATATATTTGAAGAAATTATAAAGTAAAACTGCCCTAATTTCTTAGACACAGAAGGCACAATAGAAATTGAAAGAATCTGCTGATCTTCTCCTGAAAGAGGTCTAAAAATAAAAACTCCCAGAGATATTACAGTCAGATTCTAGAGTTCCCAGGTCAGGGAGAAAATATTGCAAGATGCCAGAAAGAAACAAGTCAAATGTCAATGGCATAATCACACTGGATTTAGCAGCTTCCATGTTAAAGAAGCAGAGAGCTTTGAATTATATTCTGGAAAGCAAGGGAGTTAGAATTACAATGAAGAATAACCTTGCCAACAAAATTGAATATAATTTTTCTGGAGAAAAAGAAATGGATATTTAATGAGAGGGTTTTCAAACATATCTGATGAAAATACCAGAGCTGAATAAAATAATTGACATTCAAACACAAAATTCTGGAGAATCACAAAAGGTAATATTGAAAGAGAAATTAAAAAGGGGAGTCAATAAGCTTTACAGGTTAAATACAAAGAGATGACACACGAAACTTTTAAGAACTTTATCACAAATAGGGTAGTTAGGAGTCTACACAGACAGATGACATGGGTGTGATTTGATTTCTATTGAGTTGATCTGAAAACAAAAAGAACTGAGGAAGAGAGAGATGGCCTGGGGGAAAGAGAAATGATGGCGAGAAAATATAGGGGAAATTATGACATGAAAGAAGTGTTCAAGGAAGAGTTTTTACAGTACATGGGAAAATTGGAGAATTGGGGGAGTGGTGGGCACTGCTTGAACTTCGTTCTCATTGTAATTAGTTTAAAGAGAGAGGAATAGATATACACACTAAGTTGGGTACAGAAATCTATCTTATCCAACAGAATAATAGGAAGAGAAGAGGATAAAAGAAAATGTGGGAGTGATAAAAGGGATGGCAAATTAAGTAAGGCAGTGTTTAGGAGGAAGAAAGGACTTTGAGGAGGGACAAGGTAGAGAGAGAGAGAGAGTGAGAAATAGCAGATACTAGAATAGAGGGAAATTCACAGTTTAGTAATCATAACTGTGAAGGTGAAAGGGATGAACTCACTTGTAAAATGGAAGCAGTTTGCATTAGAAATCAGAATCTAACAAGATATTGTTTATAAGAGAAATACTTGAAACAGAAAGACATACACACATATAGAGTTAAAATAAGGGGCTGGAGCAGAATCTATTTTATTTCAGCTAAAGTAAAAAAAGACAGGGGTAGAAATCATGATCTCAGAAAAAAGTAAAAGCAAAAATAGACAATTAAAAGAGACAGTTATGAAATTTATATTTTACTAAAAGTAACATAGACAATGAGGTGATATGATAATTTTTACCAGCAAGTTTCTTTGATAAAGGAATAATTTTTCAAATATATAGGGAACTGAATAAAATATATATTTTTCTATGATATATATCAAATATATATCAAATGACATGAATAGGCAATTTTCAGAAGAAATAATTTTCTATTGTCATATAAAAATACTTTAAATTACTATTGATTAGAGAAATGCAAATTAAAATAACTCTGAGGTACTATCTCAGACCTATCAGAAATGACAAAACTGGAGGTAATGTGAGAAAAAAAATCAGTACCTTAAGGAATTGTCGGTGGAGTTGTGACCTGGTCCAACCATTTGGAGTACAATTTGGAACTCTTCCTAAATGGCTATAAAACTGTGCATACCCTTAGACTCAGTAATACAATTATGAGGTTTGTATCTCAAAGAGAACAAAGTAAAAGGAAAAGGGCCTCTATGTACAAACATAATTATAACAGTTCTTTTTGTGGTGGCAAAGAATTTGAAATTAAAGGGGCACCCTTCAATTGGTAAATGGCTCAAAAAGCTGTATTATATTGCTGTAACAGAGTATGTGCTCTAAAGAATGACAAGGGGGATGGTTTTAGAAAAACTTGGGAAAATCTGTTTGAACTGATGTAAAGTGAAAGAAGCAGACTCTGGTCAGAGAAAAGCACAGAGAAACAACATTGTAAAGGATCATCTGTGAAAAACTTAGCTATGCTAATCAAGATAAAGATCCAAAACAATTCAAAAGGACTCATGATTAAAAAATGCTATCCCCCTTGAGAAAGAAGTGATGAACTATCAGTATAAATGGAAAAAAAATTAACAATTTATATTCTACCTGAGTTTTGTCAAATGTCTCACTGAAAATTAGGTTAGTAGTCTAACCTAATAAATGGAAAAGAAGGAAGGAAGGAGGGGAGGAAGGAATTAAGAAAGAAAGAAGAAGAAAAAAGGAAATAAACTAATTTAGAATGATTAGTTCTAATTTTTGGTACAATTTCTTTGAGGTGTCTTTGGAATGGAGCTAATTGCAATCAGGTAGGGATAATTGGATTGCACATTGGATAGAATGCCAGACCTGGAGTTAAGAAGACTAGTTTTTGTAAGTTCAAATCTTGGCCTCAGACACTTAGTGGTTATATAACCCTGGGCAAGTCATCTACACTATTTGTCTCAATTTCCTCATATGTAAAATGAGCTGGAGAACAATAGTGAAAATCACTCCAGTACTTTGTCAAGAAAACCACAAATGGGGTCATGAAGAGTCATGAAACAACTGAGCAACAAAAGGAGTAATCGATGAAACCTTGTATATTTTGTCTTTCCTTATTGATTTTTTTGGTGCTACATGAAATATATTATTCCCTTTATTTAATGAAGGCAAATCAACTGTTGGAGATCTCCAGTCAAGAGAACAAACATTTATTAAGCATTCATTGTATTCCCAGCATAGTACTAAGTACAAGTTATGCAAATACAAGCAAAAAGGAATGTAATCCCTGCCCTCAAGCAGAGTACATTCTAATAGAAGACAATACACAAAGGAGGAGATGAAAATGGAGAGATAGAGGTGAAGAGGCACTCACATGGGTACATGGTGGGAGAATTGGGGATGGCTGATCTAGGCTGTTGCCCAAAATGGAGGTTCTAGGAAAAGCTCACCAATAGAAGAAGAGGCTTTCTGATATAGGGCAGGAATAGAAATAATTAGCTCAGAGATAAAGGAATTCTCATAAAGATACCCATTAGAAGTATGAATTTATGAAATTTAGGGCAGGGGATTAGAGTATGAGGCAATGTGGGACAGGGGAAAGATTTGGAATCAGGACTTCTAAGTTCACATTCAAACTTTGTCATTTACTGCAATTACAATGAGTTTTCTTACTTTTTTAAGTCTGTTTCTCCATCTATAAAATGAGATGTTTGGATTCTTAACCTTTAAGATCTCATCTAGCTCTAAATCTAAGATTGATGAATCAGGTAACTATTAGCAATCAAACCTAGTGAACTGGGGGGATACAATGTTGTGAAAAGTGAAAATGATCGTTACCCCTAGAATGGCTTAAGAGTCAGAAGATTTAAGGTCTACACCCAACTTTATAATTTATCTACGTATATGACTGGATAAATCACTTGAACTCTCTGAGTCTCAGTTGAGTTATGATGGTCAAATGCTATGTTATTCATATATTTTATTTTGGCCTTTATACGTCATTAATTTTGGTTGTCACTTATATGTATTTTTTCTGGACTTATGATTCCATTTATGTGGAAAGTCTCTGAATGATGAAATTCCCTTTACCAATATAGTGTGGAAACTTTGCAACTTTTAATCTTGTAGTCCATACCTCAGAGTTACCTGGAGATCTGAGAAATTAAATGAATTGCGCAGGGTCACACAGCCAGAATGCCTCAGAGGTAGATCTTGAACCCAACTCTTCCTGGCTCCAAGACTGCATTTCTTTCCACTCCCCCAAGTCACCTTACTTACATTAGAGTTTAACAGTACCAAATTATGGTTTGATAAGATTAAAGTCTGAAAAATTACTTTCCTCATATCTGTCTTGTGTAGTCATCAGTACAAGTTTAATTATCTCCATTCTGCAAATGTAGAAACAGAAGCACAGAAAAGCTGTATGACTTGTCCAGGTCTCTAGTATAAGATCCAAGATTTGAAGTCTGGTATTTTCTGATTCCAAGCCTTTAACTCATTCTTCTATTACTACATTTCCATTCCTACTGTATATTCTATACCTATACCAGAACCTGTCTTAAACATACGTGATATAATTGATTAGAGGGTCCAGTCAAATACTATTCAACTAAAAATGTCTTCTCCGTTGTCCCTCAATAGGGACTGAAATTGTCATCCTTAAGTTTAATTTTTTAAGGTCTTAAGTGAAAGTCTTCTTAAAGTTTCACTCTAGGGGAAAACACTTGGTCATAAAGAGGAATGATTCACTTTGATGAAATAGAATGTGATATTCTTGAGGGCAGAGACTTTCCTTATTGCTGTCATTGTATCCCCGGTATCCAGTAGAATTCTTAACACATAATCTAAGTTTACTTACATGCTTACTGAGATGAATTAGGTATATTTCTCTCTAAAACAATTTATCATGTCAACTATGTGGGGGGAGTGGGTGGAGTGGTAGGTCATTGAAAAAGTTTTCATGCAGAGGGCTACATGTATGTACAGCTTTGAATAATTAGGTAAAGGAAGGTAAAGAGAAAATTTATTTGAATCACGGATCCAGGGCAAAGTCCCTGAGAAGGGATATTGAGTATCATGCATGGAGAGAAGAAGGATTGCTAATATCATTGAGGGTATTAAGTGGAATAATGAATAATAAAGCTGGAAGGGCAGGTAGATAGGAGAAACTTTAAATGTCAGAAGAGTTGAAAATTGTCCTTAGTGGCAATTAGGGACCCAGCCACTGGAGTTTATTGAGTAGGGGTGGTAGATGGTCAAAGTTACGTTCAAAGAAAATTTCTGTGTAATAGATGGAAAGAAGAAATCAGGTAGACAAGGAGGCTATTGCAATAGTATAGATTAGAGAAATATTAGAGTTATGAGTTAGGTTATGAGAGCCTCAACTATGGTAATAACTGAGTAGAGAGAGTGAAGGATATAGACCTGAAAGATGTTATAGCTATAAATACAAAAATTTAGCAAGTGAATTGATTGGATGTTTAGGTGAGCGAGATTGAGTCACTGATGAAAACAGGGATCTTTAATGCTGATAGAGAATATTGGAAATGGATTGGATTTTTGGGGGAAAGAGAATGATTTCTTTTCAGAGGGACAGACTGAATGTGAAAAGTCTATATGTCATGTATTCTCTTCACTAGATCAGGAGCCAAGAAAATGAGTTCAAATGAGGCTTCATAAATTTGCTACTGATATGAACATGGACAAGTGACATAACGTCTGCCTGCTTCTGTTTTTCATTTATAAAATGGACATCATAATAGCATCTATTTTCCAGGATTGTTAAGATTTGTGAAGCACTTCACAGAGCTTCAAGCTACATTTGAATTATACTTTCTTCTTCTTCTTCTCCTCCTCCTCCTCTTCCTCCTCCTCATTCTCCTTCTCCTCCCCCTCCTCATTCTCCTTCTCCTCCTTCTCCTCAATTCTTCTTCTTCTCCTCCTCCTCCTCCTCATTCTCCTTCTTCTCCTCCTTCTCCTTCCCAATTCTTCTTCTTCTTCTCCTCCTCCTCTTCCTCCTCCTCATTTTCCTTCTTCTCCTCCTTCTCCTTCTCAATTCTTCTTCTTCTTCTTCTCCTCCTCCTCCTCTTCCTCCTCCTCATTCTCCTTCTCCTCCCCCTCCTCATTCTCCTTCTCCTCCTTCTCCTCAATTCTTCTTCTTCTTCTTCTCCTCCTCCTCCTCCTCCTCATTCTCCTTCTTCTCCTCCTTCTCCTTCCCAATTCTTCTTCTTCTTCTCCTCCTCCTCTTCCTCCTCCTCATTTTCCTTCTTCTCCTCCTTCTCCTTCTCAATTCTTCTTCTTCTTCTTCTCCTCCTCCTCCTTTTCCTCCTCCTCATTCTCCTTCTCCTCCCCTCCTCATTCTCCTTCTCCTCCTTCTCCTCAATTCTTCTTCTTCTTCTTCTCTTCCTCCTCCTCTTCATTCTCCTTCTCAATTCTTCTTCTTCCTTCTCCTCCTCCATAATAATTTCACCAATAAGTATTGGTTGATTCTGATTTGGGGGAGGACTTATTGAATTCTGAAATGTCTCTGATTACCCACATTCCGGAGCTTTCCCACCTAGGGCAAATTTCAGGTAGCACTTTAGTGCACATGCTTTCTCTCTCCAAATATAAAGTGCAAGGAGGCAATTATGTCTGGGGAGGGGGAGTGCAGTGCAGATGGAGGTACAGATTTCTCCCACTAAATCTGTGGTTTGTCTTCACTTCCATACACCTGCTTGAATGGATTGTGGGAAAACCACAGACAAGTGATTAAACTTGAGATGTTTCAGGCAATACATGCTATCCTTCTTACTGTAAAAATAAGGAACATTTCTGACTCATTGCAGTCTTGGAATGTAATAGCAAACAAATGAGAACCACACCAAAAACAATAAGGCCAAGTACATCATAACTGAGTGAGTAATGTGAACAACTTACATAAACTGTGGCTGAAACTTCGTTTTCAGCAGAAGACCATAACCTTTTGATTGCATCCAGAACAGTTAAAAGCTCTTTAATCTGCGTGTTGTCCTTCAGGAAAGAAAAACTCATCAATCCAGTTCATAATCTCAGAGACCTGCAATTTCTCATTATGACTTAACCCTATCGCTCTCTGATATCTTTTCATCTTCTAGGGTGCAGCTAGAATTAAGATGCTCCTATCCAGTCCTTATGCTTGCATGAATCATGATCCATCCATTGTGTCCTTGCTAATGAAAACTCTTCTCTTTATGGGCTTGGAGGATGCTCAGTTTATAAAATATACTTCTACAAACCTCAGTTAGCCTAATTAGATATTTATTTCCTTTTATTCTTTTATTGCCAATAGTCTTTTTAAAAATGGTGCATTTGTTTCAGTATCCTTTCTCCTTAATTTTAATGGGGACCAGTCACCCTTAATATTGTTTTCATGTGGTCCATCATTTTCTTATAAAAAGAAAAAATACACCAACAATAACCAGAAAAACAACTCTTATAGATAATTAGGGCTTTCAATGATCTCCAAACTGGGCTAGAAAACCTCCTTCAGGGAAGAAGATTCAAACTTAAAAAAAATAGTTTCAGTGAAAAATCCTGGGTCACATATCATATCTTCTTTCCTTATTCTACCAACATCGGTAATAACATCTCAATTCTTTTAGGCAGTCTATTTTCTAATTGGGTTATAACTTGGATGTTTTATTTTTCTTCTGGTGAATAATCTGAGTGCTGTACACGTTTTATCTTTTCTTTCTTTCAAAAAGTATACCTAATAGAAATTCTTGCAATGGACCCACACATCTATGCAATTTCTTTACATTATGTATTGTCTTTCTCTATATAGAAGCAGCACGGTGCAATGGTAAGAACAAAGGATTCAGAGTCAGATGCCTGGGGTTCAAATTCTGCCTCTAATACTATTATGGGTGTGACCCTGGGCAAATAACTTACCCTATCTGACCTCCTCAGGCTAGAGTTTTCTCATTAGTAAAATAAGGAGGTTGTAGTAGAAGAAATCTAAGGCCCCCTTCTGGCTTTAGGTCTAAGATCCTCATAAATTCCTTCATTATATAGTTTCAGAATTTTCAGAGCAGATTTTTCCTTATCTATTTTTTAAAAGTTTTTGAAACTGGCTTTTGTACTTAAGTGGAACAAAGAAAAAATGAGTTAGAATTTGCTGAAATGCAAAACTTCTCAAGTGAACCCTCTCATAAATTAGCCTAAAATATTTGGAACATAGTTTGTATCATGTTTTATTGAGCCAATTTTTCCAATAATTTAATTATTGAATGCCTAACATAGTACTTTACATATAGAAGCCAATCGATAATCTGTTATTGATGATATTTACTTCTTTTAAACAAAATCTTTGCCTTCAATATGGAAATAATTTAATCAAGTTATAATAAAGAGCAGTTAGGAAACAACAGTGGATGAAGTTTCCCTTTATTAATATAAACTAAGTCTATAGTCTATAAACTAAGCTAAGTTCTACTATGACAATATCTGTTTCTCTTTGGGTAATGATCTTTGGACAACATGTTCATGAATGTGGATTTTGCAGTAGTTAGGAGGTTTTGTTTTATTCTTTCTTTAAATATCCAAAACATAGACTTGCATTGAACCTAAAAATTAATTTTGTCTGTCAGCTTTTCTGTTGTACCTGAAAATATGGTACTCATAGTATCATAAAACAGCCCTGATTGAACTTTTTATATCAGTTCTAATAGCCTAATTTTTCTGAGAAGAAACTAACCCACAGATAAGATATATATATATCCTTTATATCCTCTGAACACCATCTACTCCTCTCGGTCATTTCCTTCATCCCCTCCTTTCTTTCCTTCCTTCCTTCTTTTCTTCTCTGCTTTCCTTTCTATTTCAATTTCTCTGTCTTTGTCTCTGTGTCTGTCTCTAACTCTTTCTGTCTGTCTCTGTTCCTCTCCCATCAGTACCCATCGATTCAGTTTCTGTTTCATCTTTATGAACATGGTCTAACCCTAATCTTTCTCCTAAACTGAAGGCCTTTATTATCAACAGTCTATTGAATATGTCCAGAGGATGTTCTATAGACATTTCAAATTCACCATGTCCAAACTTAACTGAGAATCTTTTCTCCATCCACCTTCTTAACTACTCCATTTTTTGTCCAGGGCACTAGCATCTTCCCCATCATTCCAGATTTCAAACCTTGACACCATCTTTGATTCCTCACTTTTCCTCACCCCTCATATCCAAGTTCTTAATTCCTCTTGGTTCTGCCTTTACAATCACATTTGTCCTTTTCTTTCTACTAACCCGTAAGACCTTTACCATATCTCACCTGGAGTTGCAATATCCTCCCAATTGGTGTTTCTACCTCAAGTTTCTCCCTTTTCCATTCTGTCCACAATGTGATGAAATACTATGTAGATTCCTGACCATGTCCCTTCCTTAATCAAAATGCTCCAATGTTTTCCTCTTGCCTCTAGGATGGCAGTCAATCAGTAATCATTGCTTAAGCTCTTCTTATGTACCAGGTACTCCACTAAGAATTGGGAATATAAAGAAAGTAAAAAATATTCCTTCACCTAAAGGGGATGACATTGTAATGAAAAATCAACATGTAAATTCCTAGGTGCATAATATACAAGAGATGTAAGTTAAACTGAGAAGACAAGGCACTAGTAGCTGGCAAATCAAGAAAGGCCTCTTACAGAAGGTGTGATGAGTTAAATCTTGAAGTAATCTAGGAAAACAAATATTGAAAGTGAGGGAGTAGAGCAGAACTTGGGGAATGGGGGCAGCAAATGGCAAGGCATGAAGAAGGGTGGTAGAGTAGCATGGTCAAAGAATCTCAAGTTAGTTGGTGTTGCTGAGTGTAGAAGGGGTTACACATGAGAAAATTAGAAAGGAGAATGGGGATAAAGTTAGAAAGAACTTGAAAAGCTAACATACCTACCTTTGGTCCTGTAGAATATAGGACTTTCCATCACAATTCCCACATCCCAACTCCCAGTTCAAAACTTTCTCTAACACCTGTACCATGCTACTGCAGTCTTAGAGAGATGATGCTCTTACTTTAAAATAGCTGCAGAAATGTAGTTGTCATTTTTTTAACACCATACTCCAGTACTTCACAATTCTTTGCATTCAACAAGTTCTTTCACATTTCAAACTTAAATTATTCTTGCTACAGTGTTGTTTTTCTTTCCTCTTTACTTTTCCTTGACAGACAATGAGACTAGCTACTTTCTACCCCTCATGCAACCTCTCTCTCTCTCTCTCTCTCTCTCTCTCACACACACACACACACACACACACACACACACATACACACACACACACACACACACACAATTTCCCAGCTCTTTAATCATCTTTTTGCCCCTGCTCTGGAATCTTTCCAAATAAACCAAATCTTTTAGAGGTCAGAATAAATTTGATATCAAATGGGGATTCTTTAATTCAAGAGTCATCTGAAGTACTACATAGGAAGAACGTTTAATTTAAAACACTCAGTCAGATTTTAGTACACTTACTTAGATATACATAAAATTAAGTCAAATGAGACTTTACTGAATTAAGCAACCAGCATTTCTAGTACCCCCAGGCAGAAAATCCTGTAATCCAACAATCAGCCACTATGTCAACATACTTTGAACACATCTTAATAAAAATGCAAAGATAAAATCATCTCTCATGACTTTGGCTAACTTACAAAAAAAAAAAAGATGTAGTGGAGGGGGGACATTGCTTACCAAAACTTTACATACAAACTAAGTAAGCTTCAGAAAGCTATTGCAAATATTTATTTAATTTCATTAGATATATTATTTCAGAGAATAATGTTTAGAAATATAAGAAGCTAGAAATGCTATAAATAACTTCCATTTATGTAGCTTTTGAAGGGTTAGCTAGGTGGCTCAATGGATAGGGTGCCTGTTCTGAAGTCAGAAAGATTCATCTTCCTGAGTTTAAATTTGTCCTCAGAAATTTATTAGCTGTGTGATCCTGGGCAAATCACTTAACCCTGTCCAGCTCAGTTTCTTACCTATAAAATGATCTGGAGAAGGAAATGGCAAACTGCTGCAGTATCTTTGACAAAAATACCACAAATGGAGTTAAAAAAGTGCTGGACATGACTGAACAGTAGCAGCTTTTTAAGGTTTCCAAAGCATTCTCTGTACAACTCTGTTCCTCATCACATTTCAGGGATGTGAAGATTTTCAAAAATGTCTAGTCTGCAAGAAAAAAAAACCCACTGAAGCAGAGTTCTCAGCCAATGGAACTTTATTAAATGGTCTATAGTACCCTCTAATGAAGTGGATTTCAGATCTTCTGAACCAAGATGTCCATTTCCTCCAGGGCTTTTGTTATATGGACAATACAAGTGAAGCAAACCAAAAGTACAAAATCACACTGGTTGATTGACCTTGCCCTTGGCCCTGTAGAAGGGTCTACACAAAATACAGAATCCCATTGGTTAGTGAGCATAACTGAGCAGACCTATCTTGGCATTTCAGGAAGTCTTATCAACCCAATGAGCAGGCTTATGGGGTGGGACTGATAAGTAGATATCAGAACATCTACATGGGCCAAAAGGTGAATAGAAGGGCATAATGCAGACAAGCAACTAAGGTCAGTCATTGGCTAAGTGCTCATATTTATATCCCCATGTTGGTCAATAGAGGGATGACAAGAGATGGACAGGCAATGGAAATAACTGGGGGGTTTCCATGTAATTGAGTCAACTCTTTCATGCTGTGCTTGGTCACCATAACAAGGAAAAACAAGGGTGGAAGTCCACTAGTTAGCTTCCTATCATTAAGGAAGTTAACTTACACTCCTTAGTACACAGCTCAGGGGCTTACTGTACCAACACATAATCACTAGCACTGTGGAATCACATCAAATTGATTAATACTGATTGGACTAAAATAGGGGTCCAGTAACTCATGTATCACAGAGATGAGGAAACTGAGACTCTAACAGAATCTGACTTGTCCATGATTAAAATGTTTTTATGTTTGTTTGTGGGGGGATATTTTAACCCACAACTCCAGGAACCTAGTCCAACATACTATCCACTATGCCCACTGCCTTAATTCTTGTGAATAAAAATTATTTACTCAAGTAGCCCACTCTAGAAAATTGACATTGTTTCTAAGAGCAAGAATATGTCAATTCTGGATCATTTCTTTTAGTTCTACTCCAAATCAAAATTATTATTGACAAATTTGAAAGTCCAGTACATGACATGAAATAGACAGTTAATAAATGTTGAATTTTAAGAAGCAACAAAAATTTATTTAGCAACTTAATGGACGTTGCTAGGCACTAAGGGTCCAAATACCAAAGCAAAAGTGATATTCAATGGAATTTATATTCTATTAAATTGCATTTTGAATGATTGCAGAAAGAAAAAAAGATTGGGAAATGGAGGAAAATGATTTAGGATATTTACTTTACACAAACCCAAACTCATCTTGTTGTAACTCTGATCCCCACTGCTTATCACTCTTTCCCTTGGTATAGTCACATTTAGTCTTCCTATAGCCAAAGGTTTATGTTTTGTTTTGTTTTTGCTCATTTGATTTTCTTTAGACTTTTGATTTAATTGATATAAAGAACTCCCAGTGAGGAAAATCCTTTTAGCAGTTAAAATAGGTAATTATTTTGTAACTTACAGTCTTAAGAAAGTTGCCTGAATAAACCATATAATCTAGAAGAAATTTTGAGTTTATATTTCTCCTTTAAGACATTGAGACTTGCTAATCTGTAGGTAAGATAGATTATCATGGTGTCCTACTCATTCACAGAATGACTAAGTATAGTGTAATTTCAATTGACTGGAATATTTATTTAACTGGTACCTCTTTTAATCTTATAATTAAACATATGCACCTGTTTGTTCAAGATTGGCATGGTGTAATGACCAGTTTGGCCTTCACTGTTCTCCAGTCTGCACAACTCTTGGCACTTATTCCCACCCACTAGCCCATCCCCATCTATGTTCTATATCAAGTCAGTCTCTAAACAGAGCAAAGGACTCATGAATCTATAGCTCAGGTACCTCAGGATCAAGTCAACTTTTCAATTGCTCCTATTTTTGCTTTGTGCCTTGGTTCCAGTAAATAGGTTTGGTCCCTATGATTAATTTTCTGGTATAACAACCCCCTTCCCCCCCATCTTCTACCCCCATTTCGGTAATTGGGTAACTACTTTGTGTTCCTTTGGGATGCTTTAGTTGTTCTTTAATTAAGGTCCAGCACTGGAATTGTGCCCTTGAACCCCAGTGGCCATGATGTTGACCTTGCTCAACAATTTCTGGGTTACCTTGACCTTTAATTCTTGCTTCCTGCTAGATTCTCCTGCCACCTTGTGCTATCTGGGCCTCACTAACGCTGGACTTCTTGGGTTTTTGCTGTTGGTGTGTCCTTGTCTAATCACCCACTTTAGTGATTCTTTTTACACTCTTGGTCCCATTCCTTTACAAGCTGGCCTATGTTGTCATGCATGATATTTAATTTGAGTTGTGGTAGCAGTAATCCTTCCTGCACCAGGGAATTTAAACTTGATTTCTCCTTAATTAGGATAGGACATCAAAATGTCAATAGCTAAGAAGTGGACTTTGAGGAAAGAGGACAGAGTGGAAAGGAATTGCTCTAAGTGCATAGAATTAATTGAGAAAAATTTTGCAGCAATAGGAGATATAATTGATCACTTGCTTATTTCAAATAAAGAAACTTTTTGCTCTGTTTAAAACTTTGGGTAAGATTGTTGTTTATTAAGCTCATGCCTCAGATTTTTCTTCCTTTTCATATTCAAAATAATATTTCATTCAAATCTTGCTTCCAATTAGGCACTTTTAAGAACGGGGAAAATCTTTTTATGAATTGTAATGATGTTTTTTACACTGTGTTGTGTACCTTATGAATGCTCAATGAATCTTTGATGATTATTTGAAAAGATGGGAACCTTTGGCAATAACTGATTTTTAAAAAATCTGGGACATTTCACTCTGGTTTGATGAAGAAGCAATTCTAGTTTCTTTGGCTTATGATTGTTATGTACTTGTTTTTGAAACCCCAGAGACATTGAATACATGATAACATTGATAACAAGGACAGTTGTTTTGGGCTTATTTTCCTGGCATCTGTCAGAGACATTTAAGACCTCTCTCCCATTTCTCTAGTTCTATGATCTATTCTCTAGTTCTATCATCAATTCTAGAGCTCTTTCCAAAATACATGATTGTTGTTTCCTACTTTGAGTGGTTACAGTAATTACTTTCCTCTCTCAATAGTAAACTATGTAGTAAGATTGGGGATTGCTCATATTCTCTTTGATTTCATTTAATATATGCTTCACAGTTGCAGTTCTAATTAATTGACTTTACTAGGATTTGGGGAGTATATGGAAGTGTTGGTAGACAATATTCAAATTAAGAAAAATACCACCTTAGATCAAATACACAAATATTCAACAAAATTCAAGTAGTTAAAATGGTGACCAACAGGTCAATATCTTTATACCTTTTCAGTCTTTATATTACTCCAATATGGTTTTATTGAAGAGAAAATGGATATGGAACTAGAGGAAAAAGAAAACAGACAAAATCTCTGTGCCTTGAAAGATAACTGTAGAGGAAGGTACAAGCCATTTGCTGATATGTTTTGTGAGTAAACAAGGTGTGATTTCAAAATGTGTCATGTCCTTCCTGGAAAGCAAAGAGAATGTAGTTTGGTAAATACTGAGATCAGTGGTAGTGAAAGGATTATTGTCACTGCATTACATTTGGATATTGTGTCAATTTTCCGTTTTCAAGGTATAGTGAATCAGGCAATACTCAGACGTTACCATTGAAGAGAATCCTTATTCCTACTAAAAAGAGGTTGCATAGCATAGTGGATAAAGAGTATTATTGTTGGCATTGTGAAAACTTTGGTGTGATTCTCTTCTCAGACACTTCATAGCTTGGTAACTAAAGGCAAGTTAATTCATCTCTCTCAATCACCTTCGATACCCTTATCTACAAAATTAGTGGGCTAGACTCAGTGACCTCTAAAGCTAACTTTTACATTTAAATCTATTATCCCAGAAACTAGATATAAAAAAGAGGAAGAAAGGACTTTAGGGTGAATCTTCTTTGGGAGAAAAAGAAGCCTAAATCTTAGAAAATGTATGTGGTATAAACAGGTTGATTGTGTCAGTATGGAAGAGGAAGAGGGTAAGATTGAGAAAATGGAGTTTCCTGTGGGGTTTTTAAACATAGGGAAAAAATGGAAACTTTGGGAATAAGTTAAATCAACAGTCTTTTAATCATTGATTTTTGAGTTTAACACAGACAATTCTGCCTGTGGTAGAGCTAGGAGATAAGATCTCATTTGTGTAAAGCTGGTAAACCAATGTTGACCATGGTTGAGAGCCAAGAGTACTTCCCAATGCAACCTAAGTCAAGAGTTGGACAGACACCAAGAGTATAAAACAGACAATAATTGGAGGGACACTTTTCAAGTAGCAAGACTAAGGCTTTCCACACACAGCGCTACAGCCCTTTCATTCCAGTTAAATAGAAATAACTCAACTTATTAAAGTTATGAGTCTTAACAAAATAAAGCTATGAGTCTTTTGGTGATGTTCATTTTCCATTTTTCGAAAACTGCATGAAATTAAACTATTTTAGACATTTGACAGATTATTTATATTGTTTTGCTATTTCTGTCCAGACTAAATGTTTTACTAATTGAGCAGCATTCTTTAGGCTTAACAGGTTGAATAACTGCTTACTTAGGCTTAGGTTGAGACGATCCTAATTTTCTCTTAATGTGTTTGGGGGGAGGGGAGCAAGCAAACCAGAGAGGTAAATTATCATTAAAAATTTCTATGATGTAACCCCAAATTTATGATGTTTCAAAACAGGAGGAATTCGCAGGTTACATTTATGTAAACAAAAATTTGATGGCAGTTAGTGCCAATACTTTTTGACTGAAGTCTTCTGTTTAGGACTTCTGCAGAAAGTCTAATAAGTGTTAGGAAAGAATATATTTTTCCTTCTCCTGGTATGACCAGGCTATTAGGGAGAGGGAAAGAAGATTCTTAATGTAAGAATATTCTCTTTTCATAAAGAATGCTTTGCCTATCTCTGAAAGCTATGAACAAATGAATAAAAAACATTTATTGAATATATCCTATATCTGGAGTGCTATGCTAAGTCCTGGGAACACAAACAGAATAGTAGAGAGACTCTCTGCTCTCAGAAAGCTCACATTGTAAAGATGAAAAATAACTCTGCATAGGAGATTTCTGTTGCATGTCAGATGAAAGGCCCCATGGTCCTTGTGGTGCAGTTCCAAAGCAAATGGTAAAGCACCTACTTTAATGTTATTTCTTTTTTTTAATATAAATTTATTTATTTAACTTTTTACATTCATTTTCATAAAATTTTGGGTTCCAAATTTTCTCCCCATTTGTTCCCTCCCCCCACCGCAAGACACCCAGCATTTTAATTTCCCCTATCGCCAATCTGCCCTCTCTTCTATCATACCTCCCTTCTCTTGTCCCCATCTTCTCTTTTGTCCTGTAGGACTAGATAACTTTCTATTCCCCATTACCTGTATTTCTTATTTCCTAGTAGCAAGAACAATACTTGACAGTTGTTCCTAAAACTTTGAGTTCCAACTTCTCCATATCCCTCCCTCTCCACCCATTCCCTTTGGGAAGGCAGGCCATATCTGTGTAGTTTTGCAAATGACTTCCATAATAGTCGTATTGTGTGAGACTAACTATATTTCCCTCCATCCTATCCTGCCCCACATTGTTGCTATTCTCTCTTTTGATCCTGTCC
>CM053769.1:656016357-656040981 GCA_028658325.1 Potorous gilbertii | reverse complement strand
CATCTCTTTCATTTCTTTTCCCAATTTTTCCTCCACCTGTCTAACTTGATTTTCAAAATCCTTTTTGAGGTCTTCCATGGCCTGAGCCCATTGGATATCTATTTTGGATGTTTGGAATACAGAAGCCTTGACTTCTATGTCTTTATCTGATGGTAAACATTGTTCTTCCTCATCAGAAAGGAAAGGAGGAAACATCTGGTCCCCAAGAAAATAACCTTCTATGATCTTATTTTTTTTCCCTTTTCTGGGCATTTTCCCAGCCAGTTATTTGACTTCTGAGATTCCTCTCCACTCCACCTAGATCTGCCCAGCTAGTTCTTGGGGTCTGAGATTCAAATTCTGCTCCCCAGCCTCAGGGCTTTCAACAGCAGTTGGGGCTGCTATTCAGGTTAAGATTAAATTCAGGTTCTCAGGCAGGGCTGCCTCCCAGGCTCTCTTCCCTCAGGGTGTCTATGTGGTGACCTTCAGTCATGGATCTGAACTCCTGCGCCTGCTTTGGGAGCCCCTGTCAGCTGCTTCCCCCACTGCTGCCTCCTAAGGGTGCCTGAGTTATGAAGATATCCCGCTGCCCTCTAAGCCAGTGCAAAAGTCTCTCTCACTGACCTGTGCACCTATGGGTGGAAGGACCTTCATGGCTGCCAGAGATTCCATCCCTGAAGCCTTCTTGGATCTGCTCCTCTCAGGGCCACACGGCCAAGGCAGGACTGGGCTCTGCTTTGGTGTCAGTTTTTCAGGGCTCTCCTCCACTCCATTGTAGTGCGGCTTCCATTGCTCCAGAATTTGTTGGAAGTTCCTTTTAACAGGTAATTTATGGGCTGTGGGTTTGGAACTAGCATATGTGAATCTTTCTACTCAACCATCTTGGCTCCTCCCCTCTATTATCATCTTATATCTATTCTTTGAAAAGGCCATCTATAATAAGTGCCTCCATTTCCCCCTCTTCTTACTGGCTTCTTATCCCCTTTCTAATCCAACCTCACACTTTATCATTTCACCAAACCCTCTCCCTTAAGTTAACAATGATCTTTCAGAAATCAAATCCAATGACCTTTCCTCAATCCTGTTTCTTTCAGACTTCGCTACAATCTTTGACACTATGGATCACAATCTTTTCCTTGATACTTGTTTTTTCTTTTATTAGGACATTATTCTGTCCTGGTTCTCCTTCTGCTCTTTCTCAGTCTCTTTTTTTTTTGGATCCTCATCCACAGCACATCCTCTGAGCATAAGTGTTCCATAGGGTTCTGTCCTGGATCATCTTCTCTTCTTCCTCTACTCCTCCTTCCTTCATTTAATAATCTCATGAGTTCATATGAATTTAGTTACCCTGTTTATCCTGACTGTTCTCAAATCCACCTATTGTGCCCCAACCTCTCTGTTGACCTCCAGTCTCACATCCCCAACTGCTTTTCAAATATCTCAAGCTAGATATTCAATATTCATCTTAAACTCAATGTGTCTAAAACTGAGTTCATTACCTTTCCTCCTTAATCCAAAACCTTTCCTCAAAACACCTCCATACTCTCCTAACTTACCTATTAACATTGAGGGCAATGCTATACACCCAGATTCTCAGGCTTACCACCTAGGAGTCATTCTGAACTCTACTGTATCTCATCTCACATATCCAATCTCTTGCCAAGGTCTGTCAATTTCACCTTTGCATCATCTCCTGAATATGCCTTTTTTCTCTTCTCTGACACTGTCACCACCTAAGTGCAGGCCCTCATCATCTCAAGTCTGGATGATTTCTATAGCCTTCTAGTAAGTCTACCTTTCAGACACCAAAATTATTACCTTAAAGCACCTAAAGGTGGGACCCGGTCTCACACACACACATGCTCGCGCACACACACACATCCAAAGGTAGAATTTTTGACATGTGAGTCCTTCCATTTCACTCTAAGTTCAGTCCCAAAGATCATTCCTTGATTCTTAAGGCATATTAATGCCTATAATACCCAGGCAAGATTTGAACTCTCAGATTTTCATGACTCACTCTCCTGGCCTTCGAATCTCTAAGGGTCATCTTCTACTCTCAGCACCTAGAGCAGAAAATAATAAACAAAAAAATCTAAGGAAGACACATTTCTATATATAATTTTAGAGGTGAAGGCCTGACAGCCCTTCTCTTTACAGCATAACCTCTAACCTGACATCATACCATCAGAGCATAGCTAAAGACAACAAAAATGAGAAAAGGTAAAAAGGAAATTACAGACTGCAAAAAACTTTTTTAGTGCCTGCAAAGCCAATCAACGAGTCTCCCCTTCACCATAAAGTTTCACCATTCAGAATCAGACACAGAATGTCCATGCAAATTCTATTCCCTCCAAAAATTTCCCTTATACATAATCACAATTTTTCCAGGAGAAGCTCACTAGCCTGTTCCATGTGGAAAGAAGTTATCCTAAAAAGCCAATGGCATATACACTTTTATGAACTATTCAGGTTGGCCATCAGGGGATAGATTGCTTAGGCCACAGCATGTATTAAAGTAAAGAGGGATAGGGATTTTTATCAGTGGAGGGTGGATCCAAAATGAAAAAATTGCAGATTCTTAAAGGATTAAGTTAAAGGATGCTTAATTTTCTCACCCCACTTTGGAACTTTCCTAATCCTTTTTACTGAACTCAGAAAATTACACAAGATCTGGGCAAATAACCAGGTCCTACATCAACCAAGAAGAGATTTGAGGCAAATTCTACCTCTAGAGGCATGAGAAATCTTGAAATTAATTAACATTTTACTATCATTTGCCATGTTGGAACATAGCCCACAGTCCTACTCAGAAAATCTGGCCATTTCGATAACAAGGCAAGCTGTTTCAAGAGAACCTTTTCCAGCTTCATGAATCAAATTTGTCATATTGTTTGATGGACAGAGGAAGTAATACAATTCACTGGCATTGGTTCCAGTCCTCAGAAGGTAAGCAATTGTCCTGATTAGTTACATTCATTTGTAAGCCAAATTTCATGAACATTCATTGTAACTACTTTTGAGTGGCAATCAATGAATGGAAGGGCTGCAAGCAAACTTAAAAATAATCTAATCCAAACTCTGACTTTCACTGACGAAGAAATTTAGGCCTCAAGATGTTGAATGACAAACTAAAGTTCATACAGCCTAGTTAGTGGCAGTGTAAGGAAATAGAAGCCTTTGGACAGTATTTCTATTACTGACCTTAGCTAGTGTGGGCCTTCTGGATAACCTTAGATATTTTTCTTCACTGTTGTAAGCAAAACACATGAGCCTCCCTGCATCATCAAAAACCCTATCTTGGGTTTTATTTCAAGCCATAAAAACACATTTCAAACAAAATCAGTAGCAGTTTGACTTTCAGTGTGATATGTAGAAGTTATCAGAACTCTTTTGAAATGTGGACACTGTGATCACTAAAAAGGAGCTCAACTCAGTGGCAGATGTCTGACACTCCCACAGGTCCTGCTATGTAGAAATACCCTAGATGAACTTGTTTTCTCTGAAAAGGCTAATAATTCAACAAAGCATTAACAAAGAAAGAATTCTATGGATGTCCAAGAACCCATTGGAATATTTTACAACTTTGGAGAGTTCCCCAAAAGCCCACAGGTCTGAAATATTATGCAAAATTGTACTTAAGTTTGCCTTCCAAGTATTTCCTTTTCTGGACCTACTGGAGGTCATTCCTACCAGAGCTCATCAGGATGAAGCAAAAAAAAAAAGAAAAGATGAAAATTAAAAAAAAATACATAGAGCAGCTGAGAGTAACATGGTGTGGTGTGGAGTTAAAAGTCCTTAGTTAAAGTAGTCAAAAGATATGAGCAAAAAGTTCCCAAAGAAGTAATTCAAATGAATATTTGAAAGAATGCACCAAATTCAAATAATAATAGAAATTCAAAGAAAAATAATCCTGAGGTTTCACCTCACACTCCCAAAATTAGCAAAGATGATAAACTATGAAAACAGTCGATGTAGGAGGGGATGTGGAAAAACAGGCACACTAGCAAATTGTTGATTGAAGTGTGAATCAGTATACCTATTTAAGAAAGCAATTTGCAATTTTGATTATGCAAATAAAGTGAATAAAATGACTATGTTCTTTGATCCAAATATTCCACTAGTGGGTTTACAGCCTAAAAAAGTTACTGATAAGAAAAAAAAACAAAACATATACATCAAAATATTTAAAGAAGCACTCTTTTGGTATCAAAAAATTAGAAATAAAGTAGATGTCCTCAATGGGGGAATGACTAATTCAAGCATGTAAGGGAATATTACTATGGTAAAGTGAAAGACAAATATGATGAATACAGAGGCATCAAAAGATTTACACGATCTGACACAGGATAAACTAAGCAGAGCTAGAAAAACAATCTATACAATGACTATAACCTTCCAAATGGAAAGAACAACCACAAAATAATTAAAAGTGAATGCTCTGAAGTTGCGGTGAATAAGTAAGATCCCCCAAAAGTGGGAGGTTCATAAGTGTAGTACATGGTATATATTTTCAGACTTTTTCAGTATATTGATTAGTTTTTCTGATATTTTCTCTCTTCCTTGTTTCTTTAAAATATTATTTGTAATATGAGAGAGATAAATTTTTAGAAGGGAAAAGGGGAGTGAAATTGGAAGAAATTTTGGTGATTTAAAAAAGACAAAAATATCAACAAAAGTTTATTTTGCAAAAGACCTGAATCTAATCCCATTTCTGTCACTTACTAACTATGTGATCTTGAGCAAGTCACTTCTTTCTCTGAGCCTTAATTTCTTCCGATTCTAAAATAAAAAGGTTTATAAGGACAGAGGTATACTTGTAAATATTTAAAAACCAGATGACAGGAAGGGAGGGAGGAATATATATGCAAAATACACTTTTAAGTTTAAACTATACTTTTTTTTTTTTACATTTTTACATTTTCTCCATCACATTCAACAAAATAACAACTTAAGCCCTAATTTGTAGCTTTTCAATATTTCTAAGGAAAAAAATGCTCACACTGAAAATTTAAATGATCGTTTTTTTCCTTGAAGGTCCTCTTTGAAGGACCTTTGAAGGACCTTTGAAGACCTATGGACAAAGTCACTTATGTCTGTAGAACTGACACAGTTTCATATTCCAAAACAAAATAGAATACAGGACTGGAGTATTTTGCAGCTATGTTTCCCAGAACAATAGGGAGTGTGCACATCTCTATTCTCATCTATAGCAGTAACCTTCTAAAGCACAGTTCTGACTACGTCATCCCCTGCTCAATCAATGCCAGTGGATCCTTATTATCCTTAGGAAAAATATAAATGCTTCTTTGTTTAACAAAAATCCTTTGGTCCCTTCCTATTGTTTACCTTCTTTCACGTTACTTCCTCTTCATGCACTTTGTGAGCCAGACATCCTCACTCACTTATTATCCTTCAAACATGGCAGTCCATCTCCCCACTTACATCTACCTTTGGAAGTTCTCCATCCCTCAAACATGCCTCCCTGCATTACTTTCTCTTAGAATCCCTGGTTTCTTCCAAGATTAGGAGAGATTTCACCTTCTGCAGGAGGACTTTCTTGGTCTCGCTAGTCATCTGTACCTTTTATTCTATGGATTCCCTTGTATCTCATTTGTATGTATGTTGTATAAACTTATATGTGAACATGACCTCCTCTCCTTTAGAATGTAAACTATTTGAAGGCAGAGATTGTTTCACCTTTGTCTTTGTGTTCCCAGTGCTAAGCACAGTACCTGGAATGTAGCTGGCACTTAATAATGTTTGATGATGGACAGATTGATTATTGGAAATAGAGAACTGGCCTCCCAGTCAAGATTCCCCAGGTTCAAGTCTTGCCTCTATTATATACTTACTCTGTGACAGGGGCAAAGCTATTTGGTGTCTCTGTCTGTTTGACTTTAAGTACTATCTCCATATTCTAAAGCTCTCATTGGCAAAGCAGATGCTTATTGGCACTGGTATGGGAAGTTCCCTCCTATGCCAATGAAATTAGAGTCTGGTTAAAAAGACAAACAAAATAGAATAATCCAGTAGCAAGAGCTCCAGGCCTATCAGATTTTTTCTGTTTTTTCCCTCCAAATACTATACATACACACACACACGTACACACACATAAATATGTATATAGATACATAAATATACATGTGCATATATATATAAAATACACACAAGTACTGAACTATCTGTATACAACAATAATGAGGATGCTCTTTATTCAGCTCTTGCATGATTTCTCTAATTTGTTTCTCTTTCTTCTGCCAATTAGTTTGTATAGTATAAACCTGGCATAGTGGATAAGATGATGGACTTGGCATTAGGAAGACTTGAATTCAAATAGTGCATCTGATACTTTCTAGCTGGATGTGCATACAGAATAGCTATGTGAATAAGGAATTTCCCTTGGATTTCATGAGTAATAGGCTGATTGGGCCTGGGCTGATGGAAGCAGTTCCCTCACAATTTCTACTCTAATATGAGGGTTAGCTGAGGAAGAGAAAGGAACTAAACATGAAATGAGTTTGCTTTACTATTTTTAGTAGCTTTACTAAAAAGTTAGGGATGAGAAAGAATTGGCACTGTAAAAGGACATGAAGTTTAAAAGCTGTGTATGGATTTAATTTCAATTACTTTCTTTCTTGAGAACAAGATGTCAAGATTTGACTACCAGTAGTGAGCTAGACATTTTATTCTACAAAATGACATACTGCCAAAGAGGCTTATTTTAGGAAATTATACCTCTCCATGCAATGCATATCTTAGAAATCATGAGGTAATCAGGTTAAGTATATATTCCAATGATGATTGTTAAACCCTGGTCTGAGTTTTCAAAGCAAAACATAACCATTCAATTCCTCCCCTATTGATCTTTTAAAATAGGAGAAATTATTGATCTGAGATGGTTTATTTAAGTATAGTTTTCCCTGAAAACACAAAGAGGAATAGATTAAACTTCCTCCCAAGTTCTCTGTTATGTTTTTTAATTCTCTGTTGTGTCCTTTCCCACTGCTTACAAACTTGTTCCAGTCTCCTAAATTCTAACAAACAAAATAAAAGCCCCCACTTGAACTTGTCATGCTTTCAAGCTATCATACTATATCTCTCCTCGAACTGCTCTCTTAAAGGTCAGCAATGACTTCTTGCTTGCGAAATCTGATGGCTTTTTCTTTGGCATTATTCTTGACCTCCCTGCAGTAGTTGACACTATTGAATGCCCTTCCTTTTTGTGGATGCTTTCTCTTTCATTGACTTCTGGGACATTGCTCCTTCTTGTTCTCTCCTGAACTTCTTGAGTGCTCTTTTTTGGAAATCTTCCTTCACTGACTCACATTCCTATGTGTTCTTTCTCTTTCTCTACTTCTTAGAAACCTCATCTATTCCCATCATATCAGTGATCACATGATCACATCCTTGTAAATGCTTTCCAAAAGTTGGTGGAGAGAATACTACATTTGGAATCAGAATTCCTGAGTTCAAATCCTGGTGCTTACATTTGTAACCAGTGTAAAGCTGGGCAAATCATTTAACTTCTTGCATCTCCATTTTATCTGCAATTGGAGATGGTTTGAAATATGGTTGAGAAATATAGGATGATAGTTTCAAGGGATAGTAGAGTTAATGAGGAAAAGGTTGAAGATTTGAGAGATATGATGATGGAAGGGGAAATCTGCTAGAGAAAATTGGAGAGGATGAGAGAAAGTACATATGTCAAGAGGCTTGCCTCAACAAGGACGATAGCTACCTTATCAGCAGACTTGGGTGAAGAGAGAGTGAGGTGGGATGACATCGAGGAGTTCTGAGATGAAGAAGAGGGAGTTCACATCAAACACCTTTAATTTTCTCTTTAATTTTTTTCACTGTGACTTGTAATGTAAAGACTAATGTAATTCCTAGCTTGACAGAGAGGTGGGAGAGGTATAGGAGGTTTGATTAGTTAAGAGTAGGTTTAGAATAGCTTCTGTAGTGAGTGACATGAGAAATCAATTAGGGAGGAGCAGAAGTTCCACCTTGCTGTACATTGGGTAACATGAATTTGTAATTTACCCAGTCAGCACAGTTATTAGACTTCCTTCAACTTGGTTTAATGGCTCATGAGAAGGAGTAAAGAAGACAGATGGAAGAAGCAATACAAGGCTAAAGTCTGGCAAGAGATGAGTTGATAAGGGAGGAAAGGAGATCAGGAAAGATGACAGTTTAGATTTGAAATATTTATTGAGTAGAAACTAGAGCAGGAAAGTGAAGTCAAAGAAGAAAATATTGAGGGAATTGGATGTCTCACTGAGGATGAAGAGTAAACTTAGGAGGAGGAATAGGGTATAGGCAATTTTGAAATAGGTGGAATGATAGAGGATTGGTGAGATAAGGATTGTCAGAGAGTATCATTAGAGAAATGGAGCAATTGTGAATAATGGTGAGATCTAATGTGTGATTACCACTAAGTCTTACTAAAGTAGAATGCAGCAATAGGTCAGATTAAGGAAGTTGAAGGATTGGGATATTAGAAAGTTTAAGAGAATATCTATGTTTCCTAGTATAAGAAGTGGGGAAGAAAGGAAGAGGATGATACAGGAACTGAACTACTGGAGAAAGGAGAGAGTTCATCTTAATATAGGTACCATAATTTGGTTTTGGTAGAAATTTTTAAATGAATTAATTTTAATTAATTTAAACTTAAGTTTAATTAATTACTCCTTTGATGGAGGAAAGGTTGTTATTTCTTAGCTGAATTATCCCACTTTATTTTCATCTCAACGGGCCCCAAAAGACCTAAACAGCTTGGGAAAGTAAGACTTATCACAGGCACAGACTTTCTTTGGACTAAATTGGAGAAATCTCAATTTTACCATGTTTGGAAATGACAGTTGAACACAGCCAGAAAGCTCTTGAGTGCATAACTAAAACACTCAGGTTGCCAGAAAAATTGGTTTCCAAAAGAATAATTATTAGGACATTAAAATCAAGTAAATAAGAAATATAAAAGACATGACAGGTCATCTGATCTTTTGTGCATTTGGGATCACTCCCTTCTATGGAGATCTCAGTGTTACATCAGGATGAGTTTTCAATCCTCGAAGTGATGTAAATTCTATCATATCCCTTGGGAGGCTATTGTGCAAGGGGTCTCTTCTCAGTGTTTTCCCTTATACAATAAAAATCTGAAAGTTCTTTTCCTTTTCCTTTACGCCAACTCTCCTAGGTTCACTTATTCCCCAAACTGTGCTAGCAGTATTTTGACCTTTATTAGTTTTGTAGATTTAAAATACTTACGGATCCATTCTTGATATGGTAATTGCTATTCTGCAAATGGATCTTCTTTGGTTCTTCCATAGTTTCTTAAGCCATGAATCTCTCAGTCCCACTAATTACTTGTTGCTCTATTTTCCATATGTTGACGTTGCCTAAATGCAAAAAACAAAGTTCAAGGAAAATGGCAGTTTAGGGAAAATGTATGGGAAGTCAATTTGTGGTACAGCAAATTCTAAGGGTCATTTTAAGTTCTTTTGGTGTGTTTGAATTTTGTTGAACCAAATATTGCTTAAAACATTGGATATCGGGTGGAGTTTAGCCATCTCTGAGTTGATCAAGTATCAAGGAAGGGCTTTAGTAAAGCTTTAGCCTTCAATTCCATAGCCACAAATAGCCTCTTTTCTTCTGTCAGCTCAAGACAATTTTCATCTCAGAGCGTTGTCAAACATTTTATATTTGACTTTCCCAAATGCTTTCCTTTTACAGTATTCTCATACAATAAGCTGACACTAACTCAAAACTTAATTTGATATTAAGACCAATCTCACTCTGAGGTTAGTGTGTTCATTTTGTTGCCAGAATGGTAACTTTTTCTTTTAAAGCCCTTATTTTATTGATACTTTTTGTTTTTACATTAGATTTATTTCTTCAGATTCTTTATATTCATTTTTTTATTATGATATAGTAATATTTCCATTCATGTATTGGAATTGTTTTGCTGTTCCCTAATCATAAAACTCAACTTCACATCCAGTTCTTTGCTGTACACACATACACACACACACAAATACTACTATGTATATTCTGTCATGTATCTGGCACTACCTTATTTCTATCTCTGATTCCTTTAGAGTTTATGCTAAGTGGTGGGATTTCTAAGATATTTTAGCTACTTTTTTTTCTAGTGTATTTCCACATTGCTTTCCAGAATGTTTGGATCAATTCAGTGCCCTGCCAACAAGGATCTTTCTAGTATGTAGGTTTTTCCCAAGTCCCAGGTTAGAATTGTTGGAAGGTTTTCCAGACAGTGGCTAAACTATACCTATATTAATAGATGAGTTAAATATTATAGATATTATAGGGCAATAATTGTTATGATATGTAAGCTAATGTATAAGCAACTGTTTCCATACCAATAGTAACCAAAAATTCTTCAACAGATCATTCTCTTAAGGCGGTCAAAAATTCTTCTATAATACTCACAGAGTGAAATTGCTTAGCAGTTGTTGGATTTTTTCTTACTATTATTGATGTTTTATGACTATTGTGAAGATAAATATCTTTCAGATCTAGGCTGATTAGAGGCAATGTGCTGTTATGGATAGTGTGCTACATTTTATCTCAAGAAGATCTGAGTTCAAATTCCAGATTATCTGTTGCTGTTCCCTAGTCATAAAACTCAACTTCACATCCAGTTCTTTGCTGTACACACATACAAATACTACTATGTATATTCTGTTCTGTATCTGGCACTACCTTGTATCTATCTCTGATTCCTTTAGAGTTTATGCTAAGTGGTGCTGTGGGGCTCAGGCTCTTACTCTCAGTCTTCTGGTCTATAAAATCACGATAATGGTTTCTGTTGTATTTGTCTCCTAAAATTGTTACAGGATGACATATGCAAGTCATTTCAAAGTATGACTTAAACTGGGCAAGTGATTTTCCAATTCTAATGCACTATAAAACTAGCAGTTATTGATGCTATTTCAAAACTAATGCATGTAAATTGATGAGATTTTAGTGGACTATTGTTGTAGGTTGATTTATATTCATTTTATATCCTATTTAGTTTCTGAACCACTTCCATTTTAGTATTATCAAAAATTCTTTTTTTACATCTTGAGCACCATTAAATAAGACGACCAATTCTCGACCTTTGTGGCTACCTGTTATAAGGCTTTTTCAAGTAGATTGCTTGCCATCCTTTTTTTTGTTTGTTTACTCTCTCCCAGCCTGTTCCAAATCCATGTGATTCTGTTCATATCCATGACAATTAGAACTAATTTTGCAAGTAAAAGTTCATGACACACTGTTTCAAATGGTCCACTGGAGTCCAAATAAATGACGTCTGTTATATCCCCTTCATCCCCTAATTTTGTAATTCTATTAAAAAAATTGAGATGTTAGTTTGGCTTAGTTTGCTTGTTAAGAACCCATGTTGCTTATGGCTCAAGATTCCATTGTTTTCTAAATGGTTGCAGATTGTTTCTCAATGTTGGTCCTGTTATTACATTCTGCATTGATATATTTGAGTGTACATGTATTGTTTGCATGATGTTGTTCGTGTTTACTAACTAGGGAAATTCTTGAAATAAACTTGAAGGCAAGTGAGTTCTGGAATCACTTCTCTTCCTTTGTGAAATATGAATATGGTATTTGTTTGGATAGTACTGTTTGGAGGATGTTTTACTTCTTTATCATTCCTCTAAGATTTTTGATTAATAAATGTGACAGTTGATGAGCCTGTCAATGAATTTCCTTTGTATATTATAATTGTTGGTGTTCAATTTTAACCATCTGGTTATTATTGTAGATTTAGTTGGAAAGGATCTTAAGAGTCATTGAGTCCAACACCCTCATTTTACAAGTTTTTCAAACAGTAAAAATTTCATCCCAAAGACTTCCTTTGAAGCCTCATCTTGTCACAGAGGTTAACCTGGTCATAAAGTCTGGAAATATTCTTCAATCTAGAAAGACTTTAAGGATAGACTCATGATTGTTGCTTGAGGCCTACTCTGAGCCTTATCACTTAATGATCTTTTTTTACTTTGTATCCACACGTGACAGACAAAAATATTAAATGATATTCAGATCTGTGTTTCCTCTTTTTAATAATTCAGTAGTGATAGAAGAATGGGTATGTGGGGGTGAAGCAGAAACTAGGAAAGAAGGTGCTAAGAGTCACACATTAAGTCAATTGTTGATAATTCTAATGTCTTGCCATCACTTGTCTCCTTCCACTTAAAGTAACTGACAAGATTAATAGGATTCTAGACCTTTGTACATCAAGCAAGTGAGAATGCTTCTCTATTGCATCATTCAACTATAGGTTTTAAGTATGGGGAAAAATCCCATGATCAGTTTAGATGCATTTGAAAACCACTGGATGAGCTATACTATTATTGCACTGAAAGTATGTTCAGCTTCTTTGAAGAAACTGGGTGACTCCTTAGTGGTTCTCTGTAAAATGGCAAACCAGTTTGAATCTCAGGAATTCAAGTACTTGCCAGAAAACAGGAAGCTTCCAGCCAAGTCCCTGAGAAAGATCATCTTCTTCTGACTGGATGCCTTGTACCCTCAATCTCCTGCTGGACAGTATGGCTCCTGAGGGAAAGTCTTGTGGGCCCTGGCATGGGATCTTCCATATGTCGCAGAATAACTTTCCCCTGTGCAAGGAGTGAATTTTCCCTGCACTGGGAGCCTACCACATGCTGCTCTCATCTGATATTCAATCTCAGGAGAGAAGTGTTACACTTTCTGCTAAAGAGGCTCCTTGCCATTTCCATCACCTTAATGTACACTGTGTTCATGAGGGAAGGTAGATGGGACCGCGCCAGATGCCTTTGATCTACTACAAAGCAATGACTTCCATTTTTGCTAGCTTAAGTGCATCCTTTTGCCAGCCTGATATCTCAACTGAGATGTGGAAAACCTCTGGTGGAAAGAGGAGTAATCTTCCCTTTGACCTCAGGCCTTTATTTCCTGTTGTTTTTCCAGTCCTTTGAGGAAAGAAGAATAATGGTGATGGAGAGCAGGTATTTATTCTTCTGCTAGACAGGTTCAACTTCTATTTCCTGCTGTTCCTTTTTCTATCTAATATCTAGCCTTCCAGTGCAAGAAGAGTAGTAAAACAAGACCTCCTATCTGATAATGTGTCTCCCATCTTATCTTGAACTTGCCTTTAGTCCAATTTCCAACCTTCTTGGGAAAAGGAGGGTCACTTTCCACTCAATGCTAAAATTTTCATACCCTTCACAGCCCAATGATTCTGAATACCCGTATACCACAATCCAAAACCCATTTCCCAGCCCCTCCACTCAATTCCTTATATTCATCCCTCTCAATGGTCCTATACCAAATTTCCAAACAAATATCACTCACCCCTTCCACTTTGCCCTCTGGCACCCTATGCCATGGGTGATAAGCTTCCCCTTTTCCTAAACCTTTTCCTCTCCCTCTCCTATCCACTAACTATTGCTGAAAACTGATTTCTTTCAATTACACAGCCTCCATGACCATCCTTTCCAGTACTGATTGAATTTTCACTAATTCCCCTCAGTCACTGGATGAGTCAAAGGAGTCCAATTATTCCTTCCTCCCTATTGCTACTTCTAGCTTCTTTCTACCCCCATCACTCAGTAAACTCTTCTCCTTTGAGAGTTATGCTAGTTAGATTTACCACCCAATAAAAATCCTAGTAGCTGTTGTCTATAGACAAGTAGATCACTCCACTTCTTTCCTTAATGAGTGTGACACATGGCTCACAATTTTTTCCTCCTTTCCAACTCTTACCTTCATACTAGGGGAATTCAACATACATATTGATTTCCCTAAAACATCCTAACCACTCAATTTCCCAATGTACTTACTTGCCATGAATTATTTCTCTATCTTACCTCGGTCACACAGAGATACTAATACTCTTGATCTTAATATCTCTCACAATATACCACCTCCATATTCAAGAATTTCAAAAATTCCCTTATCTGAACATACTATGTTGAATCTTCACCTCCATATCTGCCTACCTTTACTATACCCTACTTTTCATGTCCACCCTGATCACTATTCCATGTAACCCCTGTTCCCAACCTCTTAGTTGAGAACCTTTCTTCATATTTTACAGGAAAAATGAATCCATTTTCCTTGAGCTCCTTCTTTTCCCCTCTTCTTCATCTCACAGCATGCAAATTCTTCCTCACTATGTCCTTCCTCACCTCTGTCTCACCTGATGAGGTAGGTGCCTTTACACCTACAAGATCAAATAGAAATCTTCTGTTTGCATTCAAAACCCTTCACAACATGCCCCCCACCATGGCCAATCCCCCTCTCCCTGCCACATACACATTTCCAGTATTGTTAAACTTTATTCTTTGCTATGTATTGTTTGATTCAGTGACACTGGCCTCCTGGCTGTTTTTCAAACAAGACTTTCCAACTCTAAGCCTTAGGCATTTTCTCTGGCTGTCTCCCATGCCTGGAATGTTATTCTCATCTTCATCTACTGACCTTCCTTACTACCTTTAAGTCCCAGCTAAAATCCCATCTTCTATAGGAAGCTTTTTCCAACTTCACTTAGTTCTAGTTCTTTATCTTTCTTATTTCATATTTATCCTTTATATAGTTTATTTTTACATATCCATGTGCATATTGTCTCCTCACTAGTTTGTGAGTTCCTTGAGGGTAGGGACAAACTTCTGCTTCTTTTTTTTTAAATCCCCAATACTTAGCACAGTGCACAGTACTTAGTACACAATTAATAAATATTTATTGACTGTCTGACTTTGGGGATCAGGAGGGTGAAGCACTCTAAACTCAGCTTTAGCTTCAGTCTCTTCCACTTCTTTCTTTGGATTGAAGAGAACGTCACAAAGTTCAAATGAACTTTTCCTTTCAATCCTAGCAATGTCCCTATGTAATGGGAAGCAAAGTAGGATCTTTTGTTGTTTTATGGATTAAGTTTTAGCCAATCAAGTTCCTTTGGTTGAATCTTGCCTTTTACTGAACAAAAAGCCTTTGATTGAATCAAGAGTCTTTGATTGGAAACAGAGTATGTATATATATATATATATATATATATATACGTATATATATACGTATATATATATATATATACGTATATATATACGTATATATATATATATACGTATATATATACGTATATATATATATATATATATATATATATATATGTAGAGAGAGAAGCAGAGCTGAGAGAGAGAAGTGAGAGTGAGTGGGCTAAGGGAACTTGCTTGTGGGGAGGCCTAACAGAAAGACAGTGATATTGGTGCTACCTCTGTTAATCTATGTTGATTTCTTAGACCGAAGTCCTGTCTGTTGGTCTGTGTTAATTTCTCAGAAAGAAGCTCTATCTGTTGATTTTATGAATGAACTGAGCTGAAAAGCCATGGGAAGGAGGCTTGGTTAAGCCCCTTTTAAGAGCTGTAAAGGGTGTTGAGATGATGGTATTGGTAATGTGTATAAATATTGTTATAGCCCTGTTAAGCTTTGTTTTCCTCGAAACAGAAGCTTCAGGCAGAAGCCACTGGAGCCTACTTTGAAGCAGAAGCAGGAAGAGTTTGGAGTGGAATAGTCCCCATGAACTGAGACAAGGAACCAGAGCAGAGAGCTGCTTGTGTATGAACACAGGCAAGAGCTGGGAGTGGTCAGCCCATGAAGGAGAAGGCATGGGGTTTGGAAGTCAGCCTCCAGTTAAGATGAGAAAGGACTTTACTTGGATACTGTGTATTGATTAAGGAGGTGCTTCTTACAGTGACCTAGGGGTGGATGGTGTGTATTTTCTGCTACCCCTTAAGGATGTATCATGCTGGGGAGGCCCTAGCCTGTGAACCCATTTCTTTGAGGATGCAATGACATATACTATACAACCTATGACATACTGAATGTTATGAGATACATAAATGTATTAGATGATATGTTTTCCTTAAGGATGTTGCTATGAATGTTATACTTTACTTTATTGGACAATGTTTAGTTTATTATTTAGACCTTAAAATTATTTACAGCTGCAGTCCTCAGTTGTGCTGCCATGATTGGCATTACACCATGGTATAGCAATAGTTGCTGTCAGCAACTGGACATCTGGAGCCAAAGATAGATTGGGCAGCTAGGTGGGGGTAGTGTATAGAGTGCTGGGTCTGAAGTCAGGAAGATCTGAGTTCAAATACAGTCTCAGATACTTACTAGCTATGTGCTCTTGGGCAAGTGACTAGGGTTCTATTTGTCTCAGTTTCCTCATCTAGAAAAGGAAATGGAAAACCACTGTAATATCTTTGTCAACAAAACTCCAACTGGAATCATGAAGAGTAGGACATGATTGAAACAACTAAAGAATAGCAATAAAATAGACTGGACACAATAAGGAAAGTCAGATTTAAGACTTTGTAAAGAGCTGCAGAAAAGCTACACTATGCTCAAGGAAGCAATCTTGAAAATTTCAGCAAAAAGGACCTCTAGGCACTATGTTACTTCTTTGTCACATGTGATTTTTAACCTTGAGATCATTTTCTGTTTGACTCTATAGATTGTCATATTTTCATGTATATTTTGTTTCAATTATATAACCTTAGAAAATGACTTTTTCAAAACTAAGGGTTGACTAAATATGGTCAAAGGACCACATTTGATCAAACACATTTTCTTTGGTATTTCTTGAAAGCTAAGAAAGTTTGTGGGTTTTTTTTTTAATTTTAGGTATAATAAAACTCTTTTAAAATATTTTAAAAATTTTCTTAGCTTATGTGTTATACAAAAACAAGTGGCAGACTAGGCTTGGCCTTTAGTTTGGTCTTCTAGTTATAGCTTGTCCTCTGTCCTAAAAGGTTAATATACCAAATAATTGATATTAATTGATAATTGCCAGAGGAAATACACTGATAGGGTATAATGAGCCACTTTCCCTAGGCATGTACTAGGAAGATATCCCAAAAATCCCTTGGGATTACCCCATTGAACCACAAACAGAAGATGTAGTAGTTACTTTCTGGGGATCTAATATGTGAAGCACGGATTGGAAGAGTACTTCCAAAGCATTAGCTACATTTTTGTAATGACCAGCAAGTTAATATACTCTACAAATACCAGAATACCATCTATGTTGACATTCTTGTGATAAATGAAAACAAACCAATAAATATTAAAAAAAAGTTGAAGTTAAGTGGAAAGATTATTTTTTCTTAGATGTTCTTCAGAGGCAAATAAAAGATTTTTCCAAATAAGATCATCCTATACGCAAGAAGAAATATGATTTCATGGGTCAACAGGAGCAAAGCAAGGTTGGATGATCAAGTGCTCCATGAAATCATATTTCTTCTTGGTTATAGAAAGATCTTGTACTAGTACAGATTGTAACTCTTTTATGCATTATTATCTTGTTAAATTCTTATTCATTTTGCCCATAAATCCTCTATGAAGGATGGATTAAACATACCAGAAGTGTCCTTCTAGTTCATTAACCTTCTCTGGGTACCAGTCTTCCTGACTTTCCTTATATGAATGGTCCATCTCCTTTTCAGAATATACATTCTGAATTTTCTTCTTTCTGATTCTAAGGCTATAAATTATGGAAAAGCAGTCTCAGACCAATAACAATTCAAAGGTCGATGGGAATAGAGAGGACATAAGCAAGCTGCATATTACCAGTTATGACATGAGAAATAGTGCAAAAGATAATATTGTTAATATTTATAACTAGAAAAGTAGGTAGATCAGACTTAAAACAAGATTAAGAGCTGTCATATAAACAACCTAAAAGATAAGATACCAAACAAACTAGGAGAAGGTGTTTCTTGCCAACTTGAACATACAGTATTTTTTTTAATCAGGCAGACCAAAATTATATGGGATGAGAAGTTTCAATCTCTACTTTTAAAAGTAGAATCAATATTAGTAAAGTCAGAAACCTACTTTACTGTCATAACTTTTGCAAATCTTTTCCTTTTTTCGAAAGGAACTTTATAAATTCTTTGGATGTCCTTGCAGCAATTAATTTATATTGATTTAAGTTCTAGATAAAATAATTACAAATCAATGTCATTTCTGGTGTTGATTTCCCCTTATTTAAAATTCTCAGTAACCTATTTAAATCTGAATATTTTTTTAGAATTTTGAACTCAACAGGAATAATAAAAAAATGGAAATGTACATATACATAGTATAACAGAAGGGCCTTATAAATGATATGGTAGATCAAGCATGGCTTGCTTATCCTTTAAATATACAATAGATTTAATATGTAACTTACAAAGCCATCCTACTTGCCTGAAATTCTGTCATTTTGTACATAAAAATATTTTAATAACTTACTTCTATTTTGGGGATTAAATCTTAATTGTGTGTCACTTGAATCACACACATAAAAAGGAGATCCATGCTGGAGGTGATACAAATGTAAGAGCAATAAGTATTACCTGATTTACAAGGTATTTTTTAATTTTTTTAATTTTAAGTTTTTAACACTTATTTTAACAAAATTTTGAGTTTCAAATTTTCTCCTCATCTCTCCCCTTCCCCCTCCTCGATCATCTTGCATTCTGATTGCTCCTTCCATCAATGTGCCCTCCCTACTAACACCCCTCCCTTCCCTTATCCTCATCTTCTTTCTTGTCCTGTAGGGCAAGATAAATTTCTATACTCCATTACCTGTATTCCTTATTTCCCAGCTGTATGCAAAAACCATTCTCAACATTCATTCCTAAAACTTTGAGTTTTAATTTCTCTTCCATCCTTCCCCCTACCCACCCCCACTGAGAAGGCAAGCAATTCAACATAGACTATATATGTGTAGTTTTGCAAATGACTGCCATAACAGTCATATTGTGTAAGACTAACTACATTTCCCTCCATCTTATCCTGCCCCCCATTTCTTCTATTCTCTCTTTTGACTTTGTCCCTCCCCAAGAGTGTTTACTTCTAATTGCTCCCTCATCCCATTTGCCCTCCTTTCCATCATTCCCCCACCCTGCTTATCCCCTTCTCTCCTACTTTCATATAGTGTTAAATAGATCTTCGTACCAAATTGAGAGTGCATGTTATTCCTTCCTTATGCCAAATGTGATGAGAGTAAGCTTCACTTTTTCCCTTTCACCTCCCAACTTTTTTCCTCTATTGGAAAAGCTTTGTCTTGCTTCTTCTAAGAGAGATGATTTGTTCCATTCCTCTCTCATTCTTTAATTTTATTTTTTTAGATATCATCCCTTCCTATTCAACTCACCCTGTGCTCTCTGTCTCTCTCTGTCTCTGTCTGTCTCTCTCTCTCTCACTGCATGTGTGTACGTGTGTGTGTGTGTGTGTGTGTGTGTGTGTGTGTATAATTCCTCCAACTACCCAGATAATGAGAAAAGTTTCAAGAGTTACAAGTATTATCTTTCCATGTAGGAATGTAAACAGTTCAACTATAATAAATATAGACCATATTTTCCCCTGAAATATTATACTCAGTTTTGCTGAGTAGGGGATTCTCGGTTTTAATTCTAGTTTCTTTGACTTCTGGAATATTGTATTCTAAGCCCTTCGATCCCTCAATGTAGAAGCTGCTACATCTTGTGTTATCTTGATTGTATTTCCACAATACTTGAATTGTTTCTTTCTAGCTGTTTGTAATAATTTCTCCTTGATCTGGGAACTCTGGAATTTTACTACAATATTCCTAGAAGTTTCTCTTTTTCAGTCTTTTTCAGGTAGTGATCAGTGGGTTCTTTCAATATTTATTTTACTCTCTGGTTCTAGAATATCAGGGCAGTTTTGCTTGATAATTTCATGAAAGATGATTTCTAGACTCTGTTTCTGGTCATGGCTTTCAAGTAGTCCCATAATTTTTAAATTGTCTCTCCTGGATCTATTTTCCAGGTCAGTTGTTTTTCCAATGAGATATTTCATGTTGTCTGCTATTTTGTCATTCTTTTGGTTTTCTTTTGTAATTTCTTGGTTTCTCATCATCATTAGCTTCCATCTACTCCATTCTAATTTTTAAAGAACTATTTTCTTCAGTGAACTTTTGAACCTCCTTTCCCATTTGGCTAATTCTGCTTTTTAAAGCATTCTTCTCCTCATTGGCTTTTTGGACCTCTTTTACCAATGAGTTAGCCTTTTTTTAAAGGTATTGTTTCCTTCAGCATTTTTGGGGTCTCCTTTAGCGAGCTGTTGACTTACTTTTCATGATTTTCTTGCATTGCTCTCAGAGTCTCACTTTTCTTCCCAATTTTTCCTCCACCTCTCTTACTTGGTTTTCAAAATCCTTTTTGAGCTCTTCTATAGCCCAGGACCATTGCATATTTATTTTGGAAGTTTTGGTTGCATACTTTTATGTCTTCCTCTGAGGGTAACCATTGTTGCTCCTCATTCTAAAGGATGGGAGAGAATACCTGTTCACCAAGAAAGTAACCTTATATAGTCTTATCTATTTCCCTTTTTTGGACATTTTTCCAACCAGCTGCTTGACTTTTGGGTCTTTTGTCAAGAGTAGGGTATACTCTGGGGACCTGTGATTTCTCAGTTCTTCCAAGGTGGCACAAGCAAGGGAGAGGAGTTTGCTCCCTGTCCTGGGTCATGGCTGAGATTTAGATCAGCTTCTCAATTCCCCCAGGGGCCTTATACTGAGTGTTCCAACAATGGAACAACGCATGCTGACTGCTGCCTGCTGTGGCCACCATCAGCCACTGCTGCTACTGCCTCCACTGCCCCAGTCTGGGGTCAGAGTTAGGAGAGGACTCTGCTCCCTTGTCACAGAGGTAAAAAGCCCTGTCACTGACCTTTGAAGCTGCCCTTGGTGCCTGTGGGCTGAGGGATCCATGAACCTCTGCTACTGGGGAATCCATCCCAGAGGCCTGCTCCTCCAGATGCCTCATGGCCCAAGCTGGACTGTGCTGTGCTCTGTGTCCAGTCCAACGGATCCCTCCTCCTGGCCCTCCAGGTAACCCAGGACTGAAAATCTCCTCCACTCCATTGTTCTGTGGCTTCTGATGCTCCAGAATACATTGAGAGTCTTTCTTCAGAGGTATTTTATGGGCTGTAGGGGAAGAGCTAGAGTATGTGCGCCTTTCTGCTCCACCATCTTGGCTCTGCCCTCTTCTATGATATGGATAATAAGCAAAAATGTAATTCAATACAGTTTCTTTCACAGCAATTCATACATTGCAATTATTCAGGATTTTATGAAAACTACAACAGAAATAGCTCTGTTCAATAACCATCTGATTATATGTATGTTTCCCTAAAATATTTACCATTGTGATGGAAACCAGAGTAAATTTAAAGTAAAGAAAGGATCCCCCAAAGATGGTGAGATCTCCAAATGGGAGCATTTGGAGATGACAATGATTGCTCTGAGTTGCAAGATATTACAGCACCTCCTAGAAAAGAGATATAGTTGCTCAAAATAATTTGGCCTGTCCATCTATGCAAGAAACTCAATTTCAAATGCCATTGTCTAATTTTCTTTATACATATCAATATATAAAGAATTTTAGAGACCTTATCCAAAGTATCTATTTCTGTGAGAGAGGAGAGAAATGTGCACTAAGCTGAGACCAAATATGAAAAGGAGAAGAAGAGTAGGCAAAGTTGCTTTGAAAAAAGTATGAAACATTTTTGCTGAATCCAAGCAAAGGCCTGTCTTTCAAACTTTTTACCAGTGTTGCTGAATAGCTACAAGAACTGAAACACCAAGACTGATGAAGAGCTAAAGATGAACATTGCATAAAGGTCAGTGGAAAAATGCATGTGTCATGCTACTGCAGTGTATAATCAATAAAGAACTCTAAAGAAGCATAGGAAGAAATAGTGCTATCAAAAAAATGAAGAGAAGGTAGGTTGGTAATTACACAAGAGCATGGGATGACTAGGGATAGCCTCACAATGTGGGGAGAAAGTAAAAAAGACCTCCAAGATGTTGAATGTATTTTCATGTGGCAAAATTTTGGAAAGACCTCTATGGAGTCATACAAGATAGAATAGCATGGATTGAGATCATCATCATTGAAAAGTACTCCCAAATCAATGAGATTTGGATTATGGATACATTATGATATTGTGTAAGAAATGATTATTTCTTTTCTTTAAAAAAATATTTATTTATTTTTAGTTTTCAACATTCATTTCCACAAAATTTTGAGTTCCAGATTTTCTCCCCATCTCTTCCCTACCCCCACTCCAAGACACCATGCATTCTGATTACCCTTTCCCCAATCTGCCCTCCCTACTATCACACCCTTCCCTTCCCTTAGCCCCATCTTCTCTCTTTTCTTGTAGGGCAAGATAGATTTCTACATCCCATTCCATGTATTTCTTATTACTCAGTTGGGTGCAAAAACAAATCTCAACATTCATTTCTAAAACTTTGAATTCCAACTTCTCTACCTTCCTCCTTCCCCACCCATGCATTGAGAAGGCAGGCAATTCAATACAGGCTATATATGAGTTTTGCAAAAGATTTCTGTAATAGTTATGTTGTGTGAGACTAACTATATTTCCCTCCATCCTACCCTGTCCCCCATTTATTCTATTCTCTCTTCTATCTCCCTACCCAAAGTGTTTGCTTCTAATTACTTTCTCTTCCTATTCTATCCTCTCCCCATACCCCACTTATTCCCATCTCCCCTTCTTTCCTGCAGTGTAAGAAAGATTTTCATACCAAATTGAGTGTGCATGTTATTTGCTCCTTAAGCCAAATGTGATGAGAGTAAGCTTCACTTTTCCCCTCTCACTTCTCCCCTTTTCCCCTCCACTGAAAAAGTCTTTTCTTGCCTCTTTTGTGAGAGATAATTTGCTCCATTCCATTTCTCCCTTTCTCTTTCTAATATATTCCTCTCTCACCCCTTAATTTTATTTTTTTAGATATCATCCCTTCCTATTCAACTCATCCTGTGCCCTCTGTCTATATGTATATAATTCCTCTAACTACCCTAATACTGAGAAAAGTCTCAAGACTTACAAATATTATCTTTCCATGTAGGAATGTAAACAGTTCAATTTTAGTAAGTCTCTTATGATTTCTCTTTCCAGGTTACCTTTCCATACTTCTCTTGATTCTTGTGATGGGAAGTCAAATTTTCTAATCAGTTCTGGTCTTTTCATCCAGAATACTTGAAAGTTCTCTATTTCATTGAGTAACCATTTTTTCCCCTGAAATATTACACTCAGCTTTTCTGGGTAGGTGATTCTTGGTTTTAATCCTAGTTCCTTTAACTTCCGGAATATCATATTTCAAGCCCTTCAATTTCTTAATGTAGAAGCTGCTAGATCTTGTATTATCCTGATTGTATTTCCACAATATGTGAATTGTTTCTTTCTGGCTACTTTCTATATTTTCTCCTTGATCTGGGAACTATGAAATTTGACTACAATATTCCTAGGAGTTTTTCTCTTCGGAACTCTTTCAGGAGGTGACTAGTGGATTCTTTCAAAATTTACTTTACCCTCTGGTTCTATAATATCAGGGTATTTTTCTTGATAATTTCATGAAAGATGATTTGTAGGCTCTTTTCTGGATCATGCCTTTCAGGTAGTCCTAGAATTTTTCAATTGTCTTTCCTGGATCTATTTTCCAGGTCAGTTGTTTTTCCAATGAGATATTTCACTGTCTTATATTTTTTCATTCCTTTGGTTTTGTTTTATAATTTCTTGATGTTTCATATAGTCATTAGCTTCCATCTGTTCCATTCTAATCTTTACGGAATTATTTTCTTCAGCGAACTTTTGGACCTCCTTGTCCCTCTGGCCAATTCTTCTCTTGATTGACTTTTAGGATCTCTTTTGTCATTTGGGTTAGTTTATTTTTTATAGTGTTATTTTCTTCAGCATTTTTTGAGTCTCCTTTAGTAAGCAGGTGACTCATTTTTCATAATTTTCTTGCATCACTCTCATTTTTCTTCCCAAATTTTGGTCTACTTCTCTTACTTGATTTTCAATATCCTTTTTGAGCTCTTCCATGACCTGAAACCAATTCATATTTTCTTGGAGGGTTTCATTGGAAGAGCTTTGACTTTGTTGTCTTCCATTTGCTTGTTTTGGTCTTCCTTGTCCCCAAAGTAAGATTCCATTGTCTGATTCTTTTCCCAGTTTTTGTTCACTTTTCCAGCCATTTACTTGACTTCTGAGCTCTTTGTCAAGGTAGTTCTCTGCTTCCAGTGGGGGTTAGGGGGTGTACTCAGTCACTTCATTCTCCCCACAATATGTGGTCCCAGAGCTCCAGAAATAGTGGATACATCTAGCGGAGCCAAGATGGCGGAGTAGAAAGACTCACCTATG
The DNA here is from genome assembly GCA_028658325.1 of Potorous gilbertii. NCBI lineage: Eukaryota > Metazoa > Chordata > Mammalia > Diprotodontia > Potoroidae > Potorous > Potorous gilbertii. The sequence continues at coordinate 656,016,771 of CM053769.1, read as the reverse complement.
CTAAGTCCAAACCCACAGCCCATAGATTTCCTGTAAAAAGAACTCCTGACAAATTCTGGAGCAGTGGAGGCCGCGCAGCAGCACAGTGAAGGAGATTTCCGTTGCAGAGAGCCCTGAAAAACCAACTGCAAAGGTACCGCGGACGGGAGCAGAGTCCTGTCCTGTCGAGCGCTCCCCTCTCCCACCCCGGCCACGCGGCACTGAGAGGAGCGAGCAGAGCCCAGCAGGCGGCAGGGACCTGAATCTCCGGGCGGCGCGTAGGTCCCACAGACGCACAGGTCAGTGAGGGAGACGGGCTGAGAGGGGAGCGGGGGATCTCCGGGACTCGGACCCCCTGGGAAGCGGCCGCTGCGGCAGAGGCTGAAGCAGCTTGGCCAGAGACTCCCAGAGCGGGCTGGAGCTCCACCCCAGCTC
>CM053769.1:655977932-656015857 GCA_028658325.1 Potorous gilbertii | reverse complement strand
GAATGCAGAAGATTTGTGGGGGTTTATTTTGTAACCTGCAACTTTGCCAAAGTTGTTTATTATTTCAAGTAGTTTTTTACTTGAATCTCTGGGATTCTCTAAGTATATCATCATATTAATTGGGTTTTTTTGATTCATTCTTTTTCTAGGTTTTTTAGTTGCATGTCCAATTCTTTGATTTCTTTCTCTATTTTATTCATGTAAGCACTTAGAGATATAACTTTTCCCCTAAGACCACTTTGGTTGCATCCCATAACTTCTGGTATATTGTCTCATTATTGTCATTGCCTTGGATGAGATTATTGATTGTTTCTATAATTTGTTATTTGATTCACAATTCTTTAGGCTTAGATTATTTGGTTTCCAATTAATTTTTGATCTATCCTTCCATGACCTTTTATTAAATGTAATTTTTGTTGCATCATGATCTAAAAAGAAGGCATTGGATTATGAGGTTTTTATGCCCTAGTATATGGTCAATTTTTGTGTAGGTACCATGTATCACTGAGACAAAAGTACATTTATTTCTATTCCCATTCAATTTTCCCCAGAGGTCTTCCATATCTATCTTTTTCCAGAATTCTATTCACCTCCTTAATTTCTTTCTTGTTTACTTTGTGGTTGTATTTATCTAGTTCTAGGAGGGGGAGGGGGATGTTAAAATCCCCCACTAGTATAGTTTTGCTGTCTCTTTCTGTAACTCACTTAACTTCTCCAAGAATTTGGATGCTATACCACTTGGAACAAATTTGCTTAGTACTGGTATTACTTCATTGCCTATGCACCTTTAAGTAAGATATTGTTTCTTTCCTTATTTATTTCAATTAGGTCTCTTTTTGCTTTTTTCTTTGTCTGAGATCAGGATTAGTATTCCTGCTACTTTTTTACTTTAGCTGATGCATAATATATTCTGCTCCAGACTTTTACCTTTACTCCATGTGTATCTCTCTGCTTCAAATGTGTTTCTTGTAAACAACATATTGTAGGATTCAGGTTTTTAATCCACTTGGCTATCTGCTTCTGTTCTATAGAGAAGTCATCCCATTTGCATTCAGAGCTATGATTCCTATGTATTCCCATCTATCCAGTTTTCCCATTTATACTTTTTTCTCCCCTTTCTTCCTTTCCCTTCTCACCTGTATTTTGCATCTGCCCACCACCTCCCTCAATCTACCCTCCCTTCTATCAACTCCCTCACCTTTTCTTTCCTTTCTCCCCTCCTACTTCCCTATAGGTAAGGTAAATTTTTATACCCAGCTTTGTGTGTTTGTTACTCCTTCTTTGTGCAAATCCTTTGAGAATAAAGTTGAAACAATACTCACCCTCCTCGCTTCTTTCCCTTTACTATAATAGGTTCTTTTTTGCATCTCTTCATGTGATATCATTTACCTTATTCTACCTTCCCATTTGCTGTTCTCCTAGTACAATCTTTTGTTTCAGATCTTAATTTTCTTATATCATTGTATAAAAATCAATTTATGTCCACACCCTCTATCTATGAATACCCCTTCTAACTAACCTCATGAGATACAGTTCTCAAGAATTACAACTATTATCATTTTTGTGTAAGATATAAACAATTTAATCTTATTGAATAATGTTTTTTTAAATTTCCTCTTTACTTTTTATGCTTCTCTCGATGCTTGTATTTGAAGCTCAAATTTTCTATTCAGATCTACTCTTTTCACAAAGAAAATTTGAAAGTCCCTTATTTCATTGAATATTCATCTTTCTACCTGACAATTTATGTTCAATTTTTCTGGGCAGTTGATTCTTGATTGTAATTCAAGTTCCCTTGCTTTCCAGAATATCATATTCCAAGTCCTCCAATCCTTTAATGTAAAAGATGTTATGTCCTGTGTAACCCTGTCACTCCTTGATATTTGGATTGTTCTTTATAGCTGTTGGAAGCATTTTCTCCTTGATCTGATAATTCTGGAATTTGCCTACAATATTACTTGGAGTTTTCATTTGGGGATACATTTCAGGAGGTGATTAGTGGATTCTATTACTATTTTACCCTCTGGTTCTAGGATATCAGGGAAATTTTCCCTGATAATTTCTTAAAAGATGCTGTCCAGGATCTTTTTTTGATCATGGATTTCATGTAGTCCAATAATTTTTAAATGATCTATTAAATAATTCTTAAATGATCTATTTTCCAGGTTAGTTAGATTTCCATTGAGGTAATTTACATGTTCCTCTATTTTTTCATTCTTTTTGCTTTTGTTTGACTGAATCTTGATGTCTCATAGTGTCATTAGTTTCCACTTGGCCAATTCTAATTTTTAAGGAATTATTTTCTTCAATAAGGCTTTGTACCTCCTTTTCCATTTGAAATGAATTTTTTATTTAGTGATTTTTTTCCCACTTGGCCAATTGTATTTTTTAAGGAATTGTTTTCTTCAGTCAATTTTTGCCTTACCTTTCCCAAGTTGTTGACTTCTTGCATACTTCTCATTTCTTTTTCCATTTTTTTTCAACCTCTCTTATTTGATTTTTAAAATACTTGTTGAGTTCTTCCAAGAAGACTTTTGGGTCCTGTGATCAATTCACAAACCTCTTTGAGGTTTTACATGTATTCATTTTAATATTGTCTTCTTCTGAGTTTATGTTTTGATCTTCCTTTTCACCATAGTAAAATTCTACAGTCATGATTCTTTTCTATTTTTTTTTGTTCATTTTTTAAAATTGAGCTCTTCTTCTGAGGCAGAAGATATTGTCCCAAAACTCTCTTGCTGGTGGCTAGGGCTCTGGTCATTCACTTTCTGCTGTGGGGCCTGAGGTGCTAATGGCTTAGCAACAGGCAAGGTGGCCTGTTGTGCCCTGGGTTCTGTGGGTTGTAATTTGCCTTCTGCACTGGGGTATCCTGATGTGCCACTAGCATGCTGAACCAAGACTTCGGGGCCTTATTTGCTGATGTGTGCTGTTGCTAAGAGCCTCCCACCAGGTTGTTCAGACTCTACATGTGATGGGTTGTGCTCCCCTTTTATCCAAGTGAGACGGACCTTTCCTGAATTCCTCCTAAATTTTCTTGAGCTAGAAAACTGTTTCACCCTTTTTTGTTGATTCTGTCACTTCAGAGTTCTTTTAGAGGTTTAATATTGTTTCTGAGGGAAACTGGGGAGAGCTCAGAAACTTCCTGGCTTTTCTCCATCATTTTAGCTCTGCTTCCTGACCATTGTTCCTTGACCCACATACAGGCTTTTTATAAGACAAGTTAGAGACTACCTCTTTGAGGACTTGCCCAAATTTTCTTGTGATTTTCATAGTCAAATACTTTAGTGCAATCAATAAAGCAGAAGCATATTTTTTCCCCTGAAACTCCCTTTCTTTCTCCATAGTTCAGCAAATGTTAACAATTTGGTCTCTAGTTCCTCTGCCTCTGAAAAGTAGCCTACTTTTTTGGTTATTCTCAGTTTACATACTTTTAAAATCCAGCTTTCAGAATCTTAAGCATAACTTTTCTGATTTGTGAAAGAAGAGCCATTCTTCAGTAATCTGAACATTCTTTGATATTGTCTTTCTTTAAGATTGGGGCATAAACTGATCTTTTTAATCTGGAGGCCACTGTTGAGTTTTTCAAATTTGCTGACATATTGAGTATAGTACATTAACATTATTTTATAGGATTTTAACTACTGGAATTCCATCATCTCTACTAGGCTAATTATTACCAATGCTTCATGAGGCTCACTTGACTTCATTTTCTAGGATGTCTGGCTCTAAGCCAGTAACCACATCATTGTGATGTTAAGGTCTTCCTTGTATAGTTTTTCTGCATATTCTTGCCAGCACTTCATGATCTCTTTTGTTTCTGTTAAGTCCTTTCCATTGTTGTCTTTCATTATACCCATTTTTACATGAAGCATTCCCTTTATATCTCTAATTTTCTTGAAGAGATCTCTTATCTTTCTTATCCTGTTGTTTTCTTCTATTTCTTTGCAATGCTCAGTTAGTAATATCTTATTTCTCCTTGCTGATCTCTGGCATTCTGCCTGTAGTTGGATAAATATTTCCTTTTCTCCTTTACTTTTAATTTTTCTTCTTTCCTCATCTACTTGCAAAATCTCATCAAACAATCATTTTCCTTTCTTGCTCTCCTTTATCTTTGGGAATTTTTCAGTTCCTCCCTCCTGTACAATATTATAAACCTCTTTCCATATATTCATCAGGCCCTATATCTACTAGATCTAATCCCTTAAATCTATTCAAGACCTAAGTATAATCTAGCCTCAGAACTTATTAGCTGTGTGAACTGAAATGTCACTGTAATGACAAGCAGCTCCTGGAGCCCACTGTCAGGCAGAAACAGAAAGAGTTTGGAATGGAACAGTCCCCATGAGGTGAGACAAGGAACCCGAGCAGAGAGCTGCCTGTGTGTGAACTCAGACAAGAGCTGGTAGTGCTCAGCCCATGAAAGAGAAGGCATGGGGTTTGAAAGTCAGCCTCAAATCAAGATGAGAGAACACTTTACTTGAACATTGTGTATTGATTAAGGAGATTGTTCTTCCAGTGACCTAGGGGTGAATGGAATGGCATTTTCTGCTACTTCTTAAGGATGTGTTGTGCTAGGGAATACCCTAGCCTGGGACCCCCTGACTTTGGCAATTCAGTATTATATGCTATGTACCATATGACATACTGAGTGTTATGAGATACACATATGTATTAGATAATATGTTTTGCTCAAGGGTGTTGCTATGAAGGTTATTCTTTACTTTATTGAAAAATGTTTAGTTTATTGCTTAATAGAGAGTTCATTATACTATGAGATTAGACCCTTAAAATTATTCACAACAGCAGTCCTCAGGTGTGGGGCCATGATAGATGTTACAGTCACTTAATCTCTGTTTTTGTTTTCTCCTCTGAAAAAAGCAGATGATACTAGCCCTTACCTCAAAATAGTTTCATGAGGATAAAATGAGGCAATTTTCATTAAAAAAAACCTCAGCCCAGTATAGCATGTAGTAGGAACTTAATAAGTGCTTGTTTCCTTCAGTCCTTATGTATATGCTGTTATTAATTTTATGTTATTATTTTGGGGAGCTGGTTATTAAACATTTATGGTATCTTTTTTAGTCATATCTGCCTCTTTATGAGCCCTATTTGGGGTTTTCTTGGTAAAGATATTATTGTGATTTGTCATTTCCTTCTCTGGAACATTTTACAGACAAGGAAACTGAGACAAAGTGACTTACCCAGGGTCATACATTTAATAAAGTTTCCACTTCATATTTTCAACTCAGGACAATGAACCCTCCTGACTTCAGGTCTGGTACTTTATCCACTCTATCACCTAGTTGCCTTATTAAACAGTGACCAGCATGTTAGGGTGTTTGTCCCAGGTCTTTCATTCCTAGAGACTATGAGAAGCAACTGGACTGATTGCTACTGTTGCAGATGATGCTGTTGGTGATTGATATGGTAGCTGAGGATTCTGAGGCACTACAATGTTGAACAGATCTGGTTCCTTGAGAGTGTCCATTACGGAAATTCTTTGAGGCCTAGAACCTACTTCATTAACTGCCCCCTTTCCCTGGGTCTAAAGGGAAATGAGGCTGTTTCCTGTCCTTGCCTACATGTGACTAGCCCTAGCTGTAGTATTTCCAACTAACTGCACTGGCCAGTTTTTCATGTTTCCCATTTCCTTTTGATTTTTCACTCCTTTCTTGGTCTTGTCCATTCCACTGTGAGATAAGGGAAATGAACATGTTAATTCCTTTATGTCTCTGTATTGTTATTTGTAGGATAGAAGATGGGAACCTACACAGTTTGGAAAATGAGGCAGAATTATCTATCACTTCATTTGAAAACAGGCCCTTGGTCAGGAAGTAGCTAAACAAACTTTTCTTCCCCAAGAAGTTTACAACCTTGTGACTGCAGTCCACAGTATGACTTGGGCTGCCTAAGGACAAAATCATGGAGAAATATAATCCTTTAGGAATCCTACACTTCTCCTAGAATTGTGAGAGAGATAGAAATGCTTTTTTGGATTATCTAAAAGATAAACTCCTGGGATCTTCATTTAGCATAATTTTCCCCTAGATTATTGCTCTTTGTGAATGAAAATGTGTGTTATATGGGCAAATCATCTAATACTTTGTGACTCTGGCAACTCTCTAGGACTATAACTTGCAGAGGAGTTTATTAGTGAATTCCTGCACGTGTGCTCTCTCTCTCTCTCTCTCTCTCTCTCTCTCTCTCTCTCTCTCCCACTCCCTCTATCTCTTTGTCTCTGTCTCTGTCTCTCTCTCAACTTTCCCCTATTCGTTCCTACATGTGAGGTTACAAAACAATGGTAACCCCTGTGACATGTAGAACACTGGAATTTTTGTAGTTGTAATGTTATTCCATATCACACTCATGGCATTATTTGATGAAGCTCCTCCATCTGTGTTCTGTATTCCATAGTCACTTATATTATATTTGGAACACCCATATTATAGTAAGTTATCTTTAAAAACAGTTTTCATGGATAGATATTAAAGTTTTTGAAAACTATTATTTATATGTGCGTTCTACCCATTCCTACTAGAGTATAAGCTCCTTGAGGGAAGGGGCTGCTTAATTTTTATCAGTGCTCATCATAATACTTTCCCTACTGTGTTTGTTGATCAACATTGCTTTCAGGTGGCAAAAGCTTCTCATTTCTGCCTTCTTAACAACTCTCGTACCAAGTCTTTTTCTTCATTCAGAGAGTGAAAAACCCTCATCTTAGTTCAGACATTCATCATGCTGCACATATATTATTTTATTTTTAAATCAGCTTTCTAATAAGTCTCCCTGCCCTATCTATCTCAGGATTTCAGTTTATCTTACACACTTCTGCCAAAATAATTTTCTTTAATAACTGATATGACTATATAATTTCCCTACTCAACAACTCCATTGACTTCCTTTTGACTCTAGGTTTAAAAGCTCTCTTCTCTAAAGCTTCATAATTTGGCTCCAGTTTATCTTTCAAACTTCATTAACATTACTTCAATATCTACAATCAAAAATCTAGCCAAACTAGCCTTCCTTTTGTTCCTGACATACAATATTCCATCCACCTCCTATCTATATGTCTTTATACTAGCTGTTTCTCCTTCACTGGAGACCTACATTGTCTATTCTCTTCTACTTCATAGAATCCTTCCCCTCCTTTGTGACATAGCTTGATTCCACAACTGCTGCTGCCCTTCCTCCAAATTATCTTATATTTTACCACTATTGTTAATCTCTACTTATTCTCTTTCTACTTAATCTATATATACTTATCCATTTAAGAAAAAATAGATGGCACAGCAAATAGAGCACTGGGGCTGGAGTTCGGAAGACCTTAATTCAAATCTGGCCCCAGATACTTACGACTGACTGTATGACCCTGGAAAAGTCACTTACCATCTGTTAGCTCCAGTTTCTTAATCTGTAAAATGGGAATGACAATAGTAACATCTACCTCTCCAGGTTGTGGTGAGGGTGAAATGAGATAGTAACTGTAACACTTAGCACATAGCATACATTAGTAAATGTTAGTCTATTATTGTTAGTGATATTACTTAAAAGTCTTCTACAAGAATACATATGTTCCTCAGAGAAAGAGATTGTTCCCTTTTGTATCTATATCTCCAACACCTAGCTCACTGAAAAGAGCACTGATGAAATGCTTGTTAATTGATTTATAGGACCCTATTAATTTAGTTCTTTAAGTAAATGTATACATTTCTTAGATATGTTATTATCTAGCATGCTAAATATTTCATATGCATATATCTTGTCCCCTCAACCATGTCTTTATACAACTGTCAGCTCATTGGGGTTGAGAAGCACCAATTCATGCCTTTTAAGCAGTTCAGTCCAAGCATAGTACAATTTGAGGGTTGGAAGACTCCTCAGAGGTTATTCAGTCCCACTCTTCCTTCAAATATGAATCTTCCTCGACAACTCTGTCAAGAAGCGCTTGGCAAGTACTTGCTTACTTCATCAATGGTTTGTAATACTTGAGTATCCATGGGCAGAAAGAGCAAAGTATAGAGAGCTTTTGGTGGATCCTTTCCTTTTGGTTCTATATTCATACAGCTGGCTTTAATTCCTGCCTTTGACACTTACTGTGTGATCCAGAGCAGATTATTCACCTCTTTGTCTTAGTTTAATCATTTTTTTTAAAGCAGAAAATCTCCTTTATTCAGTTGTCATGAGAAACCTGGCGGTTCCTTCACCAGGAAAGCTGGAGTTGGGAAGTGCCTTACAGAAGCAGAATGGCAACTTATATAGACCCTGACTCAGAAATCCTCCTCCCACCACTGACCATTACTCATTGGCTGAGAAGCATGGTCTTACATTCTAGGCGGGAAATCTAACCAATCCCTTTTGAAACCCGATTCAAATTTCCCGCTCCTGGATGTTACAAAATCCGCGAAAATACACACCATTATATGCAAATTAGGCATTGAAAAATTACGCAAATGAAGCATTGATGACTCATGCAAATTGGGCATTGAGAATTTATGCAAATCAGGTGGACCTGTGTAAGGAGTGCAGACTGTGTGCACATATGCAAATTAGGTATTGAGGAGTTAGGGAGTCATATCCAATCATTGATCCTAATGTGATACAAAGCCTTATATGGAAATCACATGACTCTGGAGGAATGGAAGCCTAAGGTTTCTTCCACTCCAAAGAGAAGACTCCATATTCCTGAGAAGTTTTCACTAAATCTGTTCCCATTCAATTCCTCCTTTTATTTTATGCCTTTGATGACTTCTCACACTCTAGCTTTCAACCAAAGTTTTGTTCATATTCCTGTAACACAGTCTCACACTGCTTTCCTTGCACCATCTGGATCATCTGTCATCTGTTTCCACTGGAACCCACCCTCCTTCCTTGCGCAAGCAAAAAGGCCTAAATAATTTAATACTGACAAAGTGTGACTTCCAAGCATGAGGCTTGGGAGCTTAATAACTAATAGTAATAATTAAAAATGACAGTAAACAACTTTAAAATTTTTAAATGTAATAACCTCCCATAACTTTGTCTACTGGTTTCCCAATAATGCTAAATGTTTTCTGAATTGGGATGGGGGAATAGGTAGTTCATGGTTCAAGCACATCCCACCCATATTCCTCCCCTTCTCTTATTTTATTCCTGTTTCCACATCTAAATCCAATCAATAAATACCCCCTCACATTCTTTCCCCTATGAACTCTTCCCTTCATCTATCTCCCTTTTATATGAATATGGGAAGGAAGCAAAATTGACTGATGCATTGACAAATTATAGGGGGCGGTCCCCTTGTTGTAAGTACAGCTACAGAGATTCAAAGGAAGAGGTAAATTAATAAACTGTCCATTTAGAGGTTCTACCTCATATAGCAGTCTGGGGAGAAATATCATCTGATGCAGTTTTCTGGTCTGCATGCTCCTTCAAGCAGTCTTAAGCACAGCATCTTAGCATCTTCTTCCCTTTATCTTCTTGCAGAAATCCAGATGTCCACTCTCCTACAAAACTGAACTTAATACGATTTTAGATTACCATTCCTATCATTCTTACAAAAATCAAAACTGAAACTTTGACAAATTGTCATGTTTAAAAAAAATTCATGTTAAAATGCAGCTTCTACATTTCACATTAATTCATCATTCATTTCCCACATTAGGAAGATGAGATTTCACTAAGGAGTCAATATCAGGCTCCAGTACTTACATAAATACAATAAATAGTCATTTTTAACACAGTACATATCACATCATAAAACAATTCCAACTTCTGGTCATGTGATGCTTCTTTTAAAGCATTTACAATACAGACCACAAACTAGTTTTCATTTAACATTAACCAACTGAGACAAAATAGTAACTATGCACGCTAGCCTCACAAGCCCTTGACCTGATTGTCTCTACACAATTACTAAGAATTAAAGGACCCTAATTTGTTGTTGGTCTAAAGTCCTAAGTCTAATAGCTTAATTTTAGACTTAACCTCAGGTTACATCATTTTGTAATATGTAAAGATCTCATTCCAAGTTGGGACCTTTGTCCATTACTCCAAAAGAGTTTTAGTCCCATTTGTCTAAAGGCCCTGGAAAACCTCACCTTGAAAACTCCTTGGTTTTCCCCACGTGAAATGGCTCTCCTAAGACCCACTCTATCACTATGCCCAAATGAGTTCTACTTCCCACTCTTAATTCTAATTCTGAATTTCCAGTTTACTGGCCACTCTCATCAAGACCATTTCTGGAGCTCCCAAACCACCTGGGGCTACCTTTTCTTAGTAAGGGACTCCTTCCCTGAGTCCCTCTGTAGATGAGATACAATTATAATTAACTTTAAATCTCAATCTTGTTCTATGGAACAATGATAAAACATCTATTTATTCCCATTAGATTTAGAAAGAATGTTCCCAGGGATTTTATCTTACATCTTAGATCTTAAATTTGTCCTAAAAAGCCAAGCACTGAAGATCATTTCTTACATATTTTCAAATTCTCACCAAAGCAAGTTCTATATACAATCTCCTTAGCTGCTGGGGCTGTCCTTTTTACTAGCCTGAGGTCTGCTTCTTTCCCAACATATACACACAGTGTACTTGCTTTAGGTTTTAGGATTAGAATTATAAATGGCAAACTTGGAATTTTCATAAGTAACAACAAAATTGTTTTAGCTATGAACCCAAACAATAAATTTCAGATGACATCAATTGCATTTTCATATCATATAAAAATTATTGACAGAAAGATGGGCTGTCTTACCAAATGCAGACAGCAACTGGCTGGCTTCTCCATCCCGACCCATCCCTCTTCACCCATGGCTGTGCCTATGTGCTGAACCTAGATACTTCCAGGCTGTAGCTGCTGACCCTTCAATAGAGTAATCTTGGGTCATTAGTGGGAACAGTAGCTGCTCCTGGGGGATATTGTGGGGTCACCGCTAGCCAAATAATCCCAAACTTTTGGGTTTATCACCCCAAGAAAGTTTCCCTCAGTAGAGGGGTCTTATGAGTACCTCCTCAGTTTCTCTCTAACCTGAATGAGGTCTGGGATGGAATATGCACTCTAATTGTCCCACCAGAGATAGGTCCTTCCCTCAAGGGAAGAAGACCAGATAGCCCTGTGGAGAGAGACAGGAAGTTCCACTTCTTGTGAGAAAGGGGCTGGAAAATGCTGCCTAAACTGGATTAGGCTGCAAGGCCAGGGGATCTGGCTGGCAAGGGGAAAGATCAGCTGACACCTGAGGAAAGGAAGGGGACAGTGGGGGAGATACCTAGAGACTGCAGAGGGTCATACCTCAGCAAGACTTGTTGCTGGGGCTGGAGGGCCAAAGCCCTGAGGGGGATCATCAAAAATGTCCAATTGACCCCCATTGCTCCTTTTGAGGGGCAGTTCTAGCTACAAGCATCTCACAATCTTTTCTGAGAACAGGATCCTGAGAGAGCTTGACAAAGGCCATTATGTAGAAAACTTCTATCCATTTTCTTTCTAGGCACACAGTACAATTCTAACTATAAGAGAGCATTCATTTTTAAAGTCCCTGAAATGGGCCAGGCTTCATGACCCTCTAGGTAATACTAAGGCCAACAGTATTGCAAAAGAACACCAGCTTTTTCCTTTTAAGTTCTTTAGAGAAACTAAATTTTTCCCAATTTTGTAACTTACAAATACAAATTGGATAGGTAGGCCTTCCAAAAACCATACAAAAGATTTTACAAAGTATTTCTTAATACAACAAATATTTTCCTCTCTTACAAACAGTTTATAATTTATCACAACCTCCTTAAATCTAATTGACAGAAATTACAAGAAAAGACCTAAAACCAAAACCTTTTCACATTTGCCTATAAGCTTTCTTTTACAAACATACTTTAGAGTAAATGCTTGATTCATGGCAAAAACAATTTTAGCTAAAATTTCCTTCTCAACAGTAGAAATAAACTTCTAACATACTTAACACATCCTCAGATGGAAAAGATTTGAAAATCACACCCATATATATATGTATGTATATTTTTAAAGGGTTCTCTTCTCAATAAGAATGCTACAACAAGGAAACTCTTACACAAAAAAATTCATAACAGCTCTTTTTAACCAATTCTTTAATTAATTTACAATGCAATTTCTAATACAATATTTAGATGGATTACCTAAAAATTTAAACTTATTTAAGTTTACTTAAAACTTAAAATAAATCATTAATCCATTCAGCTTACCACCACATGGGCACACTATCACCTGATATTCTTTCAGATAGAGTCATCTCAAATTACATGATTTTTTTTTCTTAAAATACTTCCTCACACCCTCACTACTTACTGAAACCATCTGCAAGCAAAACCCTTATTTTTCTAAGATTCTCAATTCCATTATTCAAGACTCTCCAGCCTTCCTCCACATTTAAACTATAACTGTCTGCTCTGGAATCCCCTTCCAGATTAAATCTACCATTATATAGCACACATCAGCATTTTCACTGCTTTTTTATAACCAAATATAAGTTTCAAATTATCAAATTTCTATCACATCCTTTTAAAACCCCAATCTGTATGTAACAAACTACAAATTTAAAAATCATGTAACAATTACATTAGATTAATGTTGCATCTAAAAAATACCCATCCTTTTGTTAAGCACTTTACAATCATAAATGTCAAATAACAATATCTTTCTGTTTAATTCTGATAGGAGGAGCATTCTCAGATGCTGCTTTGTATTTCCTTTTTCCCTTAAGTAAAAGCAAACTTCCCTAGAAGGGCCACGTGGCTGGCCATTTTCAGCTGTGACTAGCCTTTTCCCTTTTACTCTACCTACTTAAAGAGCTGAAAGGCCATCCTCTGGGTCCGCTGCCCCTTCCCAGGCCCAGCAGACCAGGTCTCCCAGTCTCATCCCAGCCTTTTAAATCATATGGGGAAGGGTAACCTTCCCCTTGTCCATGTGATCTGAGCACATGGACAGAGTTAATGCTTCTAAAAGAAGTCACTGAAATTCTAAAGTGAATTTGCAATTTTATACACATTGTCTTTTGATATCAGATACATTGACCCAATTCAAACCTAAAGTACCGATTTTAGCTTTGAGATCTCATTAAATCAAAACTTTTTAACTCAAGATTGCTTGTATCTTACTCTGCTAATTTCCATTACAGAAGAGATCCTCCTTTAGGGAAGGTAGCAAATGGCCTGCCACTCCCGTATCTGAGGAGTAAAGACATTCCTAGATTAAAAAAGTTTGAATCAAATTAAAGAGCCTTCTTCTGTATCTTTATCACCCCACACAAAGTAGCAATGCTTGATCATTTTATTTTTGTCTTTTCCCTTTGTATTTTGGCTCCTCATTCCAATTTTGTAATCTATTTCCCAAGGGAGTATTTCCCGGTAGGCTCTGACTCAGCTCTGAAGCTTGGGGTTTGGACTGCTCCTTCCCCATCCTAGCATGAGGGCTGCCACACAGGCACCTCCAAGCTCAGACACCTAATATCTGAGACTCACTGAACTGTCCCTCTGACCAGTCCACAGTGGGGACTTGCCCACTAACAGTCACCCAATAGCGTTCTCAGAGGGTCCTTCCCTTGGGGTCTGCAGTCCCTAAAATTTGGTTGGAGGCCATCGCTAAACCTCCCAAGTCTAAGACTCCCGAAACCGACCCCCAGATTCACGAGTGCTTACCTTTGGGTTATGTGCATAAATGATCTGGCTGAAGACCATGAACACCACCTGGTTGGAGTTTCGACTTCCTCAAAGCTTCAGTTGTAGAGTCCCTATACTTTTCTGTTTCTACTGAGTTCCTCTGCTTCGGGTTGTTACTTCACAGGGAGGGAGACTTGGCACTCGGTTTCAAGGACCATCAGAGAAAAATCTCCCAAGTGAAGGGAGTCATCGTCCATCTCCCTGGGAAGTCACATGATCCTGGACAAGTGCCCCCCCCCAAACTGTGTGTGTTGTGGGGGAAGGAGCACAAACCCCTCTTACTCAAATTGAATGCTCAGAGGTATCTCAAGTAAAAACAGAAAATCTCTTTTATTAGGTTCTCGTGAGAAACCAGGCGGTCCCTTTATCAGTAAAGCTGGAGTAGGGAGGCCAGTTCCATCATTTCTTAAATGGAGATAATCATGGTTTCTACCTTACAGATTCGTTGTCAGGATCAAATTGGGTAGTTTATGTAAAGTACTTTTCAAATTTTAAAGTACCATATAAATATGAGCTCTTACTTTTATAGAGAGATATTATGGCATAGTCATGTGTCATTGCCTCAGAGGCAGCATAACCTATGTTCAAGTTCTATAACTAGCAGAACTTGAATGTGTGAACAGGGTCAGTCGTATAATTCTTCATGCCTTGGGTAACTCTTTGACTGTAGGTTGCAGAGAAAATCCCAAGTATGCAATGATAGAGGAATTTTCTCATTCAAATGTTAGGGCACCAAAGAAATCATAGATTAATAAACAAAACAAAACAAAACTGAGAAGTTATGTACATAGGATCCCTGGGGGCTTTGATGAAAAGTAGAACATTGTAAAATTCCAGAATGAGACCATGACTAGGGAGCGTGACCTTTATTTCAGCAGTCCTTATTTGTGGTATGAGAATTTACAAGTCATTCTAGTACAACATCTTTTTTTTCATTGTGGAAAAGAATCATGTTCTTTTGCTCTGTCTCTCTGTGTCCCTCTGCGTCTCTCTCTGTCTCTGTCTCTCTCTTTCTCTGTTGAGAGAGAGAAGAGGGAGGAGAGAGAGAGAGAGAGAGAGAGAGAGAGAGAGAGAGAGAGAGATTGCATAAGATGTGGCAGAATAGTGGTGCTGACAGTAATTACTTGCAATAGTTTCATAGATTCAGACCTGAGAGGGATCTAAATTGTCAACTGATCTAAACCCCACTTTTTACAAGTGATGAAAGTGGGGCCACACACCTTAATTGATTTGTTCAAGGTCATCCAGGTAATAAGTGTCAGAGCTGGGACTGGAACTATTCCTTCTCCATCTTTGCTCATCATTCTTTTCCACGTACCTCACTGCCTTTTCATATTGCAATAACTTGTTAGTGCAGAGGATATAAAATGTAGATTTTTCTTTCTTTTAATTTAAATGTTATTTTATTTTCAAGTAAAGATCTGCCTTCTCTCCCTCCCAAGCCCTCTCCTCTCATTCAGAAAGCAAGAAAAATTCTTGTTACGAACATGTGTATATGCAAGTCAAACAAATTCCTACAATGATGCATTGTCCAAGTAAACACATGCACATATGCACACACATGTACACATACTATATATGTTTAAATATACATAGATACATGCACATATGCACCCATATGTGAGTGTTCAATATCTATACTCTGAGTCTTCTCTGTCAGGATGTGGGCAGCATATTTCATCATGAATCATCTGGAGTTGTACTTGGTCATTGTATTGACATGAGGTCCCAATTTCTTCAAAGTTATCTTTAAGACATTGTTACTATGTAAATTGTTCTTTGTTTCTACTCCCTTCACTTTGCATCAGTCCATATATACCTTCCCAGGTTTCTCTCAAACTGTCCCTTCATCATTTGTTATAACACAATAGTATTTTATCACAATTATTCCCCAATTGATGGCCACTCACTCAATATGCAATTTTGTCACCATGAGATTTGATATACACACATGCATATGTATGTGTATATGTATTACATGTGGTTTCTTTTTCTTTGATCATTTTGATGGAATTTTTCAAGTAGCATGACTTTGTAAGGCACCATGAGCTAACTCAGAAGAAAAAAAAAAAACTTGAATGAGAACACTGGAATCAAGAAGGAAACTCATTTTCAAAACAAGAGGGAAAACCTTAACATTTCCTCTGTTAAAGGATATGGTGGCTGAAACAAGATACATTTGGCAGCTGAAAGAAAAAAGGACATGCAAATAGAGGAGAAAGGAGAAGAAAAAGTCGAATTAAGGTAGGAAACTGCTAGTATATTATCAAGTAGAGCTCTTCATCATTACCGCCAGATGATAAAGATGAAAGAGGATAACGGTTCAGGGGTTTTTGCCAGTTTCAGTCCCTGCCGGCCCTTCTCATGGTAAACTCTATTTTCATGATTTTCCAGGGAGCAACGTGGACTTTTAATTCTTTTGTAGCTACTGCCAGTACTTTTCAAGTGCTGTTGTTAGAAAACATTAGAAGCTGCTGGATGGTGTGGTTATAACTGATTTTGAAATGATGACTCATGCTTCAAAAAAAAAAGTTTTAGCTGGTAATTTTCCCCTTCAGTTGTTGCTCTTCCATGTTGTAATTATAGGCAATTTTTCTACTCTAAGTGATTGATAAATTTCAAATATAGTCAAACTGTAAACTCTTTTAATGTTCCATGTCTTATTTGTCTTTGAAATTCACTTTTTTTTTAAACGATGGAATCAGTAGTTGCCTTTACGTTACCACCTGCATCAGATACTGGTATTCCCCATCATTCTTTTCCTCGGTTACTACTTCAAAATTGTTTCCTCTCCCAATTTTCAAGATGGCCTCAATAGCTTTAGAAAAATTTACCCTTAACGAGCCAATGGCTGGTTTCCTAGCCATGGTCACGGTGTCTGCTAGCATAGGAATAATAAATCATGCAAATGATGTACAAATAAAATATATACATGATACATAGAAAATATTCAATAGTTTTGTTTAATTTGTTATTTGAATAATCACATTCTTCAGTAGTATGCATTCTCATGAACGTGTACAACAATAATTTGTAATCTAAATAAAATTTACCTCTATGTACATATACACATACACATTTCATTGAGGCAGTAAAATGATTGTTATTCCTAGACATTTTGTTAGTTCCACATGAATCTTTTTTTTTTTCAGGAAAAAGGTCTCAGTTTAAGATTTGGTTTCTCTTTTCCTATGTATTGTATTTTGTGAAAAATGAACTGAATTGGGTTTCATTTCCACATTTAGCTGTTATAGAAGATGAGATTGTAAAAAAAAAATAACTTTACTCTTAATATTGATTCTCTTTTATCTCAGAGAACTGATCTCATCTTCACTTAAAAATTACCTAGATTGCAACTTTGCTCAATACTTCAGTATTCTATAGCAATAAAAATCAGTCCTTGGGTTGAGATAGTATCAATTCATCCTTAGATTTATAAATCATCTGCTGAATAAATTTATGGTAAAGTCCACATTGCTTTCAAGTGAAAATAATTCTGGAGCACAAGCTTCATGTTTACTTAGTCTCTGCTAATATGCCATAGTATAATTCTCTTCCATTTAAGAGATTTTGTGATCACTTACATGTTTGATTTTCTTTTTTGTTTTGTAATGACTCCTGCATCCAAAATTCTCCTGCCCTTCTCTCCACAGCAGGAAGACGAGTTTGTCTTAATCAATTCCTCTTGACGATTTTTGCCTAATTTGTATAATACTCTGTACTCTCTTAAGTTTGACTCATGAAGAGGGATAGCCCATCATTTTTGTCTCATTTTTTACAAAAGATGAGGTACTGAGATCGGAAGTGACTCAGTAGTCTGGAGACAAGAGATGCTCAGTTTATCACTGAACATTTATTATGGTTACTAGATGCCAGGCATTATTCTAGGTGCTGGATACAGAAAGACAAAAGTAAAACAGAACCTATCTTCAAGATTCTTACATTCTACAAGAAACTGATCATTGTTGTTCAATTCATGGAGCAAAACAAACATTTCCATAAGACAGCACAGTAAGATCTTAGATTTCATTTTTTAAAGGGTTTTTTTATATTAAGCTTCAAGCCAGCTTTTATATACTTCTCTTTTACCTTAATCAAGAGGCTTTTTAATTCCTCTTCAATTTCTGCTATCAGAGTGGTTTCATTTCATCTGCATAGCTGAGAGTTTTCATATTTCTCAAAGAAACCTTAACTCTGGCTTTTGACTCATACAACCTAGCATTTCATATGATGTACTCTGAATAGAAGTTAAATAAATAAGGTGACAATATACAACTTTGTCATATTCCTTTTCCGATGATAAACCACCCAACTGTTCCATGTTTGGTTTGAAGTGTTGTTTCTTGGGCTTCATACAGGTTCCTTAAGAGACAAATACAATATTGTGGTACTCCCTTCTCTTTAAGGATTTGCCACATGTTGTGATCTACATCATCAAAGGCATTAGTATGGTCAATAAAACAGAAGTAGATGTTTTTATTTTTTAGAATTCCTTTGCTTTTTTCATAATCCAGCAAATGTTAGTAATTTGGTCTGTAATTCTTTTGCCTCTTTAAAAACCAGCCTGATTTTCTGGTAGGGATAATTGGTTCATATATTGCTTAAGCCTAGCTTGCAGAATTTTAAGCATAACTTCACTGTATGTTTCTATGAAATGAATCAATTTTTCAGAAATTTGAATATTCCTTGGCATTGCCCTTCTTTAGGATTGGTACATAAATTGATCTTCTTTAATCCTGAGTTTTGACTTTAATGCTGAGTTTTCCAAATTTCCTGATGTCTAAAGTATAGCACTTTAACAGCATCATTTTTTAGGATTTTAATTAAACCAGCTGGAATTTTATCTCCTCCAATAGTCTTGTTGTTAGCGATGCTTCTTAATACCCATTTCACTTCATTCTCCAGGATTTCTGGCTTCAGATCAGTAAGCAGTGACATCAAGATATCATCTCATCTCATCCCGTTGATAAGAGCCAAGATTTTCTAGTGCAATTTGAAGCTTCTAAAGTTTATCTGCAAATACTCTGACTTCCTTTAGGACCTCAGATACTTAATTTCTGTGTAAACCTGGGCAAGTCACTTAACTTCTGTTTGTCCCATTTGCCCTATCTGTAAAATGGGAATGATAATAGCACCTACCTCCCATGGCGGTTTTGAGGATCACGTGAGATAATGTTTATAAAGTGCTTAGCACAGTACCTAGTATACAGTTGTTGTTGTAGTTTGTCCTCTGTTCTTGAAGAGGATTGTGACGTAAAGAAATTGATGCCATGACTTGCAAGTGAATTGGAGTCACCAGCCTCACTTTCTCCACCAGTCAGATGGATTGAGTGGCAAGATATGAAACAGGACGACTGGAGGTGGTCCCAGATGCGGTGGGAGACCTGGTATGTAGTAAGCACTATATAAATGTTGTTTTCATTATGGTTTTGTTACTCTAGCCAACAGCTCCCTAGAGGTTGGCATTCTTTGAGGCTCCTAATGCTAAGATAAAGATTGGAGAGTTTGTTTCTGGGTTCTTTCCAGCTATCAAGGGATTCTAGTTTAATTAAATACAATTTGAGGTGAACACAATTGAGACCATCATCTCCTGCCATATAAGTAATTGAAATCTAAGCAGGGCATAACTCTGCATAAGGAATGAGGAGACAAGGAAGGATTTAAGCATTGGCTCAGTGACTCAGTAAGGGGCTCAATTTAGAGCAAGGTACTTAAACGGTCTAAGCCTTGTATGTTTCTCTTATTCAAAAGGAAGATGACAGGGAAATATTCTATTTTTTTTAAAAAGTGATAGTGTGTCCTTATGTACTAACAGTGTTGGAGTACGTTAGAGAAAAAAACTGTAAGCTTTAGATCTTTAATTTGATGAGTGCACTGAAGTGTTCGTCTTTACTGATGGAAATAAAATAAAAACCAAGTAAAGTCTAACTCAGTTCAGTGACTCATAGACTGCTTGATTTAGGAGGAATTAGCTAAAAGGATTTGGCCCCATTTTCTTCTTCTAAATATTCCTTTAAAATGCCTAAGATTGTACTTGTACAGACCAATCGTGGAATCTCAAAATTAGGAAAGACCTTAAAAATCTTCTAATCTAACCCATACCCAACCTGCAATGTTTTCTCTGATACAATACTATTAGTTTATTTCCTTTTTGGACATATCTAATTGTTACAAAGCTTTTCTTTTATGTCTATCTTAAGTCTAGGGTAGCTAGGCAGTGCAGTGGATAGAGTGCTGCACCTGGAGTCAGGCAGACTCATCTTCCTGGATTCAAATCTGACCTCAGACACTTACGTATCTGGGAAAGCCACTTAACTCTGTTTGCCTCAGTTCTTCATTTGAAATATGAGCTGGAAAAGGAAATGGCAAAGTATTCCAGTATCTTTGCCAAAAAACACCAAATGGGATCAGGAAGAGTTTGACACAAGTGAAATGACTGAACAACAACAAATCTCAAGTTTACATCTCTGCAGTTCCCCTACCTTACACTTTCTTTCATTGCTCTTAGTTCTGATCTAGGGGTCTAAACAGAGCAAAACCAATTCTTCTTTATCCTGAAGGCCCTTCAAATACTTGAAGACAGCTATCCTGACCCTCTTAAGTAGTATTTTATCCAGAATAATTGAGCAATTGGGTGATAGAAATAATCAAAATATCTTATTTAGCTCAAACGCCTACATTTTTGTCCAAGAATTTTTAGAAAAAGATCCAAGCATCCAGATAATTCTTTCAACTTTTCATTTCTTTTTATGGGCCCAGGCATAGATATCCTGTAATTCTGTTGTAAAAAACTGTTACTTCTGGATGAGTTTGAAATGCATTATATATAAACATACTGTGAGCTTCTAAAAAAATAACTGATTACTGCATTTGGTAAGTAATTTTATTACTAGAGTATCACATTATTTTGAAAATGTAACAAACAGCATTAATACATGACACTCAAACAGAACTTTACAATTCATTGAAATCATAATGTTCTATGTAACCCTCCTTTCCAAGTCCGTATTCATTCAGAGGGGAGTTGAAAAAAATTGCTTTCAGTTAGGGCCTCTGTCTGGATCAGCCTATTACACAGAGGGACAGGATATGCACCTAGAATCCCACCAGGTTTCCTATTAAGAGAGTCTTCTCTGACTCTTTTAGAAACATAGCAATGGCCTCTCCTTCTGACCTTTCCCTTGGAAATGAACCATGTAAAATAGCAGGAAGGGTGAGTGTCTCTGGGTAATATCAGATATTTCCAATACATGATTACCTCATTTAGAATATCGGTATAATATTGCAGATATTGTAGGGAAGGAGGTAAGGAGGGGCTTCCAGTAAAAATTATGACCTGACAAATTCTAGACAAACCCATTTTCCACTAATGCCACCTCAAGAATAATAAGCAACTACTTCAAATGAAGCAAAAGATTAACCAAAAAATTCTAAAAAAGAAATTGCCACAAAGTAATCCCTTCCTCCAAAAAGAAAAGAGGAAACAGTAAAGCACCATATAATCATGGCTGGAGCATCACCCTATGAGGTAGAGGATAGCATTATCCCTAATCTAAAAGATGAAAGAATGAACACAAAAAAGAGGTTAAGTCACCTGCTCATGGTCACACAACTGGCAGGTATATGAAACAGGAACAGAACTCAGGTACATGAAAATAAATGGCCTTGAAAGTGGAACCAAAAGGGAAGGATCCACCAAAAGCATTCCCAACTCTGCTCCTTCTGTTCACAGATATGGAGGTATTATAACTCATTAATCAAGTAAGCAATTACTCATTGTAAGGATAATTATAAAGGAGAATTCATCCTTTAAGTAGGGTCATATTAAATTATTTGTCAAGTTTTTTCCTCCTCGAAAATCTTCATACTTAATATTTAACTATGGTCTGTGGAGTGATTCCCCAAATTGCCAAGAAACTTTCAGAAGAAATTGCTGGTGTGGTTGTAGTGGTGAGAAGAGGGCCCCTACATTAGCTATATCAAAGAGGCAGGAAAAAATAGGAAACCCCTAATAAAATGAAGAAATACTATGAGTAAAAAGAGCCCAAGGAAAGACTTCAGAATAAGGAAATAATTTTTTTTGATAACTAGAATTCCAGAAAAGAAAGTATATTAGAAACAATGACTCCAAGATGAACTTTAAGGCCTTCTCAAAGAAATGAAGGGACGTATTAAATTAGAATTCTTAGTGGAATAAATGGAATAAAAATAGCTTAGAACAAAAATCTAGAAAACTATGAATTGTAAAATGGAAGGGACAATTTTAAAATTTAATTAATATCAAGTAGCTGGTCAATCAATCCATAAGTATTAAGGTCTTACTATGTGCTAGGCACTACATGAAAGATTGAAGACACAAAAAGGAAAAGTCAAACAGTTTCTACCCTCATGAAACTTGTAGTGGATAGGGAGGGAAGAAGGCATTCTGTACACAAATAAACATATAGAGAATCCAGTAAAAATGAAGACAAAGTTGTTTTAGGAGGGGGAGTCCTAGTAGCAAGAGGGTAGTCATGATGAAAGGATACTAGAAAAAAAGTAGTTTTTGAGTCTACCACCATGGAAAGGTGAGGAGGGATTGGCAGGACCATGGGCTGGAAGACTGAGAAAATGGAGTTTTGTGTGAACTAACAAAGTAGACCAAGGCCAATGTGAGAGGGGAATGCAAGTGGGGCAAAAAAGAATAGAATAATGCAAAGGTTGAAAAGGGAATTTTATATTCTAAAGGGAGGAGTTTATATTTGATCCTAAAGAAAATAGGGAGTCACTGGAGTTTACTGAATTGAGGGGGTATTTGTGTAAAGGAGGGGAAAAGAAACATGGTCAAACTTACAAAGGCTTTAGAAAAATTACTTAGCATGTAAACAGAGGATGAATTAGAGTGGGTAGAACCTTGAGACTGTTAGAAAATTATTTCCTTTTAAAATAAATGGTAACATTTCTTCTACTCCCCCCTCTCACCAATTAACATACAATTATTTTCTTTCCTATCCACCTTCCTCACAAGTGGGGAAAATAAAATGCTCCAAAACAAATAGGCATAGTCAAGAAAAGCAAATTCCCAAATTGGCCAGCTTTGCCACATGCCCTGTCTTTTTTCAATTTTCAACATTCACTTTTATAAGATTTTTGAGTTCCAAGTTTTTTCTCTCTCCTTCCCCTCCCCCTCCCCAAGACAGCATGCCATCTGATATAGCCTATAAATGCACAATGATATTTAATATATTTTCACATTAGTCATGTTGTGAAATAAAAGTCAGAGCAAAAAGGGAAAAACCATGAAAAAGACAAAAAAGAGAAAATAGCATACTTTGATCTGCAGGTTCCATAGTTCTTTCTCTGGATGTAAACAGCATATTCCATCATGAACCTTTGGTATTGTCCTAAATCATTGTATCGCTGAGAAGATCCAAGTCTATCAGACTTTTCCATTCCACAGTATTGTTGTTCCTACTGCTCAATTCACTCAGCATCAGTTCACGTAAGTCCAGGTTTGTTTTTTTTAAATGTCTGCTCATCATTGATTGTACAATAGTATTCCACTACATTCAAACACCACAGCTTATTTAGTCATTTCTCAGTTAATAGACACTGCCTGAAGTTCCAATTCTTTGCCAACGCAAAAAGAACTGCTATAAATATTTTTGTACATGTGGGTCCTTTTCCCTGTTTTATGAACTCTTTGGAATTCCGACCTAGTAGGCTGAATCAAAGGATATGTACAATTTTTCTAATGCTCTAGGCATAATTCCATCTTGTTCTCCAGAAGGGTTGGATAATTCACAACTCTACCAACAGTGCATTATTGTCCCAGTTTTCCCACATCTTCTCCAACATTTATCATTTTGTTTGTTTTATCTTATTAACCAATTTGATGGGTATGGGATGGTACTTTAGAATTGCTTTAATTTGCATTTCTCTAATCAGTAGTGATTTGGAGCATTTTTTCATAAGACTAGAGATAACATTAATTTCTTCATCTGAAAACTGCCTGTTTATGTCATTTCACTGTTTATCACTTGAGGATAGAAAACTATTTCAATACTCCAGGTGACAGATGAGGGCCTTAATATTTTTGTTGAAACAGATTATAATGAAATGGGATTAAAAATATAATGTGTCTTAAAGGAGGAACTTTCTCTTCTAAAAATCAACAAGGTCTTAAGGAAATATTTTTTCACTGCCTTAACCCGTAACTGAGTTGTCTAGTCCTTTATCATAGATTAGAAAGAAATACCTGGACAGAGTAAAGTCAGGGACTCACCTCAACTCTGCCTTCCATTTCAAATAACTTTAAAAGTAGTGACTCAAATTGAATTCTGGAGTGGCAGAAACAACAAAAGGTTGGTGTGATACAATTTGCCAGCCCAAGATAACTCAGTGTGTTGGCAGAAAAGATTGGAAGGACCACAGTGCAGTACAAACCTTACCCCAAGGTGGCTGCATCAATGGAGGAAGCATTGACAGCTCTAAACCCACAGATGGTAAGGGGATTGAACAACTGGTCAGAAGGAGGCAACAGGGTACCCTTTGCAAACCCTAGGCATAGGACTCTGTTGCTCTGGCACACTAAACTTGCAGCTGCAAGGGAGAAAAAAGCCATGACACAATTCCAGGGCTGAGAAGAGAGCTTGTGGTCACTCATGAGGGAGGAGGGTCCAAGGCAGAAAGGAGCACTAGTGTTTGCAGCCACATGAAAGCAGGAGACTGAGTCATAATTATAAGGTCATAAAGAGCAAAAACAGTTGTGGAGGCAGGGTAGCAGGGTTGCTGATCACAGATCCAGGATGGAGAAAGGTGTTTGTGGTCACTCATAGACCAGAGTGCAGGCCAGGAAATCAGAAACCACACCCACCCTTAGAACGTAAGACTTTGGAAGAACCAAAATTTACAAATCCCTAGAACTAGCTCTGAAAACAGTAGTATGAAAAACCTGTAAATTAGTGCATCCTAAACCCCAGGAGGAGATCTGAACTTTAACATGAAGCTATGTCAAGAAATGGACTGAAAAAATAAGTAAACAAATATATCTCTAAACACATGAAGAAATAAAGAATAAACCAATGAATTGTGTATGCAACTTAGAAAAACTAGAAAAAAATTTGAATTAAACAAACTAAAAATCCGGAAAAATCAAATATGAGAATAATAAAATCAAAAGTATAGAAACCATTGAACTAATAAATAAAATTAGGAGTTTGTTTTATGGAAAAACAAACAATAAATCAGATAAATCATTGACCAGTTTGATTTTTAAAAAAAAGAAATAAGAAAACTAAATTACTCATATCAAAAATGAAAACTGTGAATTTACTACCAATGAAGAAATTAAAGCAATTATTAAGTGCAATTTTGCCCAATAAATCTAACAATCTATGTGAAATAGATATTCAAAAAAAAAAATATATATATATATATAAATTACCCATGTTAGCAAAAGGAATAGAGTACTGACTATTCCATAAATGGACTAAGAAAAAAATCACGAGGGTCAGAATGATTCACCAGTGAATTCTAATAAAAATTTCAAGAAAAAATAAATTCAAATTTTATATAAACTATTTGGGAAAATAGGTAAGGAAGGAGTCTCACCAAATTCCTTTTATGACACAAATATGGTACTGATGTATACACCATGAAGGGCAAAAACAAAGAACACAGTATATGAGTTTCCCTAATGAATATTGATATAAAAATTTTAAATAAAATATTAGCAAGGAGATTGCAGCAATATATCATAAAGATCACATACTATGAACAGACAGGGTCTATATCAGTAATACAGGACTGATTCAATATTAGAAATACTATCAGTATAATTGATCATATCATTAACAAAACAGTAAAAATATGATTATCTCAACAGATGCAGAAAAAAACTTTTGACAAAATACAACGTTCATTTTTGTGTTGAAAGCAAAGCAAAGTAGACTTTTCCTTAAAATAATAAATGGTATCTACCTAAAAACCACCTACAACAATATCTATAACAGGGATAAGCTAAAAGCCTTCTCAATAAGAACAGAGGTGAAGCAAGGTTGCCCATTGTCACCACTATAATTCAATATTATTCTAGAAATAGTAGCTACAGCAAAAAGATATGAGGAAACTGAAGGAATTAGCATAAGCAATGAGGAAATAAATTTATCACCCTTTGCAAAGGAGGTGATGGTATACTTAGAGAATCAACTAAAAAATTAGTTGAAATACTTCAGCAAAACTGCGGGATACAAATTAAACCCACATCAATCATCTGCATTTCTATATATCAACAACAAAGTCTACCAGCAAGAAATTGAAAGGGAAATTCCATTTAAAATAACTACAGACAATGATAACTACATACCTGCCAAGAAAAACCCAGGAACTCTATGGATGCAATTACAAAATATTTTTCACACACACAAATTCAGATCTAAATAACTATAGAATAATTCATTGCTCATGAGTAGTTCAAGTCAATATACTAAAAATGACAATTCTACCTAAATTAGTTTATTTATCCAACGCTATACAAAACTACCAAAAATTATATTATAGAACTAGAAAAAATAATAGCAAAATTCATCTGGAAGAAGAAAAGGAAAAACTATTATCTGATTCAATGAAAAAAAATGTGAAGGAAGGTGGCCTAGTTTTACCAGATGTCAAACTGTATTACAAAATACAAAAACAATCTGGTACTAGCTAGGAAGCAGAGTGGTGGACCAGTGGAATAGATTTGGTACACAACACACTGTATTAACACACTGTTAGATCTAGTGTTAGACAAACCTAAAGGGCCAAGCTTTTGAAGAGAGAACTTTGTATTTGAGAAAAACTTCTGGGAAAAGTAGAAAACAGTTTGACAGAAACTAAGTGGATAGACCAACAACTCATACCATATAACAAGATAAGGTTAAGATGGGCAAATGATTTTAGACATCAAAGGTGATATCAGAAACAAATTATAGAAGTATGGAATATTTTTTCCTGACAGATGTAAAAGGGAAAAATTTATAACCAAATAAGAAACAGAAAACATTTGTTGTTTTTGTTCAGTCATTTTCAATTTTGTCTTATTCTTCTTGACCACATTTGTTTTTGTTTCTTTTTCTTTCTTTGGCGAAGATACTGGAGTGTTTTGCCTTTCCCTTCTTCAGGTAATTTTACAGATGAGGAAACTGAGGCAAAGAGGATTATGTGACTTGTCCAAGGTCACACAGATACTAAGTGTCTTGGACTCAAGAAGATAGAGTCTTTCCAGCTCCAAGCCCAGCACTCTATCCACTGTGCTATATATCTGACCTAACAGAGAGTGTTACAAGATATAAAATAGATGAATTTGATGACGTTAAACTAGTAAAGACTTGTACAAACAAAACCAATGCAACTAATATTAACAGGAAATAAGAAGATTGGTGGGGAGAGGATTTTTCAACAAGTTGCTCTGTTAAGGGCCTCCTTTCACAAAGATAAAGAGAACGAGTGAACTTTATAAGAATATTATAAGAAAACTATATTTTTCATCACTGTACATGTATGATCTCCACCAAATTGTTTGCCTTCTCAAGGAGGGGTGGGAGGGAAGGGAGGCCAAGACTGTGGAACATAAAATTTTAAATTTATTGTGATGATGATGATGATGATGATGATATTATAATATACAAATATTATTTATACATTATATCAAATTTTAAATTTATTGTAATGATTATTTTATTTGAAAAATAAAATAGAAACATTTTCAGACAAGAAATTCAAGAAGAATCATTTAGTCTGATGAAAGAATACAAAAATAAATTGAAATAAGAAGCATCGTTTTCATTAAAAATACAACTAAATAGCTTAATATTGATCTGAATCATTCTTAAGTGTTAAAATTTGGCATTTAATGAATATTTTATCTTCTATTTATTATGTATCAATAACACTATATCCATGCCCGCTCAGTGGAGAGCACTGGGGGTCTGGAATCAAACGATCCATCTTTCGGAGTTCAAATATGGCCTCAGATATTTACTAGCTGTGTTACCCTGAGCAAGTCATTTAACCCTGTTTGCTTCAGTTTCCTCATCTGTAAATAAATTAGAAAAGGAAATGACTAGACATTTCAGTATCTTTACCCAGAAAACCCCAAATGGAGTCATGAGGTCAGAAACAACTGAAAATGACAAAACAACAAAGACTAACTTGGACTTACATAGGAACGTTATATAAACTATACTCCTGATTGAAAATGAGTTTAAGACGACTTAAAGAATCTTGGACATGATAAGAAATATGCTCTCACTTAGAAGATCAGAAGACTTCCTGTTTATCTCAGATTTCTCTGAACTGATTTTCTATATAGCAAAAAAATTATTTGTTGATATTTTGGAAAATATATATACACGTATGTGTGTGTTTGTATATGTATGTGTATTTCATAAACGAAACAGATAAATGAGTTTGATCACAGATATAGACATATATATATATATATATAAATATATATATGTATATAGGTATATATGTATAGGTATGTATGTATCTATACACAGATATATACTAGCACATTCATTTATAAGACAAAAAACCACAAAATTAAATGATAGGTAGTCCCAAAATTCTTTGTCTCTGAGATGAATTTAGATTTATAAATATCTTCTACATGCTAGGTGGCACTTTCTTCTTAGGATATTAGCTAACAAATTACTGGGAATATCTACAATGGATTCCAAACAATCTACTTCAAAGGCTAAAGGCAAAGTTAGAATTTAATATAAAAAAAACAGAATCTTATTTTTAAAAAGAACCTGCTTCTAGTATAATGTGATTTGTGAGAGAGACTATCCACATTTTGGAATCATAGATTAAGAGCTGCAAGGAATCTGAGGTCATCTAGTTAGGCTCTCTCATTTTAAAAATAAGGAAACTGAGTCCTAAGATTAATTGACTTACCAGGATCACATAACTAATGAATGACAGATCTGAGAATGTAATCTATGTCTTCTGACTAAAAGTCCAATGTTCTTTACAGCATATTAAAATTTTCATGATTTTGGATTCATGCAAAATTAAAAATACAAATAAAATAGTATGTTTATCACATTCAATAGTCTTTAACAAATAAAACTTTTTTATAGATTAAAATCCTCATTCCTAAAGTTCCATTGCCTAATATTGCTAAAGAACAAAAGTTAATACATTTTCCTGGCATCAGACGTATGGAGATTAGAGAACTGGGTTTGTTTGCCTGCTGAGCACGGCCTCAAATCACAATAGTTAGACTTTCTCAAAAGCCCTTTATGTTTATATGTGTGCATGGTTGTTTATTTTTCTTAGGCTATTTTCAAGGCTCCTTAGATTCCCCCACGGTTTTATCATATTTGATTATGTTTGAAAAGATGCTATAGCTAATCCCTTTTCCAATACATTTATGCATTTGTTAATGACCATTTGTTAAATGTTATTAAAAAGTATACATCCTATATGAATAGGATGTATAATAGGAAACAGGAAAAAGGCCAAAGGGAATTTTGGTAGGAAATATAGAGACTCTGGTATGTTTCTTAAATCCCAAATGTTATTTATTTGCTAAAAGATGATTATCTTACAAAAGTTTGTGGGGGTAAATCTTAGAGATTCTATTGGATATCCCATTTAAATCTGTGACTCAGGCACTGAGAAATGATATATGTGAACTATGCCCTCTGTCACAGATATCTCCTGTTTATTCCACACAGCTGTGTGACCCATGGCAAGTTATGGAGCCTCCTTTTATGCTTTAGTTACCTTGTCTGGCATATAAAGGGGTTGGTGTAGATTTGTATTTCTCAACATTTTTCTCCGCCATGATTCTAAGTATAGTTTTGTAACCCTAAGGCCTAAAAGGGAAATAGGCAGTATCTATTATTAAAATCTGTAGTGCATATGATACACTTTCTGGTGATTAATCAACCAATCTGCAAGCATTTATTCAGCTCTTTCTAGGTGCCAGGCAAGGAGAGAAGAGCTGGCATGCTAATAAAAATTTAGAAAACTTGACCTCAAAGAATTTATGAGGAATATGAACTGTTACAAGTTGTGGATAGCTGCAGACAAAATCAGTCTACTCTCCAACCATCAACTTAATAGAATTCTTAATTTGGAGGCTGAACAGAACTTGTTTTGAAAATAGCTTTTGTGAGAGATTATTTATGAAGTTTGCTATTAGTTAACCTACTTTCTGGGATTCATATTTTTGGGTTCGTATTCTTGGACTTTTATTCTATATTAAAGAAAAACAAAATGAAGGGCCATGAACTGGTATACTCCTATCAGTA
The DNA here is from genome assembly GCA_028658325.1 of Potorous gilbertii. Classification (NCBI taxonomy): domain Eukaryota; kingdom Metazoa; phylum Chordata; class Mammalia; order Diprotodontia; family Potoroidae; genus Potorous; species Potorous gilbertii. Next base: position 655,985,912 of record CM053769.1, on the reverse strand, counting down.
TATAGGACCCAAAGTTATTCCAATGTAGCTTACTATTCTACGTCAAATAAGGCTAAGACTTTGGCGGATTATTGAAGAGGTATTGTTCACCGGTACCATGATTTCAGACATGAATTTCAGGCTGTCATCCACCTGGTAGGGACTTCAATCAAATCTTACAGACAGGTACTGTCTATTTTGACTATTTCATGCCTCACTCTGAACATATACTTTGTCTTCGTCCGGCACAGTTGTTAAAGTGCTGGTCCTGGAATCAGGAAGACACAAGATCAGATGTGATCTCAGACACCAGCAATTCACTTAGCCTCTGTTTGCTTCAATTTTCTTGTCTGTAAAATGGAGATAATAACTGAATCTACCAACCAGAATTGGCGTGAGGATCAAATGACTCATAATTATGAAGTACTCAATACATCGGAAGTACCATATAAATATTATGTTAGTTATCATTATAATAGCATCGTCTTTGGTCCTCTTGATCCTTGACTGTTGTCCCAGTTTACCACTACTGTTCTGGCTTTACTTCTCTCCCTTCATGGCCTCAAACCAGAAATTAGATTATTTCAATATGGTACCCTCTGACACCTTAAAATCTTTTACCTTTTCCTCCTTCTAATTCTTAGCTCCAAAGTTTTATTTTTTTTAAATTTATAGAATAAAAAATGTATTTCCATAGCAGTAGAATAAAAATGATTGCATGAAACTGCAGATCTGTTATGCATAACTTCCTATTCCTTTTAAATATATTACAAAGTTCTCATATAAATTTCTTTTTCTTTCATTTTTCTTCACCCCTCACTCTGCAGTACAGATGGCTACCATGAGACACAAATAGGTGTATGTATATGTATATACACACACATATATGTATATGTGTATTTATATATATTTATTTATATGTAAAATTATTTCATACATACTTCTATCTATCAGTTCTTTTTCTAGATGCCGACAGTATTTTTCTTCATATGCTCTTCATATGTCAATTTGGGTATTTATAATAATTAAAATAACATTCATTCAAAGTTATTCTTAACAACTTTGTTGTTACTGCACACAATGTTTTCTGTTCATTTCACTTTTCATTATTTCATGCAAGTCTTTCCATGTTTTGCTAAGATCACTGAGCTCATCATTTCTTATAGCACAGTAGTATTCCATCACAATCACATAACACTACAAGTTCAGCCATTCCCCAATTGACAGGCATCCTTCAATTTCCATTATTTTGCTACCACAAACAGAACTGTGATAAACATTTTAGAACATATACATTATTTCTCCTTTTCCTTAGTCATCTTTGGAAATAGACCTAACAGTGGCATTGCTGGGTCAAAGGGTATACACAATTTAATAACTCTTTGAACATAATTTCATATTGTTCTACAAAAATCCATATCACCTCCACATTTTCCATTTTACCCCTCAATTATTTTAGTCAATCTTGTAAGTGTAAAATGATATATCATGATGGTTTTAATTTACATTTCTCTAGTCAATAACGATTTAGAGCATTTTTATATGATTATAAATGTTTCAATTTCTTCATTGGAAAATTTGCTGTTCATATCTTTTGATGATTTGTCAGTTGAGGAATGACATACCATTATAGATTTTATAAAGTTATTTATATATTTGAGATATGAGACCTTTATCTGAGAAACTGTCTATAAAATTATTTCCACAATTTTCTGCTTTCCTTCTGATCTTGGCTACCTTTATTTTATTTGTACAAAATCTTTTCAATTGAGTTTAATTAAAATTATCCATTTTACTTGTAACTTTGCTCTCTATCCCTTGTTTATTCAAAAATTACTCACTTCTTCATAAATCTGATAAGTAATATGTCTCAGCTCCAAATTCACTTTCTCATCTGCCTCTTCTGTTCCTAAGATGTAGATTGATAACAAGCTAGCATCCTACATTCCTCCTCCTTTCATTACCAAATATCTATTAAGAGTGTTTCTCACTTGTTACTTCTATTCATTGATGGCTTCACAATCCTGACAGTTACACAGGCTTTAAACCTTGCAGATATCTTTGACTTTTCCGTTGCTTTCATTTCTAATTGAATCAATAGTCAAGTGCTATTGGTGACTTCCAGAAAACTTCTTGCATTTCTCCATGGCTCTTTATTCACAGTGCTGCCACCTCTTAACCTGAAGAATAATAATTGTCTTTTGGATCACTCCCTCATTGCTGTTCATTGAACTACACCCAGTGGGCAGACGTAAAAATCTTTCAAAGAGCCAGTATTTTCTCCACTTAGATCTTTTTGGTAATTGGCATCAAGATTCTTGGCTGGCCTGATCCTGTTGAATAAACAGGTACTTTTGATCAAGAGGGAGATATAGTTAATGAAGACCAGAAAGTGCATGGAATTTGGGGGGGGGGGAATTCTAGTTTAGCATGAACATAATAATCCCTCAGAATGACTTCTCTAAATTGTGAATACCATCCTTAACAGTAATACCAAAGAGAGAAGATATATGGATACTCTCAAGAAAGTGGAAAGCAATGAGTCACCTATTTATGAGTTCTATTTGAGTCTATTTTGATGGAATGATATATGTATTTCCCAATTCCTAGGAGAACTAAAGGAGAGGAGGAAGTAGGAAGGAAGGAGGTGAAGAAAAGAGAGGAGAGAATGGAGAATGAAGGGATAGAAAGAAGACAGAGAGAAAGGGAGAGGAAGGGAAAAAGGGAGGGAGTGGAGAGAGAAAGTGGGGAAGAGAGAGAGAGAGAGAGAGAGAGAGAGAGAGAGAGAGAGAAGAAGAAGAAGAAGAAGAAGAAGAAGAAGAAGAAGAAGAAGAAGAAGAGGAGGAGGAGAGGAGAGAGAGAGAGGGACAGAGAGATAGAGACAGAGAGCGAGAAAGGGAAGGAGAGAGAGCAAAAGAGAGAGAGACAGAGAGAGAGAGAGAGAGAGAGAGAGAGACAGAGAGAGAGAGACAGAGAGAGAGAGAGAAAGAGAGAGAGTTTTACTGTTTGTTTATCTGGCAGGCAAGGAGAGCCATGTTCCCAATGGCTGCTAGGCTGCCCGGCAAAAGAAAGTGAGGAACCAGAAAGGACATTAGAAAAGTACTACCTTATTTCTCTTCCTCTTTCTATCAGAAAGAAAAGGGAGAAAAACTGAACTGCCCAGGAACAATCTTCCCAGAAGATTTGTATCATTAAACTCTTCTAACTACTCATCTTAGCACCCCCAAAACTGGAGGCAACATTTACCTATGCATTAAAAATTCTATGCCAGATCTCTGGGGGACCTCATTTTAAAGGGATTAATTAGTTTTAAATGTGAGTTAGACATTTTCTAAAACAACAGAATTCATCATGAATATCATCATTGATCTTGAGATGAATTAACTTGGTAAATTATCTGTTTTTTCCTTTCTGTACTATCCAATCAAATCCAGTCTTTCTAATTCATTCCAATCCAATGATTCAACAATATGCTTTGCATGTAAGACAAATGACATATGACCCCCTCCTAACCCTTTATCCTTATTCCTCTCCAAGCATACTCCCACCCAATTCATGAATATTTTACCACAGCCTACCATATGCTTTGGGACCTCCACTTAATCCTCAATACACCCCCCAACACACACATATATTTTTGCCCTTTTAACCAACATTCCTTCTAACTTCAAGCTTTATCAGAAATCTAACTCTCTCCTGAGAGTATTCTATCCCAAACAGTCCTCTTTTCTAGAAGTTAATCCTCCTACTTGATCCTAGAGTCAGTTAACATTCATGTTTAATTAGCTATTCTCCTAGAATTCTTTGCCCTTCTGATTTTCTGTCCATTTATACTTGCTTCTGCTCCAAGGATTATGGGGATTGCTGGATGAAAAAGATCATAGAATCTAGCTGCTTTTGCCCTCTATAAATTTAGATTCCTTAACTTGAACTGGACTTTCAACATTTTCCAACCTTTATTCTGCTCTTTCTGATTTCCTGAATCAGTCTTTCTAGTATCATTTCCAAGCCATTTCCTCTTCTTTCACTCCTTTCCTATCTCAAACCTACCCCAAATACATGCAGTATATTATTCAGTTTTATACTTAACTGACAAAATTGAAGTCACTTTGTGTGAACTTCTTCAGGCTTGATTCATTCCTCAAAGCTGGCATCATCACCCTTTTTTTCTTTCCCGTTGCTCATGGAAGATGGACCTTGCTACCTCTCAATAATGCTCATCTTTACCTTTGTATCCTTGTTTGTATTCCATTTGGAATCCTTCAGCAGCTACAGCACTCATCTCCATTTTCACTCATCTTCAATTGCTCTGTCTCCGTTGGCACCTAGTTCATAACAAACAAAATTGTTTCCTAATCCAAGGTCTTCCTTCGGCTCTTCTACCTCATTTATCTGTTTCACCTCTCCATTCTACCTCTACTTCCTTGTTCCTTACTTTCTTCTGAAGTCTGCAATAGATTCCAGCTCCTACTTCTCTACTGAAACTACACTCAAAACAAAGTCAAATTCAAGTCATGTCATCATTTTTCTAATGGCATGGTTTTCTTTGGCAATGAAGGATGAAGACAATAATCCGTGAGTAGACAAAGCTTCCTTAATATGGGGACCCAGTAAGCTGGGTAAGTCAGGTCCTCCTCTCCTGTCTGTCTCCCCCTCCCCTTCCTTTTCCTCTCCAAAGGAAGGAAAATTTGGATGGCCAGAAGATGCCCAGTTAACTTGAGTTTTACTGGCTAGATTCTTCTTTATCCTTTCCTTTCCTTTCCTTTCCTTTCCTTTCCTTTCCTTTCCTTTCCTTTCCTTTCCTTTCCTTTTCTTTCCTGCCCTTTCCCATCCTTTCCTTTGCCTTTCCTTCCCAAAACCTTAAACCCACTACACTCTGAAGCACATATATTGGAGGACATTAGCTAAGGGTTCTCTTCTGGACCCTCCTGGATTATGAGTGGTTTTCAATAGTAACTGTTTCTATTTCCATCCCAGTCTGAAGGCATTCTTTTCTTTTGCCTCATTAAAGATTCCATCGCCCGGCTACTTCTTAACAGGCCTGTTCAATGAATGGGTGTTACCTTACCCAAAGTGAGTACCTAAATAGACCTTGACCTAAAGGGGGCCAAGGTCTCCCAGTGCAGCCTGGGTTATCTCCAGTCATCCTGATCAATGTATGGTCACTGGATTCAGATGGCTCTGGAGGAGAAATGAAGCTGGTGACCTGCACAGCCCTCCCTCACTCAAAACTAAGTCAAGTGCAAGTCATGTCATCATTTCTCTGATACCATGGTCTTCTTCGGCAATGAAGGACTAGAACAAAAAAAAACAGTAACCAAAACTGCTCTTTCAAAGGTTAAGAATGATTTCCAAACCACTAGACCAAATGATGTTTTTTCAGTCCTCACCATTCTTGATGGCATCACAGCTTTTGACACTACTTACCACTTCTTACTAATGTATAATTTCTTCCCCTTTGCTTTCAGAAAAATCACTCTTAAGGCTTTCTTATTTAGCTTTCTAAATACCACTTTCTCTTCTTCACTGACCCTTCCTAAACTTTTAATGAGAATTTTCATCAAGTATCTTTTTTCAGTCCCATGTTTCTCTTTTCACTCAGTGATTTGAAAATTTGTTCCTGAGTTTCAATGACCACTTTCATAAAAGTGATTCACAAATTTATATCTCTAATCTCTATCTGTATTCTGAACTATACACTCTTGTCTTTAGTGGTCTACCAGAAGTCTTTTGTTATTGGTATAGCAAATCCAAACTACAATTGAACTAAAACAATCTTCTCCTTATGACTTAGTTTTCTGTCTTTGGTCCCATCAATCACCATCTCATATGTACAAAGTTTTGTAATTATCTTTGATTTTTCTCTCATCCTCACCTTTCATATGCATAACAGTTCCTGTATCTGTTCTTCCTTTCTATTTTCATTGTCACCACCCTAATACAAATCAAGACCTCTTTCTTATTTACTGGAGTATTGCAAAGCATCTCCTTGATTCATCTTTCTTGTCTCTGCAATCTACCCCTCCATACTCTTGGAAGAATTAATTACTATTATTCATATATCTATCTACTAGTTATCTCAAAAATTAGTGGCTCTCTATTGACCATTAGTTAAAATTTAAACTCCTTTACCTGATACTCAAAGCCCTCCTATCTTTCTAGCCTAATCACACATTACTCCCAATCTATACACTATTCTTTCAGATAGATATTTTCCATTCCTCCAATATGGAATGAACTTGTCTGCCTCTGAGACTTTGCTTATTGTTCCCTAAACTTGAAAGTTTTTCTCTCCTTCCTTTCACCTTGCTTTTCCAACTAGTCCTTTAAGGTTCAATTCAAATACCATTTCCTTTATGAAGCATTCCTTTACCCTGTCACCTACCCTGTCCAGTTTTTCCTTCTGAACTTATGATCCTCTAAAACACTTATCAGGTAGAATTTTGCATGCTAATGTTACTTATTTGTCTTCCTCTTAGTACAGTGCAAACTCCATGAGAGCAGGGAAGGTAAATTTAATCTTTGAAAGTTTTCTAAGATCTAACACCATGTTCTTCACATAGTAGACATATAAAAAAAAGTTTGTTAAAATAATCAATTGAATGAATGCATGCAAGAGATGGAATTGAAGCTACTGACTGCCCAATAGGGTTTTGATCTATTACAGAACGTTGTGGAACCACTTTATCATCTTATAAAATAGATATTTCATGGGATTTAATTAGCCAGTGGTCATTCATTCTAAAATACAGGATAATGACTTTTTAAAAGTTTATTTATTTATTTTTAGTTTTCAGCATTCATTTCCACAAGATTTTGAGTTCCAAATTTTCTCCCCATCTCTCCCCTCCCCCTAAGCCAAGATACTATGAATTCTGGTTACCCATTTTCCCAATCTGCCCTCCCTTCTGTCACACCCATCTCTTCCCTTATCCCCATCTTCTCTCTTTTCTTGTAGGGCAAGATAGATTTGTATACCCAATTACCTGTATTTCTTATTACCTAGTTGCATGCAAAAACAAATCTCAACATTTGTTCCTAAAATTTTGAGTTCCAACTTCCCTCCCTTCCTGCCTCCATACCCATCCCTACTGAGAAGGCAAGCAATTCAAATAGGCTATATATGTGTCATTTTGCAGATTTTTATAATAGTCGTGTTGTGTAAGACTAACTGTATTTCCTTTTATTTATTCTATTCTCGCTTTTCACCTTGTCTGTCCCCAAAAATGTTGACTTCTAATTACTCCCTCATCACATTTGCCCACCCCTCTCTTATCCCCCACCCCACGTATCTCCTTCTCCCCTACTTTTCTGTAGTGCAAAATAGATTTTATACCAAATTGAGTGTGCATGTTATTCCCTCTTTAAGTCAAATGCAATGAGAGTAAGCATCACTTTTTACCTCTCACCAACCCCTTCCCCCTCCACTGAAAATTTGCCCCATTCCATTTCTCCCTTTCTTCCCACAATGTATGTATTCCTCTCTCACCTCTTAATTTTATTTTTTTAGAAATCATCCCTTCCTATTCAACTCACTTTATGCTCTTTGCCTGTATATATGTATGTATGTGTGTGTGAGTGTGTGTGTATAATTCCCCCAACTACCCAAATACTGAGAAAACTTTCAGGAGTTACAAATATTATCTTTCTATGTAGGAATGCAAACAGTTCAACTTTAGTAAGTCCCTTATGATTTCTCTTTCATGTTTACCTTTTCAGAATTGTCTTGATTTTTGTGTTTGGAAGTCAAATTTTCTATTAAGTTCTGATCTTTTAATCAAGAATGCTTGAAAGTCCTCTATTTCATTGAATGAAGTTTTATTTCTATTTTGCTGGGTAGGTGATTCTTGATTTTAATCCTAGTTCCTTTGACTTCTGGAATATCATATTCCAAACCCTTCGATTCCTTAATGGAGAAGCTGCTAGATCTTGTGTTATCCTCATTGTATTTCCACAATACTGGAATTGCTTCTTTCTAGCTGCTTGCAATATTTTCTCCTT